>JAXDDW010000108.1:0-490000 GCA_034670385.1 Hoplostethus mediterraneus
CTGTTCAAAGGGAAAAAAATCCCCTAAGGGGAAAAGGCCGACCGGGCTTTTCCATATACAGAAGCCACACCACCCATATATCCAACCAGCAACCAGAGACCACTAGGCACATGCATATGGAATTTTCTATCGTTATGCAACGATGTGATATAGGCCTTGTTGCACAACCTTCAGAATGTCGTATGTTACATTCCCATGCAGACTGTCCAATGGGTACCCATACAGTAAAATGAATAGACCACTGTCCATTGTATGACTTGGACTTTTGAACATGTACGCAGTGTGAACCTCAGTAAGATTGCAAAGAAGATTGAATAAAATTAATGTGATTTGTCTGGTGATTTGTCTATAAAAGTGGACTTTTATGAAATAGCAGGTAGACAATAACTTAATGTGGCGTGGGGGGGAGGTGAAAAGTTACACAACTAGTATTACCAAGAAAGCTCGACAACGCCACCCTGGGAATTTCACCCAGGGAATTACTCCTTCAGACACAAAAAGGCACATAGGTTCGTGGTTACTGAGAGGGCAAGAGACGTGGTTCAAAGTTTAAAAATACAATTTTTATTAACATTCATTTGTTCTAACAAGAATCACTAAGACTCATTCACAGAAGGGGAAACCTAATCAGGGCTGAGGCCAAAGTGGATGGACAAGGGCTAGTGCAGGGGAGGGATCCACCAAAAAAAATAAACTAAAACTTAAATCACCAGGCACACGTGGCAGACACACTCAGTGAAGAAAACCCATTCCCAGGAACACAGCAAGACAAGACAGGAGGATGCCACCACCAGGTCACCAGCACCGCCACCACTGGCCTACAGCAACTAATTTACAACACAACTCTCAATTAACTGAATTAACAACATAGAATTACATAAACAAAATCCAGGATCAACCCAGACACATTTCCCACAAATAATGATAGGATCCACACTTTCCCAGTCACACGTTCACACACTCATTCACTCAGGATAAGGGGGAGCGATCCCCGGTAAAAAGTACTCGTGCCCGGCCCGCGGCGTGCGGCCGAACAATCGTCCTACACAGGACGTACAGACAGGACACCGTGTATCTTGATAGAAGCCGTGAAGCCTCCGACGGCCGCAAGAGAACGCCGTAGAGGCGAGCAGCAGCAGCAGATACGAATGGCAAACGCAGTGGAAACAAAGCAAAACGAAGCAAAACAAAGCAGCAGCGGCCCAATGAGGTGGTTACAGTGACACCTAATCAAGAAAAAAACACCGTTAGCATGTGCTAAATACACTAAAATTGATGCGGTGGCATGTAACAATATACATACCTTTTTAGCGGCAACAAACACTCACGAGAGGAGGGAGGGGCAAGGACTCCAGGCAGCCACCAGCATTTACCTGTGCCCACACTAGCATTAGCCACCTAGCAGCACCAACCACAACGCAGGGAGAAATGACACTTACCACCGGCAAACGATCACAGCAGCGCACACAGGGAGCACGGAGCAGCACACAAACAGTCGTCCTACAACACAACACAAATGCCTTGAGCATAATGACAAAACAAAACGACCAGCGAGGTGAAGCAGCGTGCGGCCATGAATAAGGATGAATAAGGACACTCATTGTTTGGTCAGACTGGCACATGGGCTGCATGGACAGTAATGGTTTGCAGAACATGGTGCATTAAAGGTCATTCCTTTTTAGCACACATGGTAATATTCACACAGCACAGGTGTCACAGGGGGACTATCATTCTCTCCACCATGGAGTCCTTTCAAATGTACATTGATGTCACATTTACTGCTGCTATCTTACTCTATCTTGTCTGTTATCTGGAAGCATTGTTAACCCTAAATGCTTTTGCAGATGACTTGGTCACCAGCGTTGAGACAAAGTGGCCTGGGTCTGTCCATGACTCCCGGATCTTTACGGAGTCTGCACTGTGCCACAGATTTGAGTAAGGTATGGCAACTGTACATTGTATATCATTTTTGTTTTGTTTTTTTAACCCTTACATACTATTCGGGTCAAATTTTACCCGTTTTGACGTTTGACAGCAGTAAAAATACCCTAAACGTCATTCTTTTAGCCTGAAATTTGATGACTTTTCCTAAAGTGACCCAAAATACACAAAAATTAAAATATTTTA
Source organism: Hoplostethus mediterraneus (assembly GCA_034670385.1). Classification (NCBI taxonomy): domain Eukaryota; kingdom Metazoa; phylum Chordata; class Actinopteri; order Trachichthyiformes; family Trachichthyidae; genus Hoplostethus; species Hoplostethus mediterraneus. The sequence goes on from JAXDDW010000108.1 coordinate 2,128, forward strand.
AAATGTTATACTTTTGTACAGGTGCTACACATTTTTGTACGCTGAGGCTGTTCCGGGTTAAAATATGACCCGTATCTATTGAGATGGATTTTAGATCCACCAGTGTGGGTCAAATCAAGGAAAATGGTGATTTTAGGGAATCTTGAAACTGTGAAATTTGTTCACAATACTAGAATTTATCATTTACCAATCTGTTTCTGGTTGTACTGATGCTCTGTTGCCACAGACATGTGGTATGTGTGTCACAGACATGTGCCTGAGTGTTTCAGAGTAAACTAGTGAGGCCTGGATTTGAGGCCCTATAAGGCAGTAAAACTGAACTTGACCAGACTACTACTATGTGGAGAGAGCCTATAGGATGAACCTTGTTAAACATGTTATCTAAGCATAGGTGAACCAATCATAGGAGACTTCTTTGTTCTTAAAGAAACTATAAAGATTATAGTTAGCTGATTTTCAGTGAGAGAGACTATGCAGAGGTTCTGACTTCTGACAATATATTTAATACTTCAACCTATCAGTGTTTTGTGTATTATTTTGTTTTAGTTCTGAGTGCTTCCAGACAATTTCCACGACATTTTACAGGTCATGACTGTGTATTTTTTTATGGGACAGTGGTGACAGAGTTCAAGGGGGACCTTGACACTGTCACGAGAACTGTCTGTGTTCCCACCACATTTGCCCAGGTTCCCGCAGAGACAGACACCTGCTGGTCTTTGAAGGGGCATGGGGGAATCTCGAAACAGTGAAATAGTAAAACAGCAAAGGAGTGATCATATATGGTGCACATAAGGAACAGAAGTCATCCAGAGGTCAGAGGGTGCCTTGACACAGACACGAGATCTGCACCTGCAAGCACAAGCACCTGCAATGTAACAAAATAATCTGCAAATAAACAAATTTGAATCAATTTCGGTTGGGAGGGTGGTGGTAGGGGGTTCATAACATTATAAAGGTCCCTGAGCTGCCGTTTCAGTGACTGAGGTTATGGCAGATAGTAGATGTTTTTCTCCAAAAAGGAGTGTTGTAAAACCTAAAAAATACACTCTCCCTGCTCTCTGAAACATTTATTAAGGATTAATCATCTATTCATTAATGTCAGATAGGCTATAGATCTCTAGTTCAAAATTTGGTATAGACACTTACTATGAGGGAATTCTTGGTCCAGGTCAATTTTGATACTGTGAAGGCATGCAATATGAACAGTATATAAGGGTGAAAATGCCTTTTGTGATACTGACCATGGCAAGATTCCTTTTTATCTTCAGGGCTTTTCAGTGGATTGCTGCTAGGAGACAGGGGGAACACATGCCAGCCCTTAACCCTGACCCAAATGCAGGGACACAAAATAATTTCAACGTGGGTCAGGATAGAAATTACTTCTGTTATACTGAAAGCCCGCTTCAGCTGCCTACGGGGGCTGAGTGGCCCCAGACCGGGCTTGCCAAGTAGTCGCTGCGTGTGTTGTACTGCACAATATTTCATTACTACGGAAGGAGAGAGCCCATCCTGTCAGCCAACAGCCCCCTGATGTTGTGGACTCCATCACCCTAGACCACCCTACTGGTAGGGCAATCACACAGCTTTAAGTCAAGGCTAAGAACTCATTTATTCTCTCTGTCATTTGACCAGCCTTGAGGGAGTGGCTCAGTCTCTTCTCAGAGTAAGGCTAGACCAGTTAGCTCATCCTAGCTCAGGATCCTGCCGATGGATATTAGCATCCTGTCTACTTGTCCTATTCTCCTGGTCTACCTGCTCCTGTCCACTGACGCTGGTCATGTTTGTATGTGTGAGTGCGAGTGTGTGTGTGGGTATGTGTGTCTCCTATCTGTTCCAGGCTGCAGCCCGGCAGAGTTGGCGTCTGTGTGGTCCCGCCTCCTAGGACGATGCTGACTGAGTAGGCATTGCGTTCTCCTATCTGGGCAGTGTTTGTGCCTGCGTGGTCCCCTAGTCCTATGATGACGCTGACGGAGTTGCCGTTGCTGTGATGCCCCATCAGATCTGGATGTCCCACCAAAATTAACTTTCATGTATTGTGTATACTCTGCTTGCTCTCTGAGTTTTCCTTCTCCTCTGTGAGGGTCTAAGGCTGGGGGATGTTGTGTACTAATCATTTATTATTTTCACATGTTGGGCACTGTGAAGCCCTTAGAGACGTAACGGTGATTAAGGGCTATACAAATAAATGTGATTTGATTTGATTTGAATTTTTTTGGCCTCAATAAAAAACAAAGAACAGGCCTTTTTTCCATTTACAAGTCTTTATTTTTCTATTATTTTTTGTTCTCCCGTTCCTAAAAGTACATTTTATTTGAATTGTTACCCATGCCTGGAAATAAATGACGTTCTTACTGAAATACCTTCTTTTCGTACTCCAGTTTCTCCACCTCTAGCTTCACTTTTTTGATTACATTTGTTTCGTACTCTATCTCCAGTTCTAACGTCCTCTTGTATAGAGACCTCACATTGTCTGCTCCAACCTGAGACAAATAAAACAAACTATTCAGTTGCTTTAACATTTAAGCATTGAAGAAAGATGCAAATGTCACTTTGGCTACCCTTTTTAAATCAAGTTAATTCTTTACCACTTGTGATTGTCTTGGCCTAGAAGTGGAGGCCGTAGGCTCAAGGGGAGGAAGATTTCCCTCTTCCTGCAAAATCGATTCATTTTTGGATAGAGAGCACTTGAAGCAGTTATTTGTCCCATGCGCAGACCATTAGCAAGTAATACAAGATAAATCAATTACAGCCAAGTGTCCACACTCTCACCATCTGTGTTAAGATGGGCAAAGTGAAAGATGGATAAAATTGGTAACAAAAAACTAAAGTGTACCCCCAAAGCTCTCCCTGAGCATACAATGTGTCTCGGCCATCTAGGGCCTCCACCTGAGAAAATATGAAATGTAAATGGTCTATTTAATCCATGATCAGCAACCACAGATGACATGGCAGTGTATATGACAGGTTGCTATATATATAAACATACACATATTAGAAGAGTTCACTAAATGGAAGAGGTGCGACTAGCAGCTGTATATCAGCAGATAGTGACAGATAACGACATAAACAAGTCACATTTTTGCTTTGGTTTATTGTCTCAATGATGGAATTCAGTGATTTACAACAATTTTAAAATCTTTCATGATGAGGATATGTTTGTAATGAAAGGGATGGCAACACCGTCTACTAAGCAGCCCCAACTGAGGGAAGGCTGGGTAAAACAGTGGTCCAGAAATGGACAAAGCGTATCCTCATCTTCTGTTTGACGTAGTTCTTGTCCATTTTGGAATTGATCTCCAGGAACTTGTGCCCAGTAGTGCTGAACTGAGGCCAAGTAGCGGGCACTTTCAACTCTCCTGTGTTAGGATCTCTGTGGAGGTTAGCACAGAGAAACACCATCATGAGAGTCATAATAGTAATCCTGTAGAAAGTTATGAATCTGAGTCTCTTAAAGCATCATACAATGAATTATGTTGAAATTTGAGTTTCCTTGAATTCAAATCAAGCTCAAATTCTGCTTTCTGTGGAAATATCTAATTTGAAAAAGCATTAATCAATTAATTGAAAATCATTCTGTGCAAATAAATGACATCAATGCCCCTTAACCAGAGCTGCCTTGGGAGCACCCATGTAACGAGATGAAGGAATGAAGACAATGCATTAAGACACAAGGTCTACAAACAAGTAAACTGTTTCATCATAGGAAACCATGATAGTTTCATACAAGACTTAAGATTTAAGCAGCTGCTGTGTTTTACCCTGTCCTGGCAAAGTTGGTCCAGTAGGCAATCATGTAGCCAGAGACATCACGATGGCTTGGCCAGTATCCCAGAGGTGTGGTGAAAGGCTTGCCAAACACATACTGGATTTCATCAGAGTGGTCAGCTCCCATCCAGCTTGGCAGGGGCTTAACCACACCACCCAAACGGTTGGGCTGGGAGAAGAGGTAGGAGTAGGTACGACCAGACCTATAGGGAAGAAGGAGCGGTCCAAAGTGTTCCCTTACATTTTTGACAATCCAATTGTATAACTATTCCATGGCATACAGCGCAATATCTCTATGTTAAAAAGTTTTTTTTCTTGTTGAAGTTCTGATATGAATGTCCGTTTGGCATTTAAGACCAGCTGAAAAAATATGGTTAAGTTTGGATGACATGGTATTTATCATTTTTCATAACTTGGCCTGCAAAACTGTCCCATGAAAAAAAAGTCCCATGACATTTCCAGGTTCTCTGTGACTCACAATAACCAGAAATGTGCACGTTTACCAGAGTTATCTTGGAAACTCTCTCCCTTAAATGTGGCATTTAACAAAGCCATGCAGAGAAACCTGATCAATAGAGGCAATAAAAAACATTCGTTCTCACTTGGCGTTAGCAGCATGGAGGTAGAGAGCCGCCTGGGTAGGAACCAGGAAAATGTAGTCAGTTCCAATGTCCACAACGGTTTTCTTGATCGTCTCCCTTTTAGGCTTTGTTTCCCAGGTGGATGAGTACACGTTGAAAGCGGTGTCCACACCTGCCTGGCCCTTGTCTTTGGTATAAGCCCCCAAAAGCGCCTTCACATCCGCCCTGAAAAGTGACAAAGGACTTAAAAAGGACTTTAAAAAGGCTAACCGTATGCCCAGAGATAATGCCGTGGCTCTGCTATTATAGGATCAAATCACAGGACCAGCACTTCGTCCATTTGTGAGGGAAGAAATAGTCAATACCCAATCATCATTGTACCTTTTTTTTTACTGTGCGAATAAACTAAACTAAATTCTAATTTAAGTCTCTCCAAAAAGTCTTTACATCATGATGCCCCAGAACCACAACTAGAACAGAGCCCTATTCATAGATTAAGGAAAAATGCCCCCTCCCTCTCTTGTCCCATTCACTCACACAGGGGTGTCTACCAGGGGCCTGTTGATGGAAGGCATATCTAAACCAGTGAAGAGGTGTGCATCCATGTCATTGACGCCAGCGATGTAATCAATGTCAGCGGCATTGTGGAAGAGTTTGGAAGGCTCGTTGGGAAGGAAGTCACCGTCAATCACAGGAGACAGGGCCATGTTGTTTATCAAGGGCTCTGGGTGAAGTTAACACACACATCATTATAGGCATTTCACAGTATGCTGCTCAAATACAACTATAGCGACAAAGAATATAGTACAAGTCTAGCCCATTTCCCATTTGAACTGATGGGTGCTTTTAGGGGAGAACTTCAGGGACATGTTGCATGCCAAATGGAGAATATATTTAGTTATTGTTACTGAAGCCCAATTAAACAAAGGCATGAAAATCCAACAAAACAATCCAAGACACACGTGTAGTTGAGTGCTACATTCCAGATCGCAGTCAAGGCCTAAAGGGAATCATTATGGGGGGGATACTGATATTTCTGAGCCTTGTTAAACAGCTTGAAAGTGGCAAGGATTGATGCTGTCAGTAAGGATACATTGCCACATACTTAGTCTGGGGTATGTAACAGAAGGTCAAGGCTTATGTGCATCCTACATCGCAATGGTACAAATGCCAGAGATTTGGGCATGCAGCAGAACAACATAGATAAGGTGGTGGGAAAATGTGTCAATCTGACTGATGTCTAGTGGGGAGCCACCCTCCGCTGACCCCAGATAACATTTTCAAACAAGCCTTGCAAGTAAATCATTGGCTTAGGAGACATACTAGGAGTGACAGCTGATTTCTACCAATCAAAATAAGGCCTGCTATTCCATGGTAGAAAAGGAATACCTAGCAGTGAAGAGGGCTTGTGACTCCCTGAAGTATTACCAGAGGGAAGAAGCAGGTCAGAGGGCACCTATGTGGCTAAAGCTGATGAAGAACGCCCATGGGAGGATCACACGCTGGCCATGCAGCCACTGAGGTTCACCATTCGTCATAGCCCAGGCAAGGACGATACCCCAAAACCGACCACCTTTCATGTTGTCCTAACACATCGGCAATCAACTGCCCAAACCACGATGGCAACACACAGCTTTTGTTTCATACAGCTTACTCACACCTTTGTCAGCATTTAGAAGTGACATACACCTACAAGTGGGGGCCTTTACTCAGGTGAACTTCTTCACAATAGATCTATTACAATCCCTCTATTGTCTTTTTAGACTACAGAGATCACTGCTCAGTTCGAGTACTCACTCTCAGGAGACACCTTGGTATTGATGGTACCAGCCTTGGTGAGGGCAACAGGATCCGTCATTTTAAGACAGGCCATCATTTTGTCATCAGTAGGGCAGTTGAACTTCTTAGCAATCTGGAGAGAGACGATGAGCTTACAAATTAGCAAGAGCCCTCACCTCTTTCATACATAATAAAAACTCATTTGAATACATACCTCCTCTGCGAACTTGCGGGGGTTTCTGTTGACAGCCCAGGGGCAAAGAGCGACTCCACTCTGGGAGATGGCTCTCTTGAACAGTCCTTTGTTGTGGGGACTGAGAATCTGTTTTGACGGATGCAGACCACACACATGCATACACATTACCAACCACGTCATCACAACATATACAGTCGCTATTTTTACTTATTACTCTACTATTTTAATAACCATATCTGTGCATTACAGAGATCCCTAACCTGAAAGTTGACACTAGCTCCACCAGCAGACTGTCCAAAGATGGAAATGTTGTCAGGGTCTCCTCCAAATGCACGGATGTTCCTGTGCACCCAGGAAATGCCAGCATGCTGGTCCCACAGACCATAGTTTCCTGCCATGGAACAAACAGCATTTTAAGCCTTTTTCAAACATACAAGCAACAAAACCACCTTACATAATATATAAAGCATGAACTTAAGAATGTGATTTCCAGCTATATTTCAAAAATACGTCATTGTCTAATAAACTAATCAATAGACTGCCAACAAATATAGAGCCAACAATGTCCAGGCTAACACCTACCAGGTCCGCTTTTATCTCCAGAGCTGAGGAAACCCAGGGTTCCCACACGGTAGGCCAATGTCACCACAATAACATTTCCCCTGTCTGCAATCTCCTGTCCACTGTACAGATAGTTGTTCAGGAAGTTAGCGCCCATAGACCCACCAACCATGAATCCTCCTCCAAAGATCCAGATCATGACTGGGAGATCACTGGATGCTAGGTGACACAGATAAAAATACAAAAATACAACTTCAGGGGATATGAGGAGTACAGAGAAACAGTATTTCATTGAGTAGAGAGTGTCACTGAAGCCAAATGGATGGATCAGGATTGGTGTGGCTGCATTACCATGTCGACCATGAGGGACCCAGATGTTAAGGTAAAGACAGTCCTCACTACCACGAGTGTCAGTCTGAAGCAGGTTCACCTGGAGACACCTCTTCCTGTACTCGGTAGTCTTCAAAATGCCTGAAAGACAAATGGTTTCTTGGATGAGATGCGAGATGAGATAGTAATGGCATATTTAGTGTCACAATGAAATCATAGACCTACTCAATGTTTTTTCAAGGGAAGAGGACTTTGCCTTTGAATTAACAAAATCACAATTACAAAGGCAGCTACACAGGTAGGTCATATTAATTGGAAGGCCAATTAGTCGACTCTGTCAGCTTTAGAAGAGGTCTAATAATCACAATGTTTATTCATGAGTTTTCAAAGGAACATTGGGCAACTAACAGAGTTCCAAATAGTCAGTTCCTGAATTGCAGGTGAGATCGTCAAAATTACTGCAAACTTCATGTGGCAAGGGGAACAGTCTCAAACATCATGACAATATATGCCAAACACAGACAAACTGCATCAGCAAAGAGGAACAGTGGTCGCAAGTCGAAGCTCAGCAACAGGGATAGAGGGACACTTAACAATATAGTTGCTAAGTTGCGAGGTGGGGCCTCCATGGATCGGATTTGTTTTTCCAGCACATCCCACAGATGCTCAAGTGGATTGAGATCTGGGGAATTTGGAGGCCAAGTCAAAAACTTGAACTCTTTGTCATGTTCCTTAAACCATTCCTGAACAATGTTTGCAGTGTGGCAGGGCACATTGTCCTGCTGCGAGAGGCCACCGCCATCAGGGAATACTGTTGCCATGAAGGGGTGTACTTGGCCTGCAACAATGTTTAGGTAGGTGGTAGGTGTCCAAGTAACATCCACATGAATGCCAGGACCCAAGGTTTCCCAGCAGAACATTGCCCAGAGCATCACACTGCCTCTGCCAGCTTTCCTTCTTCCCATAGTGCATCCTGGTGCCATCTCTTCCTCAGGTAAACAACGCACCCGTCCGTCCACATGATGTAAAAGACAACGTGATTCATCAGCTCACGCCACCTTCTTCCATTGCTCCATGGTCCAGTTCTGACGTGGGTTCTGATACCTTTCTATCATAGCCAGCATTCACTTTTTCAGCAATTTGTGCTACAGTAGCTCTTCTGTGGGATCGGATCAGACAGGGCTAGCCTTCGCTCCCCATGCGCATCAATGAGCCTTGGGTGCCCATGACCCTGTCGCTGGTTCACCGGTTGTTCTTCTTTGGGCCACTTTTGGTAGGTACTGTACTTACCACTGCATACCGGGAACACCCCACAAGACCTATCATTTTAGAGATGCTCTGACCCAGTCGTCAAGCCATCACCATTTGGCCCTTGTCAAAGTCTCTCAGATCCTTACACTTGCCCATTTTTCCTGCTTCCACCAACTTCAAGAACTGACTGTTCACTTGCTTACCAATATATCCCACCCCTTGACAGGTGCCATTGTCAACAAGATAATCAATGTTATTCACTTCACCCGTCAGTGGTTTTAATGTTGTGGCTGATCAGTGTATATAAATGCATATACTGCAAGATGTAGGCTACCCACCATCCCAGCCAGGGTGACGCTTTGGCTTCTCAAACCTTCCGGGGATGTCAGCGAAGGGAATTCCCTTGAAGATGTCCATGTGGCGGCGAAGTCCAAGGCGGATGTTCTTCCCCTCCACCAAGCCTCCTTCAGTGGACACCACCCCTAGCTACAGTTTTCCAAACACAGAATAGTTTGTGGCTGCCTTTAGATCATTTTAATTGGTCCCATTAACTTCACATTCACTTCAATTTATTGCACTGTCAGAAAAATCCAGCTAACCCTCTCCATCAATTGCTCATCATTTTAGATCTTTTCCAAAAGTAATTGCAGATTCAGATTGTATTTTACATTTTATGTTGTAATTTAGAGGCAATCACTATCCATAACATAACCTAAACTATAATATACATATATAACCTTTCATGAAATATTACAGTTCAGGCTTTGCTTGATTTGATTTGGCTTCAGTCTATTTTAAAAGAGGCCTGAGAAGTGATTTCAGTTTTCCAGCTTTGCTGTCATGTTTACCTGGTATCTTAAAGCAGAAAGCCAACATCTGCTAAGTTTACACAGCTGTCCAACTGGACTCAAAATCACACGCTGCCCTAACCAATTAAGGATTAGTTTCATACAACCCCTTTTGAGAACGGGGTTGCAAAGATCCATATGTTACTCAAACCCCCACGTGAGTAAACAGCTATGGTACATAAAAGTTAAGCAAGGCCCAAGGTTATAACAGTTTTTCTCAGTAACTTTAGTACATTTCTTGATTCATCCTTAACATTTGCAAAACAGTAAGCGCATTTCTGGAAACAATTGGTACAAACAGCACCACACAATGGATTACCTGCAAAAGCCCGTAACTCAAAATCCTCAGTTCATCTCTCAAAAGTAAATCTTTATGTCATTGAAAATGTCAGTCCATCAGAGTGACAAGTCCTTGTGTCATTGAGCACAAACAAGAGAGTCAGAATGCTTAGTCATGTTGTCAATATAATAATTACTCTGATGGAAACTATGGCAAATGATTGAAAATGCACTTTTTCTGTCTGGCATGTATCAATTTCAAAAGACATATACAACCAAGCAGTTGTACATAATCACTTACATGAATGTGTCAAAGCATTTGCAATTTGTTCAAAAGAATGAGAAGTTGCTTTTATGATGTGCACAAGTGACTAGATGATGTGGAGGTTGAACAAGTGACTAGATGATGTGGAGGTTGAACAAATAGTGTTGAGAATTTCAATTCTGATCTGAGAAATGTACTAAAGCGACTGAGAAAAACTGTAGACGTAAATGAAAACACACTGTATATGTTTGGCACGTTTAGTATACAAATCCATTAAAGCTACAGGATACCGTGGACTTACGGATGTCCCTGAGGCTGTGCCCATGAACAGGGCAACGGGAACCAAAATCCAGAGCATCTTCATCCTGGCTGCTGTCCAAAAGTACCTAAGAGGGCCAGGCTGTTTCTTATATACAGAAGCCACACCACCCATATATCCAACCAGCAACCAGAGACCACTAGGCACATGCATATGGAAGTTACTATTGTTACGCAACGATGTGATATAGGCCTTGTTGCACAACCTTCAGGATGTCGTATGTTACGTTATGTTATGTTCCCATGCAGACTGTCCAGTGGGTAAAATGAATTGACCACTGTCCATTGTATGACTTGGACTTTTGAACATGTACGCAGTGTGAACCTCAGTAAGATTGCAAAGAAGATCCGTTTACTGTTGTACATTAAAAAGGAGCGTACTCTTTTATAGGTTTTCCCCAGAGTGATCGTTAGATTGCACCCATCTTCCCATCACAGCATGTCTAGGTGAGAATGAAGGTGATTTTGTCAATCACAAGTCATTCCACAGCATCAATGTTCAGGTCAAGGATAAATAAGGTGGCCTGGGTCTGTCCGCGACTCCCGGATCTTTAGGGAGTCTGCACTATGCCACAGATTTGAGTAAGGTATGGCAACTGTACATTGCATATAATTATTATTTTATTTAAATGCATCTTGTGATACTGACCAAGATTCCTTTTTATCTTTAGGGATTTTCAGTGGATTGCTGCTAGGAGACAGGGGGTACGCATGCCAGCCCTTTTTAATGACCCCTAACCCTGACCCAAATGCAGGGACACAAAATAATTTCAAAGTGGCCCCTACCAAAACAAGGGTCAGGATAGAAATTATTTTTGTTATACACTTCAGCTGCCTACGGGGGCTCAGAGTGGCCCCAGAAGGAGAGAGCCCCTCCTGTCAGCCAACAGCCCCCTGATGTTGTGGACCCCATCACCCTAGACCACCCTACTGGTAGGGCGGTGACAGAGGCAATCACGCAGCTATTTTTTGCCTAAATAAAAAAACAAAGAACAGGCTTTTTTTCCATTTACAAGTCCTTATTTTTCTATTGTTTTTTGTTCTCCAGTTCCTAGGAATAAAGAAAAGTACATTTTAGTTGAATTGTTACCCATGCCTGGAACTCCTCGTACTCCACTTTATTGATAAAAAAAAAATGTTGTACTCTCCAGTTCTAACATCCTCTTGTATCAACCACAGATTACATGGCAGTGTATATGACGGGTTGCTTTCACTGTATGGGACAGTGTGTAAGTGGGTGGAAGCAACAGCAATGTCTCCCCATCAACAGTAGAGAAAGTAAATACATTTTACTACTTAATCCCACAATTATTATATTCTATAATTATGTTTTATTAGCAAGCCAGTATTTTCACATTGACTCATTGAAACATACCCTGTACCAATTGCCCTTGCTGGGAGCTGCCAGTTCCACCAGGGTGTGATGAACCCCCCCTATTGGAGAGGGCCAGCTCCTCAGCAGGAGTGTAGTCCTGTGGAGGAGGCCCCCTCCAGTCTTCCTCGCTTCTATTTGTATCCTGTTGGCTGCAAGCAATTTCAAAGCCATTTCATTGTTCTATAGGTCTTTGTACACCAATATCATCCTAAAACAGAGACTGATTAAAGCACTATAGCCTTGTACTTGTTGACCATATAAGATTTGCAAGTAAGTCTACTTACCAGTTTGAATTATGTTTTGAATTATGTGCAGCTGAATCAAATTGTCTTACATGCCATAAGAATACATCTAAGCAACACCTACACAATTGTAATTAGTCAGATCTACTCGTGCCTTAATGATGGGGCAGTAATAATGATGATATTGATGATAAGCCTATTAACTTACACATTCTCAGCTTTCCTTCCTGGCTTTGACAGCAGAAACTGTGTTGCTTTTAGCCTGGATAATACTTTAATTCTTCATATTTCTTTAATATGATAGTTTGCTCTTCCTGTATAAAATATACAGCTCTGGTAGATTGGTCATATGGTGCAAACACAGCCCCTTTTACGTGAACGCGCTCATAGCCAGATTGGGACCTGGGTTGACTTAACGAGTTGATAACCACCGTCGTGACACCGCTTATCCGTGATTGCGGTTGTTAGGCTTAGTGAAGCCAGCGAACGAAAAGATATCCTGGGTATATTGAACTTGCTTCATAGTACAGGCCTCTGGTCAAATAAAGGGAAAATATCTATTGGCACCACATTGGTGACCGATACATGATTTCTTGTAACAAAACATCTTGTTTTTCTTGTTGTGCTGAAAGTATTTGTGGGTCTCCACTACTCTGTCATCGAGTCATTTGGAGAGAGATGGCATCAGGTTGGTGGTACGTAACACAACAGAGATGATGTATTTCAGGTCACTCAGTAGAAAAACTACCATTTTTTATTTACAATTTACCAGAGCATCTTTTACAGAAACAAACTTCAAAATATTACACTCATGATGCACCAAAGTAGGCAAATGTCTTTATGCCTATTTTCATATGTAATCCAACATTTCTGTCTCCATCTCATTTTCACTTCCCTCCGACGGCTGAAATTCATCCTCCTCGTCTTCCTCTTCTTCATTGTTGTCCTCCTCCTCTTCCACCGGTTCCATGACTTTCACTCGGGTGGGTCTTACACTTAGCCCGGCACGTCTGCGCTTCACAGGGAACTCGGGCAACGCTGAGGAATAGCAAAACATTATTTGCCAAACCAGTAAAGCCAATAAATAAACCAATAAAGAGCCTAAGAGGTAAGGGCTTTATCAGAGGGATTGACTTGTCTGGCTGAGTGATTAATACGTGACCACAAACCTGGGGATCACAAGCAGGACGTGGTGTCCATATGGGAAAATGCCAAGAAAAGCCTGTAGAGTCAATTCCCTTTCACGCAATAAGAAAACGTTTCTGCTCTAAAAAAGCAGTTTTGCAGTCGACGCTGAAAGAGAGGGCGTGCTTACATGGTCTCTGGGCTCGGATGACCTTCTTGATCATGGCGGATATGATGTCCCTCAGGTCATCGGTGGTGCCGACCAGACACCAGCCGTCCCTCTCGTCACATTCCTTCTCCTGACCGTCGTTGCGGTGAATCACTTGCTTTATACTGGAGACAGACACAGAGGTGCGTTACACCCAAACCACTGGAGGAGTGATAGTTGGACATTTTCTTCAGAGGAAACCGGCTGTGGTGCTTGGCTCTTATTTCTTTACCTATCACTACTCTGTTGTACGTAGAGGGACAGAGGGATATCAAACTGCCTGGGCTACTGAACTTACTATCTGACTTAACAAAAAAATATTACGGACTTATTATTGGCACATAAGTATAGTTTCAGCACAATGATTAAAATATAAAATTTATGAAGAATGTACTGATTCATTAATATGGTGGTAAACAATACCAGTATCATTAATGGTTATTCTAAATTTGAGATAAAGCAGAATTATTGGTGACCTCTGTTGGAAAGAACTAGCGCTTGCACCGGATTGCATTGTACCTTTCCACATCCAAATCACAGAGCTGGTAAAACATCTGCCTGTGAGGAGGCAGCATCCCCTCTCTGAAGATGTAGGATGACTCCTGGGGAAGTGGAAGAAAGGTTAGCAGTTTCCACAAGATGGAAAACCTTTACTCTCCTCGACTACTTCAACTTTGAAGTCCAGGTTCAGTTCAATCCTCTTTCAATCGCACCCTCACTGCCATCCGCTACTACTCACAAAGGGAATTGTTTTGTTGTTTTTTGGAACATAACACATGACATTTGTTGGAAGCTTTATCAAAAGTGCTTTACAGTACCATGAGTGTTGATGAAGCTTGATGATAAACATTTTATATTGACAGGATTAGACATAGAGCAGTCACTGACCTTTAGTTGGTACTTGACTGGGATTGGCTGGCGACTGGTGCTGGGACCTTCCGGAGCTGGAAGCTCCATCACGCTAGCTGGCTGGGGAGCTGGAAATAAAACACACAGGTGGACTTAGATGAAGATTGATGAAGTCAGAATCATTTTAATCACCAAAAACATACAGGAAGTTGTCTTGATAACATATGAATAGAGACATATTGACAACGTTCAGAGCTTCACACAACATACTGACATACCTGGACAAACAATCAATGTATCAATGTTGCACTGTCTTTGATTCACACCTTTCCTTTGACAATCAAGTCAAGCCCGCATATTTTGACCTTAAAAATTATTTTTCCTATCTTACAAAGCATTAGTATCACTCATTTATTTACTCTGTCTTCAATCAACTGTCCTTGTACCTCCACCAGAACAACCTCTTGGATCCCCACCAGTCCGGGTTCAAGGTGGGTCACTTGACCGAGACGGCCCTCCTGGCAGTGACGGAGACGCTCCATGCCGCTAGAGTGAACTGTCTCTCCTCTGTCCTGATACTCCTGGACCTGTCTGCAGCATTCAACACCGTGAACCACCAGATTCTCCTCTCCACCCTTGAGGGGATGGGTGTCTCAGGCTCTGCACTCTCCATGTTTGCATCCTACCTGACGGATCGCTCCTACCAGGTGACGCTGAGAGGGTCTGTATCAGAACCACGCAGACTGGGGTTCCGCAAGGCTCGGTTCTGGGTCCTCTTCTTCATTCCCTCTACACATCATCTCTTGGTTCTGTTATCCACTCCCATGACTTTTCCTACCACTGCTATGCAGATGACACCCAGCTGATCCTGTCATTTCCCCCCTCTGACACACAAGTGGAGGCAAACATCGCATCAGTGACACGCTCCTGCAGATTCGTCCTCATCAGGAGGATTCACCCCTTCCTCACTGACAGGGCAGAGCAAGTGCTCATCCAGGCTCTTGTCATCTCCTGCCTGGACTACTGCAACTTTACAGGTACTATTAAGGCTTTGTTTAGTCCTGCTTTTAGTTTGACCCATGGGTGAGCTGGTGTACCACTGGCCTAGTTTGTGAGCACTAACACAGCAAAAATGGACTTCACTCTTATCTTTCATGTGAATTCGATATGTTGCTGTTGTACAATGCTTTACGTTTGTCTTGACACTGCTCCCTTGGCCAGGTCTCCCTTGAGATGAATTTAATCTCAGTGGGACTACCTGGTTAAATAAATTAAAACATAGAAATTAATTCTAGGTACTCACCTGCTTTGTTGAATGCGATAGGCAGGGTGTAGTCAAGGGAGCTCCTCTTGGCTTTCACTGGCATGTCACCTACAGAATACCCTAAAGAGAGCAAAAAGAGAGTATCTGGCAAAGAGGTCTTGAAGGGGAATTCCACCAATACTGACTTTTTGATTGCTTTTCCACAAATCTACCTTTGTGAGAGATTACCAATACAATTTTCCATAGTTTTGAGTTTGAGTTCAATATCATCAAGGAAAAATAGATTCTAGGGTACCACTGAATTGTTCCAAACATTTCTTGAAAAATGCAGATGATTAATATAGCCACAGAGACGTGACTGTCCATTAGATGTACTTACAAACATCTCATGCAATGCAATTCAATGTCTCAGTGCTGCATTTTTCTTGACCTCAAGAACTCCAAAACCAAAACTCAAAACAAATTGTAAGAAAATTAAGTGACAATAAATTTGGGTGAAATGCAGAATAACACTGATGCCAATTCCATTGCGCCTCCTGTTGGTTAACTTGTGAGGGCCCCTACTATTTCTGCATCACATGTATCCTTCCCCAGGCTCTCACCATGCTTGGTGCTGCAGCGGATCCTGAAATCCAGCATCTGGTATTTCTTGGACTCGGGGCTCTTTCGGGGGTCATAGCCCAGCCTCACCCACAGACTTCTCCAGGGTCCCGTCACCTACAGAGAAACTGTTCAATTTAGATTTGGGCAAAAAAGTTACTGGAGACTACACATATCACCCCAAGGTGTCTGCAAGTTTCATTTTTCAGACTTTTATTTTGAAACGTGCTTTAATTCAGATATTACAGAGAAATCCCTCACTGACACAAGTATTCCTAGTCATCAGTTTTCATTAATTTCATTATTTATAGCTTTAAATGAAATCAGGAAAAACATGAAGGACCATAGCGGTCACATATTTATTTACCATGTACATTTTCTGTCCCTTCAGCTTACCATATAGTAGGCAAAGACAGGCAGCACCAGTTTCAGCTTCTCGGGGTGGATTTCTAAGTTGGCCTTGACTGCGTTGCGCGACCAGATGGGCCGGCTCTCAAACATCTAGGCACACAAAGTTTGGTTTGAGATAAGATAAGAGGCCGGAAAAGAATGGTCAGTCATCTGTGCATCACATTATATAATATTATTTTCCAAATTCAAGCAGGCTCCACTTCCTGGAAAAAAAACTGTTTGGGTTAGCCTGGTGATCAGAGTGGTCATGGAAAGTCAACTGTAGTGGAGACAGGTAGGACAGCCTGACTTTTAGCAAACAGACTAAAATACAGCCTTCACTGACAAAGGTCTATCAAAACCAGAAGCACCAGCTTGTGAGTAGGGGATTACTTATACTTAATCACTTACAGTTTTTTTCGATTGCTTTGACTCAATTTGCACAACAGATTTTCAATGTGCAAAACTCTTAACACAGAATGCTATACTGCTCATTTTGGGTTCAAAATCTAATATAGCATGCAAAATATAAATACCGGTGTCAAATGAGAGAATATTATATGCAAAGGTTTATCATAGCACCAGAACATTGAATATGTTCATCGTTGAAGTTTAATTATTGATGCATTTTCAAATACAATGGCCATTATCAAATAATGCTGTCAAACACTAAATAATTATCATCAAAGAAGACTAAAGTCATTTGCTCATAACTACTTCAAATGAAGTACAGCAAGCATCCCCTGTGATAGACTGAGGTATATATATATATAGATATATATATATATAGATATATATATATATAGATATATATATATATATATATATATCTATATATATATATATAGATATATATCTATATATATATATATATATATATATATATATAGAGAGAGAGAGAGAGAGAGAGAGAGAGAGAGAGAGAGAGAGAGAGCGAGAGCGAGAGCGAGAGCTTGTGTTTTTATGGAAGACAAAGACAAACAAAATATTAGATTACAGCAGATTACTGTATGGGAAAGAAATCATACAGTAAAAACAAAAACAACAGTAAAAGCAAAAATTACAGTAACAGAAAACAAAACAAATGCATTTCAGTGCTTCAGCAGCATTTTGCCTCTCTGCTGCATTCGGCCACAGAATCGGCCTCATCGGCTCCATGTTGTCAGAAACTGCCATTCAGGTTTCTAAGCAGCCTTTTATGTAGTGGTGAAGAGATTATCAATTGTGTTGCAATGCTACTAACCTGGGCAAGGTTGCTGGAAGTAATGAGACATGACTACAAACGCCTGATTTGCGTTTGTAGTAATAAGCATTTGAACATTGTTGTAATGTTAGGTGGCTGCACTCTGAGGATGGAGCAGATGATTTAGAGTTTTGCACTAAGTATGTCAGCATAGGATGTAGTGTCTTAGATGATGATGAATTTTGAAAGTCAGTTTGTCCCTTTGCATTTTGAAAATCTGTTGTGCAAATTGAGTCAAAGCAATCGAGAAAAAAAAACAGGTTCCAATGGGAATAAGATCCATCAATGTGCTCAGGCAAAAATCACAATCATCGTCAGGCGATACTTGCCAGACCTCATGAAATTCTGTTTTCATTTCCCCCAAACTCTCTAGTAAAGTCTGCCTGGAGGCTCAAAGAGGCTTTTAGATTTCTAGGCTGGATTTCTGGACACATCCAGGCGTCACATGATTGATGCATGGTATTGCTCCTCTAATCAACATTTGAAACGGATCCTTTTCAAGCAAACAAGATCAAACAGTGGATATTCAACTGTTGTGTGTATGTGACCCCGGTGAGCAGAGGGCATGTAGTCTGACTGACAGCAGGTGCTGCAGGAAGTGCCTTCCAGTGGCCAGAGACCCCTTTAGCTACACAAACGCACCTACCTTCCTCAAGTCTTCTTCGGCCTGTCTGTCGCTCTCCTTTACACAGACCCTTTGCCAGTTGACCCTGGCAGCCTCTAGGGACTCAGAGGGCACAGTGGCATCAAGGAAGCTGATGAAGATAGTGTTGTGGGGCCGGCGGGCGCGATTTAAACCGATGAAATTTTCCTTAGAAATGGGTTGTTGGCTGTGAAAACACAGGAAGGCAAATGTTATAAAGACCTTCCTGATAGCGACATCTGTATCACAGTGAAATTTCGTTTACAAATCCATTTACAAATACACATGCTCTGACTATTATCTGAGGATTAGAGGAGAGTGGAGTGATTGAGAGTAGGTGTGTCACTGTGCTGTCAATTGGGCACATACCCTCAATAGATATTTCATTGAATTAGGCCCATGACACCGCCAGAAGGCTAATCAATAAATCCTGGGATTCCATAACTACACACCTCTCTGCCACTTTTCAGCACTGATAAATACATTTCAATAATACGAAGGTAAATTGATGACATCCCTGCAGGAATACAGGAATTATCTTGGCTACACCAGTCACAGAACAGGATGAACATGCTCGTGATTAATGGCAACTCTTCCTGGCAAGTAGCAAACTAGCAGAAGCTCTCAGGTTGACTGAGTGAAACAACGCTTTCCAAGCTTTTCCCACAGACCCCGTACTAACATGTGATGGCTGTCAGGGCGGTAGAAATAATCCACGGGGCTGTCAAGGCGTGAGAAGATGGGTGGGGGGAGGAAGAAAGGCATGGGCTGCTCAAAGTACTGCTGATTCTCTAGTTTGCGGAGGATGATTTTGTCGTACAAGGACGTGTGTTTTCCGTCTTCCGAATGCACGGCGAGGCACTGGAAGTCCGCCATCCCTGGAATGGAAAAAACACCCGCGAGGCTTACACAGAGGAACGACATTTGCACCAGAAGATTGTACATGTGATGCCCGAGAACGCGTCACTGTATCGGGTAAGTTTAACCTTGGAATTTGTAAGTCGTCCCGATGACACCTAGTATCTCCATGTGGATCTGAGCATCCCCGGGGTCCTTTTTGCGCACCCGCCTGCGCACCCTGAGCAGGAGGTTGCTGGACGGGAAGCGGTTGCCACACAGGGAGTGACAGAAAGGGTCCCGGGGTCGGAAACGCAGCTCAAGCCGCCTGTTGGGGTGAGCGTAGGTCTGTGGGATTGTAAAACCAGACACAGATAGTTCAACTACAGCTGTAATGACAGTTTTGCTTATGAGATATGATGCTGGCTACACACTGAACAACCAATAAGGTGGCATTGTACTCTTGGAAAAATATCTTTGTATATATAGCTCTGGAAAAAATGAAAGGACCACTCCAAATTTTTCTTATATCAGCATCTCCACATGTGTGGCAGCAATTCCATTCCAGTGTCTGTTGACTTCCAACACAGGCACAACTCATGTCAGTAGTTTATAGAATAAAACAAAAATAGAGAAGAAGAAGAAGAAGAAGAAGAAGAAGAAGAAGGACTTTAATTGCAACATTGTCCACAACACATGCAGGGGGGAAGTGGCCGCACAACACACACACACACACACACACATGCAGGTTAGAGTGTCCAAGTTGAATGAATGATCTGCTCTCATCCCATCCCCGCCGATCTTCCTCCAAGTCAGCCAGGGAGCAGACGACGCCCGGGGACCAGGTCCAGGTGTTTTTGTCGCCGTCCTCATCAGGGACAGTCGACTGGATATTTGTTTTTAGACGGGTTCTTTCCAGGAGGAGACCCAAGTGAACACGGGGAGAACATGCAAACTCCACACAGAAAGGCCCGGGAGATAACCCACCTGGGCACCCCAGACTCACCAGCGCCCCAGGCGGGAATCGAACCCACAACCTTCTTGCTTCAACCTTCAAATGTTGATTTTATAAAACATAAATAGTAAAACCAAAGAAGTTGATAATTTGGAGTGGTCTCTTATTTTTTTCCAGAGCTGTATATATATATATATATATCTCCGTTGTGAACATATCTATAGGTCCGTGTGCTGAGAACCGTTTATTGCCTGGTGTTTCCGTTTCATGTTGTTTTCTATATTCCTGTGTTACTGTTCCTGAATGTTTTCATGTGCAGGCTGTGATGGACATAACACATTTCCTATATGGAAGACTATCTATCTATCTATCTATCTATCTATCTATCTATCTATCTATCTATCTATCTATAAATTATGGATGTTATGAAACAGACTATCAAAAGGCACATTTTACTTGTCTAGCCTTTTCAAATAGTACTGTTTGCAAACTTATTCTGATGTTTGTTTTTTTGTATCTGGGCTACCAAACTGATTCGGGATCTCTGCAAGTTTAACAAAGTTCAATTTAAGGTTTTGGATTACCTTTATAGTGCCTCAGATAATGAAATAAACGTGAAATCATCCGTAAAAGAGTTAAAATACTACGATTAACTCAAGACCGTTTAAGGCCTTGGGTCTATATAAAGTATAATACGAGACATTTGGTGCCGCTTACCCTGGACAGCCCCTCTTCGCCCCCGACAGTTTCCAGCATCTTGTCCACATTGGAGACAACCGCCGGATACTCAACACAGACCAGTCTGTTACTCTGCAGCCCCACAACCGACGAGCCGCTGCCTTCGTCTGACGTGCTCGTGATGGTCAGTTCCTTCAACGTTAAATTCAGGTTGAACTCCCTGGAGTCCGCCATGTTGAGTTGTTGTGTCTTTACGATCACGTTTATGCGTACATATTTTCAGTCGAGTGTAACGCGACACCCTTAAGCAACTCCTCCGCGGACAGCTACAAGCTAGAGCCGCGTGTGTTCCCACGTGCAAAATAATCCCGGGTGGAAACGCTGGTTTGAATGTATGGTTCCGCTTGAATTTATGAACTCAAAAGGTTTCGTGCCTCGATCAAACTTGCGGTGAACCTTTCCACTCAAATGAATAAACACAAAGCCTGCTCCTCACCATATAAATAAAACTGAATTAATTTAAAACAATATAGCCCACGTAATGATTTCACGGCTCTACTCTGTGTTGCTGTGCATTGCAGCTTTGGGCCGCACGATGGCAGTGGCAAGCCAAAGAAGATGCATTGAATAAAGGCAATTTTCTTTTTTCGTTTAGGGAAGTTGGCCCCCACGAGCCCAGGTGGTTTGTTAAGTCAACATTATGGTGGTGGTATCATTATGGTATCATACATTATGTTTGGGGTTGTTCCCATTTAAAAGCGAGTGTATTTTAAACTCTAGTTCCCTCCTGTTTGTAAAGATGATAAGAGTGTATATGATGTGTCTGTTTTTAATAGACAGACAGACAGACAGACAGACAGACAGACAGACAGATAGATCAACAGGCTGTATCAAAAATATCCTCAAAATATACAAAAAAAGGAAATATACAAAAAATATACAAGTAGTGCAAGGAATATAACTTAGTCAAATTTACAGTAATATAGTAATACAGTTATACATTTTAAATGTTCTTGAGGGAGTTATCCACTGTTTTGTAATTATATCATATCATCATTATATCATAAAGATGATTTGTGTGCTGCCCCTCCCAGAAATTGGCAACGGACCATTAGACCACAGACCCCTTAGAGAAAAGAGAATATCCTCAAGAAGTTCATGGTTCGTGTGCTTATCTAACAGAATTCTTTAAAATATAATTATATTGGCAATTAAAGTCTGCAACGGCCTTAGTGTTTACTTTTATTCTAGTTGTTCCTGTTTACAAGAGCCTTCGAGGTAGAAGATGTAAAACACTGGCCTTAAGGATGCTAACAGTTCTTGTCCACCTTTTCTGAGTCATCTTGGGTTTCAAACTTGACAAATATTGGTAACGTGTGTCAACACACACCAACACACACAAACACACACACGCACAAGCAAGCTCACACACTCTGCTGTCATAACAGGGAAAAGCTATAGGCCTATGAAATCGTTTTACTTTTTAACTTTTTAAAAAAGAAGCGCCAGATAAGATTTTTCTAGCACTTCCTGTCAGGAGTTATGAAGTTCTGTGCTTTGTGGGAGATGGGAAAGCGGATAGAGGGCATGCGAGGACTGACAATCTGTTGTGTGCTGTGGTGAAGTGAGGACGTCGACGAGATCTCTCACTCTCTCTCTCCGTCTTTCTCTCTTTTTTCCCCCTTTCTTCCGCTCTGTCTCTGTTATTCTGTCTCCCAGCATGCAGCTGGGCTCTCGGATTAGACCGGTGCTCGGTGCTATCTCGGTGAAAAGCCTGCCCACTCCTCCCTGTCACTCTGCTGGCGTGTTCCAACCGTTACCGCGTGGGGTGGCCATGATAACGCTATCACACACCCTCCATCGCCCGGCTCACTCTGGAAAGCCTGCTGGCCCCAGATTTCACCCCTTCTCCACCAACGCTGCCTCTCAAGCTGCCTCACTCTCAACACACCCCCTCTTCTGTCATCCTTTCTTGTGCAGCAGCTTCTCAGACCTCTGCTACCGCCAGCCCTCGCCCCGCAGCTGATTATTTGTCAGTTGGAGAGACGTGCCCATATTTGGATGACATGCAGCCAATGGGAGGGAAGGATGCAGCATCTGTCACTCTGAACCACAACATAGCTTAGTGCCGTGACACTGGCAATCAGCCCTGACATTCACGGATTTGATCATACACACATTTCCTGCATCCAGTCACGAAGAGGAAATCTGCTGACAGTTTTGTTCTTTGGACTATCCTGCCCGGCTCAGCAACACAGATGAGTGATGGCGTGTCGAGTACGTGTACAACATGCCTGTACAAAAACACAAGGCTGTTGCTTTCTTGTGTTGGAAGAATTACACTTTCCTTTTCCATTTCTACTTTGCTTCTTTTTTTTCTTTTTTTTTTTACACTTTTTCTCTCATTTAACTTGCATCTTCTGGGTCGCTCCACCAACAACTCAACTCAAACATGTTTCCCTCTGGATATTTACTGATGCAATAAAGTGATTATACTCCCATTGTGTTGCGCCTAATAAACCAATTTCTACTGTTGGTGTCAAAAACAAATCTTTTTTTTTCAATACGGCTTTTCACAATAAGAGCCGGGAAGTGTATAACATGCCTTAGTGTAAAATCCAGTCTGTCGGTGGAGAGGACAGGGATGTTTCAACGGTTGCGTCAGACGTGGGGTGACAAGCCGGGTCACTCGTTTGAATCTAAAATACACAGATTGGCTGATAAGGAATCCGATTAACAGTAGAAATACAATAAAGTCTTACAACAGTGCGGGTAATTTTTTGTGGGTTTTCCAGGAGTGTGTTGCCACAAAACGAGAGCCTGCGGTGCAAACAGGCCGTCACACACATTCAGTGGCAAGTATTTAATAACAGTAAACACTAGAGAATCCCTAGAGATGACATCGCTTTGATCGTGGTGGGAGATTGATAGTCTCTCCAACTGGGATCTCCCGCCACGTCTCCATGAATCGTCCATGAGTGCTGCAGGCCGTGGAGCAGCCGTCAGCCCTCTCAGCCCTGCAGCACTTCCACAGCACGGCACCCATTTGCATAGCTCTCATTTGCAAGACAAATTCAGATCTTTGTCCCATCTCTCTGCCTGTCTGTGTGTGTGTGTGTGTGTGTGTGTGTGTGCGTGTGTGTGTGTGTGTGTGTGTGAGAGAGAGAGAGAGAGAGTGCTGCTTTTGCATTGGTGTGTGTTGGATTTGAGAAAACGTATAGATGTGTCTTGATTTCCTGATGTTTGGTTTGGTCTCAACAGATTTGACTGATTTTTCTTGTTTTCTGACAGGAAAACAGGGAAACAGGGAAAACCTTTTCAAAAATGAAGGGAAACAGTTTACGGTGGGTTTCATAAGACCGAGACCATATTCTCAACCCGTAGAAGATCGTATGAACCATCAACTGAAGTTAAAACATAGTTAAGTTAGTTTAGAAGTTAAAACACACACAAAAAAAACAGAGGTTGTGCTTTTTCACGTGATATTTGAACCATGTTGATAGCTGTGTTCAAGCCTCAGCCTCACTCTGGGCTCTGTAACAGCAACAGGAAAGTTACAGGGAAGAAAAATCATGGTGAATATTTTTTCGGATACTGCAACGCCTCAGGCAATGGGGACATGCAAATAAAGAAGGAGTGGATAATCATGAAAACACAACCAGCTCCGTCCTCACAAACACCAACTGCTCTTTTCACCGTCAGCTGTGTGACTGTCACAACTCTCCCGTCAAACCTCTGTACACCAAGAGAAACCAGGCTGCAGGTGTGTGTGTGTGTGTGTGTGTGTGTGTGTGTGTGTGTGTGTGTGTGTGTGTGTGTGTGGACCTGGTTCCCCTTACTGTATTTCCCCAACCCCCCCCCCCCCCCCCCACCCCCCGGGGCAAGCCTGAGCACCATGCACCCCTCCTCTTCAGGAACCCGTGTCCTGTTTGTTTAGTCCCGCCCAAGATGATCCTCCCGCCGCCATTGGTTACCTGTGCAGGATTTTGATTTGCTCTGTGTCCTCTCACCAGGATGCGGTAGCCCTAACTGTCCCGCGGTGTTACAACGGACCCTGTTGCCAGGCAATACCAACACGCTTTGCATAGAGACCCGAGATTTGTTTACTAACTGAACCCGGCGGAAGGCCTCGTGTCTCGTCTGCTCTCCACGCAAACACTGATTTCTGCAAAACACATGAATGCATTAGATATTTCATTTCTAGATATTTGACTTTTTTCGTATCCAGGACCTCCAAGAGCCTCGAGAGGTCTTGGGGGTTGTTAGCGTGGCGTTACACCAGATCGAGGTCAAACTCGCCTTGCAAAAAAAATCATGCTGACCAGATGCAGCATATGTCAGATTTAACTAAGCTAAGTGATGATCTGATTTGCCTGGAGCAGCTTAATGTCCTAACAGGTTTTGTGTTTGAGGAAGGTGGTGAGTCTTCGTGAGAGCTGCATTTTGTTTGTCGAAGGGTGTGGTGACGGCAGTTTGAGCTAAGTAATCAATCCCCTATTCCCAACTTCTTATTGCTTATAGTTAATCCTTGTATCCCATTGGACACAATAAACTCCAACAGCCAAGCAGCTAGCGAGGATGCAGCCAAAAGGGGTGTGTGGCCAAAATGCAGCGTAGCCTATGTATCTCACACACACCCTGATGCAGTTTGTGCAAATCTGATTTAACTGAGATTAGAGTTGATTTTTTTCTTTCATACTAATGGTGAAGTCAAAGATCTACTTTGTTAAACGGTGCCGTTAAAAGTACCCGTCACCTATCTGTAAACGTCTCCCTTTGACTTTTTCCTCGATGAACCATCCACCTGGCTCCGGGGTGACGCTGCAGTTCTTCGGCCCCGGTATTTGCATGGTGTTCCAGGTATATATTTGAATGCAAGATTACCCCGGTGCACACCATCATCTGGTCCTGCGAGAGATTTTTACCAGAGGCTACAGTCGGTTAGTCTACATCCTGATCTGACAGGAAACTGACTCAGAAAAACACACAGAAACAAGAGATCAGTGAAAAGCTTGTTTGCCGTGCTCATCGTCTCATCTCACTAAACTAACAGCTACCAAGTCGTTCACTTTGTAGTCGAGACGCCGAGCGCTACATTGCAGTGCGACGCCGCTTTATGGCACCTTTGAGATTAGTAGGACAACCACAACAACGATTTTGTTTCTGATATCACCCTTTATTTAATAAGCACTTATCAGCTCACACATACGTTTATTTTTCACTTCTGGACATTCAATAAATTATACAAAACAAGACGCGTTTTTCTTGTGTTTCATATCAAAACCCTCTTTGTTATATATAGAACAAACAACACGTCTCCCATTCATCCACATGTAAACATAACTCTAGTCTACTTACATACAGCCTCACATAGCAATATTGAATCAGCTGCAAAGAGCGAACATGAATTGCTTCGTTATACATATTAGCTTTTTCCTGGAATTAAATAAAATCTCTCACAGGTGGATTTCACAGTTTGTTTATCCCCGTACTGCTTCTATAATACATCTGGAACAATAACAAAAATCAGCTCGTCGCTTCAGCAAAGTGTCGGCTTTTCCTCGTCGTGTCTTCGAGCTCTTTTGAGATCGTCCTTGAACGCCTCACTTCAAGCCGTGCTGGCTCTCGTGGTGCCGCCGGAGATCCACCTTGCGCTGGAAACCCTTGGCGCAAATCTCACAGCCAAACGGTTTGAAACCGGTGTGTTTCCTGCTGTGGGTGATGAGGTTGGAGCTTTGGCTGAAGGCTTTACCACACACCTGGCATTTATGGGGCTTCTCACCTACAAAATAAAACATAAACAACCAATGAAGACTATTCGTTTTATGGCACAATCAAATCTAAGACTAGTTTCAAATAATTTCTCTTATTCTCTCTTATTTCTCTTATAACTTAAGACACATGACATGTGCCAGAAGTGGTGCAGAGTGTCTGTACCATGAAGAAAAAGTTAGTTTTAATGACCAGAGGCAAAGAATCATGCCTTTGTTCAGATTTGTCAAACGTTCATTGACAACAAGTGGTGACTGCATAGAGTTCCTCCTACAGGTGGCTCCACAAAGCAGGAAAACCAGGTATGGAAATCCACATTTGTTTAAGTTTCTTTTTCTGATTTATCAGCAGTTATATTACTCTTGGAAACAGTTCCTACATGGTGCACCTGGAAAGCAGGTGAGCACGGCGGGGAGAAGCTGAACTGAAGTAGATAGCGTCAGGTATCTCGCGATCTTTAGGTTAGTTGGTTACTCATCGAGCTGCGACTGCACACGTCTAAAAAAAACCTACTTGAGTTTCTTTGGTATCGTAAAAAAAAACACCTCTGAAATATAGTGTGTGTACTGTGACTTACCTGTGTGAATGTACGTGTGTTTCTTCATATCCGATTTCTGGTGGAACCTCTTGCCACAGAACTGGCAGGGGTAAGGCCTCGTGTCCGAGTGGATGAGCAGGTGGGTAGAGAGGGTGGAGGAGCGCTTGAAGGTCTTCCCGCACATCTTGCACTCGAAACTTTTTTCCTGATCGAAAGACAAAATGCAGTATTACTCACACGGCCAACGTATGAGTCAGGAGTGACATCAGCTGTAGTTTTATACAGCTGTACTCGCTGCGGTGCTGCGAGTGGCCGCCGTACCTGGGAGTGGACGTTCATGTGTTGCTCCAGACTGACGGCGTGTCCGAAGGTTTTCCGACAGATGCTACAGCCGAAGGGTCGCGTGCCGCTGTGGGATCTCCTCACGTGCACCTCCAGGCCGTGAGGCGTCGAGAACACCTAGAGCGAGGTCGAGTCAGTCAACGAGGTCCACTAAAACAGTGTTACAGCTGATGGCATCGCCTATGCTATTTGGCGGCTGGTTTACACAGGTGCCTATTTATCATCACTGGACTGGGTGGGGATTAAATAAGCCCTAGCAGAATCAGGATCCAATTAATTGATATACACTGTTGCCCAAAAAGTTGGAATAAAATATTTTTTACCTCTTCTCATGAAAAATGAAATTGCGCCAAACAATTGTTAAGCATGAATTTGTTTCACCTGGGTAACTGGGCCTCAGTATGTAATCATTGCACCTGGTCAAAGGTGATTACTGTGATTACTGATGTGTATAAATAGGAATAAAAAGAGGAATGTGTCTAAAAACAAAATTATTCCAACTTTATGGGCAACAGTGTATTTAGAGTTGGATATGAGATAATAAATAGACACATGCAAAGATAATGCACAGATGGTAGGAGAAGAGATGCTGCACAACATGCATGGTCACAAAAGTCACACACAAATGCATTATAGTCACATTTACAGATGAGCTGGGATTGTGGAGGACGTGTGGCCTTACCTTGTCACAGGTGATACAGTGGAAGGTGTTGGAGGTGGGGGAATAGTGCGTGCTGCAGTCCAGAGGCTGCTGGGGCTGAGGGCTGCGGCTGATGTGAGCGCCGTACAGATTGCTGGCGTGCTGCAGGACGGTCGGGCTGAAGCTCATCTGACGGAGCTCGTAGGAGGACGGCACCGTCTCCCACGCGTACCTGGGCTTGTAGTACGAGGGGAATTCTGCCATGTGGGGTTCTGAGGGCACATGCAGATACGATGCAGGTTATCACAGGTTTAACTTCTACTATTACAAGTTATTAATGGCGGGGGGAAAAAATGTGATGGTACATACGGGCGAAGCGCATGCACTCACCAGATATGTAGTAAGGCTGTGTTGGAGCCACAGGGGGTCTGGTGGGTTCTGGGTGGACGGGTAAGGGGCATTCAAGGTCCTCCTCCTCCTCCTCCTTGTCGAAAGAGTAGTGGTCGGGGTGGGACGGCTGCCCCGCTGACTGAGGGCTTCCTGGAGAGTCTACGCTCTGAACTTCTGATGGGACTTCAGCAACTGTACAACAAAATAATTATAAAGTTTGATTGATTCAAACAAACGGTTTATTACAAGATCTATTATTAGAATGCACAGAAATATATCAAAATCAATTCTAATTTTTCCATTTTTTTCCTAAATAAGAATAGCCTGAGAAGAATAACCTTTGTAAAGTTAAAATCAGATATGTAATTTATAACAGCCTAAACATCAAAATGTCTGTAGATTATTAAACATTATAGACCGTCATTTTTATATAATACACCAGTCATTTAATTGGCCTACGCACGGCCTAGTCTTTTCTTCTTACCTGTATGTGTCGGGGCCTTTGACTCGTCATCGTACGATCGGTGCACATTATAAGATGTGCACCTTTTGTTTTTCACCAGAAAAGACCGTGGCATTTTAAGGCTATCGGAAGAAAAAAAACAACTAGTTAGTTCTGTAGTTATTAACGCTCAAAAGTTCTGACGACATCTGTCAGTAAATTGCCGGTTATTGCGTTAGTTTTATATATAAGAAGACAGGACTAATTAAAATCGATCATTTAATATTTACAATCTACTTGAAGTGTTAATATTTCTTCAGTCTTTACCTGCAGGCAGGATAGTCTGTAAGTCTGTAATTTAATTGATAGAATATTCTTATCCGCATAGAAACTCACGAAATCATGAAGATAATAAAGAAGAATAAAGAATAAAGAATAAGGATAAAGAAAGAAAAAAAAGAAAATGATCACAGTTACATTTCCACCAGTAACAACCGGCTATCATGTATCCAACTGTCATCCTAAAAGTGGCCAAAAGTTTCGCCGTAGTTGGGTTAGTAATTTGTCATAGGCAGCTACATCAGAAGATACTCACCGTTAATGTGGAAACTTGTAGTCGTTGTTAAACTTGTAATAATTTCCTCGATCTGCTTGAGAAGTTAATTACTCGAGGGAATTTAGCGTAAAATCCTTTCCCAAAGTTCAGAAACCAAACCACTGTAAACCATCACACTTGTTGCTCTTTCTTTTTCTCCCCTCCCTGATTTTCAATCAGATAATTTTGCGTTGGAATCTGACTGTGGTTTCAACCAATGAGAAGGCCAACTAGCAGGTGGAAATTTGCGTAGAAAAACACAGAGACTTTGCTGTCCCTGGAACAGTTATACAAGATCTAATCATCTGAAAAAACCTTGAGGTTTAAAGTTAAAGTTAATTAACAATTGCTTATAGTTGTCTGACAATGCGCTAGGCTAATAATTTATGTTTACTCTTACAAAATGTTGCACGGCTTTCAATAAACCGTGGAAAGTATTCATATCAATTTTTTTTAACACGTTTAACAAATTAGAAGTGAGAATTTAAAGGAGCTCTCCAGATTAAAAAATATACCCAATTTACAATGTTTGATTTACAAGATTTACTGTAGTCCCTGTAATGCTTTGTGCAAGACTATGTTTTGAGTAAGATTTAAATCACCAAAAGAAAATATAAACTCCAGCACCTCCATAGATACACACACCGAACCAGTCTGGGAGATTAACTATGTTGACCCACTCCTTCTGTAGTTCACGCAGGTCTATTACTATTCATTAGTTCACGGCAGATTTCTTACAAAGCTTTAGTGTAGCTCTAATGGAGATCAAGTTGCAGTGTATCATATGTCTAAATTTATCTTATGATTTTAGGGTAAAACGAGTCTTTATTTGCGACATGAAGTATATATCAATTTGTAAAAATCATGCAAAAAAATCCAGGCTAAAGACTACTGCAGGATTACATAAAAGAAGAGGTACAGTTGCGACATCTGGTGGCTGCTTGTAGAAGTTGCAGGGGCGACCCAGAAAAAAAGGAATAAATCCTAATGAGTTGTGAATAACGGGGACAATTGATGGATCTGCTCCATTGATAATGAATGGGAGACTGGCTTTGTGGACACTGATAGTGCCCTGTTTTGTTTTCATCTGTGGAGCCATAGCCATGAGTAGATTATGGGGGGGAATGGTACTGGACTTCACTTCTAGTTCACTTTCCAAATGAGAAAATAAACAGAGTACTCCAAAATAACTATAATAGACTAGTGTGGAACTAAGAGGTAAATTGCCAGAAAAAATGTAAATGTTTAGCACTCATTTGTAAGGGAAGTGATCTAAGAGAACCTTGATGTTTTGAATGCATGTATAGGAGGAAGTAATATGAAACACTTTAAGGGTTAGCGCAAGAAGGTTTAGTTAGATTATCCATCTTGTTGGAGTTACATGGAAAAGTTTGTAGAGCATGTGAGTTCAAACTTGTATCCTGTGTAGTGTAGTCTGTGGAGAGTTTATGAGGATGGTTCAGGGAGAGAGAGAGAGTCAAGTAGAGAGAAGAGCAGAGAAGGATAAGGAAGGCAGATATCTGAAAAAAAACATAATAGGAAGCTGTCGAGTTGATGGTGATAGAGCAATATATATATATATATATATATATATATATATATATATAATAGTATATATAATAGTACATATAAACATAATAGTAAATAGTAATAATAAATGATAAAGTAAATAATAGTGACGAATGCAGTATGATATTTTTATATGTATGGAATCTCAGGGTCTCTATCATTGCTATACTATTTTATTAAATATATTATCTCATACAGTTTTATATCAAATTCCTATTTGAGAGGTCAGGGTTTTGAACGCAACACTAGAGGGCGGCCTGACCCTTCCCAATTTCTGTATTTCTCAACTGTTATGGTGCATTCCGTTGTACTCGGAAGTCGATAATTTCGAGTCGGAATTCCCAACTTCCAATCTAAATGTGTTCCAGTTCATCTGCTCGGGAAAACACGGACGCCCGCAGAGAACTCATGCGATCTCATCTCGTAACGTTGAGCTCAAATCAAACGAATTACGTTACAAATGTAAACTACAAAGTTGTTTCATAACTAAAACATATGAAATAATAAAAAATGACTGTTCACGGTGTGCGCCGCTATATTGCTGTGACGTCAGCTGTGTTTATATCGGCGAACTCGGGCCAGTTGGATCTTGCCCGAGTTTCCAAATGGGAATTCCGACTTGACCACTTTTCCGTGTTGGAGGTCGTTTTTTCCGAGTTCCTAGGACAATGGAATGCACCAGTAATCACAGGCTATTGACGCAAGGCTTATTTGTCGCGGGATATTGACGTCAGCTTGTGACGGAAGTAAAGTGTGGCGGAAGCCTCGGTAGCGGTTCAGTTGTCCTGGAAACTTGCTATGTCGAGAGACTTTGAAACACCTTAGTGAGGAGGGTTCACTTTACATGCCTGTCCTTGGTCGTTACAGAACTAAAAATATGAAGTACTAGCGAGATAGATGTAGAAAAGAAGAAAACAAGAGCTAAGGGAACAAGTTAGCCGTCTTTGAATCAAACAGCTGTGTGCGCGGCAAAGACTCTGAAAGACCCGCTGACATCAGATAGTCGACATGACCCAACAAGGTGCTGCACTTCAGACGTATAACAACGAACTTGTCAAGTGTAAGTCTGTTTACGATCGATTTCAGTAATAACGTTAGCTCTTATGATCGATTAGTCGGTGTTGGACATGAAAAGTGTGCTGTGGCTGGCGAGTCGGACGGTTGGTGTCAACGTCAACTGAATCGTTAGTACAGCAACGTGATTTTGGCGCCCAGTTATAGTGCAATTTGTTGCTCTGTTTGTGAAATGTATTGTTGCAGCTCCTGACCTCCTCGTTGCTGTGATCACCTGGCATCATGGCACTGCACAATCTGATTAACCTGAGAGATTACGCAGCCATGCTCACTATTCCCCACTTGGACAGCAATCCGTCTTTAGCCCTCTTCAGACAGCACTTCATCTTTATTCTCTATTTTTTTAAATAAATCAGATTTTTTTTCAATACAGTTAGATTACACGAAGAAGTAAATTACTAGCAATTTAAGTGGAGTAATTTTACTTAGAATCTATTTTTTCAGAAGGTTTTGCACATAAAACAATATAGCACTTTATTGCCTCCTAATTTGTCTCATACATTTTGGAGTTTTACTTAGATTATAAATAATCTGATTTCCATTAAGGGGTGCAGATGCATGTGTGTCATGAGTCGTGTGAAACATCCCATAACTTCTGACCCCCGGATGACCCCTGGATGACCCCCGGATGAAACGCTCCCTTTTCGGGAGATGGTCAGTGATGCATCAGGGTCTCAGGTGTTGGTGTTGTTGTTGTACAGGGTTTAGTTCACCTTCCTCAGCAGACATCTGGCCTGCAGTTTCAGGAAACTGCTGGTCATGATGTTTTGTTCCTGCCTGCAGTGTCTAATGACATTTCCCTGTGTCACTGGCAATAGATTCTCAGTATTAGGGGTAAAC
The DNA here is from genome assembly GCA_034670385.1 of Hoplostethus mediterraneus. NCBI lineage: Eukaryota > Metazoa > Chordata > Actinopteri > Trachichthyiformes > Trachichthyidae > Hoplostethus > Hoplostethus mediterraneus. Next base: position 34,912 of record JAXDDW010000108.1, read on the forward strand.
TCAAAAACCTAGCATAACCCTTTGACCTTGTCCATGAACTATACAGTATTAAGTGTACAGGAGGCTGTTAGGGTATAACTGAAAAGAGGGCTTCTTAAAGCAGCTCAGTCAAATGAAACAGTTTGGCTCAAGGAAAGATATTGCTACTCATGGAGGGATACCTAAACGTAGACCCATAACTCACTGGGTCCTCACACAGTTCAAGAAAAAGTGGTGAGAATTCACTAATCTTGTCTGTTGGACCAGCCAAAATGGGAGAAGATCCTGCGTAAATACCCTTGATTGGAAATTGCTTGCATGACTGTCTTTTAGACCAAAATCAGCTCTCAAATTCATCATCCGTTAACCTCGCTTATTGTTACATGCCCATTAACCACTTTATTCCCTTTAATTGTGAGGATCTGACCTCAGTGAATCAGTTGGCATGAGTTGAAATGTAGGTTAGGAGGCTTTTGTACTGATCCACACTGTTTTTTCCAAGGCTTGATAAAACCCATGGGGAATATCAAGCAAGTCTCTGTGCTGCAGCTAAGCCATTAGCCATCTACTCATACAAATGACAGTCAGGATTTACATCAAGGCGTGGCACTCGACTAGTGCTGATTGTAAAGAATCAGTAGTTGCATGCTGGTTGGCTCAGACTATCTGAGCTCTGGGTGTGGGATTTCATCGGTGTGTGTGATTGAGTCCCTGGCTCTCACACACACACACACACACTACTTTGATCCATCAGTGTGGAAGGACCTGAATCAGCAGGAGTTGCGACACGGGGCCGAGGGAGGGGACCCGAGTAGAAACACATTTAGCTGATGTTCTAATCCAGAATGAGTAAAAGTTTGAACTCCTCCATCGCCAACATCAAGTATTCAGTAGTAGGAAGTGCAAGGGTCAAAAACAGTAGATGCAATAAATACTCCTGTCTGCCTTCTACATGATGGAGAACTGCTGAGCAATAAAAGCCAGAGAAAATGATGAAAAGGTTTTCATTTTTCAAACAAGACAGAAGCATAATCAGGTGCAAGTAGTGGGAAGATGGGAGAAACATGCAACGTAACAAACTCAGCTCTGTTGTAAATGCTTAACTAGTTTTGACTGCTGTAGGCCTAACTCCGTTTTATCAATGCAACAAGTAGCAAAATAAACAAGACCATGGTAGTTGACGTGCTCTCTCTGTTAGGTATCGAGGAGCTGTGCTCCAAGCGGGAGGAACTGAACCACCAGATCCGGCAGGAGGAAGAGGAGAAGGCTCGTCTGCAGCACGACGTCCGAGTCCTGACGGAGAAGCTGAGCAGAGTCAACGAGAGTCTGGCCCAGAGGCTCGTCGCCCGAGCAACCTTTGACCGCACCATAGCCGAGACAGAGGCTGCCTACATGAAGGTTGGTATCGTTAAACCTTTTAGATTCTGCATAGTGAGAAAATATAAACAATAAATTTTTTTAATATATACATTTTGGCCTGGAAGTTTATATTGTTTGTAACTTCCTCAAACCTTCTCAGTATTTTATGAAAAATCTGCTAGGAATGCAGTGGAGGGTAAACCCAACAACACCCAGTTTATCCACCTTTATAAAATATAGTTTTCTTTAGCAAGTAGTAGTTTGTTGGTGTCAGTAGTTTTAGAGTTCATACACCTTCATTTTGCACCACCGTGTTGTTCGACTGCAGAAATTCCATACGAGCCCGCCACCTCCCGCGTGTTGACTCTGACCTCCCCGTGCCCTCACGCCGACCGCCTGGTCACTGAAAACAAACACTCCAAAGCTTCACTTATTAAAAACAACACAGTAGCCAGCAGAGCCCAGACCCTTTTGAATTCCCCTACGCCGTATCATCAGGTAGAAGTGGAAGTCGCGCTGCCAGGTACACTATTGTCTGTCGTCTGGCTAATGCTTTTATTTCTTATTTTATTAAAAGGTTTTAGGTTTTATTTTAAGACCCTTTTTAATGCCTGTGATAATTAAAGTCAAGATGAGTTCTCTCCAGAAAAAACTGCGCAACAAGTTAAGTGATTAGGCTATTTCTTGCACTACTTGTATATTTTCCTTTTTTGTATATTTGAGGATCTTTTTTTATACAGTTTGTTGCCCTTAAATTTGTTTGTTATATAGTGATGTGTGCCTCTCTCTTGCTTTGTTCTGCATAACTGCAATTTCCCCTCAGACAATAACGAGCCATCTAAATCTAAAGAATCCACAACATGTTCAAGACCATCAAATGCTTTAACTGTCTTCCTCTTAAGGCCTTGAGTTTAGATGCTGTGTTTTAAGACAGTTTGCGTCTTTTTCAGGACCCGCAAGCACCCCGATTTTCCCCTCAGGGATTAGTAAAGTGTCTTGTCTCTCTCCTCCCCTAGATCCTGGAGAGCTCTCAAACCCTTTTAAGTGTCCTAAAGAAGGAGGCAGGAAACCTCAGTAAAGCCACAGAGCCCAGAGGGAAGGACCACTAATGGGGGACTCTCCTTCCAACCACCAACCAAGCCGACTCCTCACTCTTAACAGTTTATACTCCACTATTTGTAATATATTTCTTTGTTTTACTGTCATGTAGTCATTTTGTATAGAATGTATCATTCCAATAAAGGTGTTTCTGAAGACTGAGGTTCTTCTTCTTCTGGTCTAATCCATTTTAACACCGTCTCCTTTTGATATGTTAATTCTGAAGAAATGTAGGACAAGAGATTTAGGTGGAAGCAGCAAATCCCCTGTACAAACCAAGGCTTCTGTCTAGGAGATTGGCCATTTCTGAAGCCTTTTATCCATTATTATCAAATGAGGATTATTTTTTCCTAGTCAGTTGTCTCGTTCAGTGGCTGCTTTAAGACTCTTTAGTGACAAATCTGTCAGAAAGCTGTGCGAGATGTCCATGTCAGACAAAAGGGTTGACTTGGATGGAAATGACACATGCATAGTATTCACACGTATTCAAGTCTTCTATTTATTGAGCTTTCATTTTGTACAAGTGTGACATCACTTTTTTGCCCAAATCATTGACAATAACTTTACAGTAAGCACATCTCTTGCGATGTAGATATACAGACAAAGAAGAAAGGAGTACAAGATGGAGCTTCTACCACAGTTGCTACCGTATGACATACACAAACTGCTTACTTTTCAACAGGAATAGACAGATAGGAAAACACTGCGGTCCAAGGCAGAGCGAGAGCGGTCAGTCCGACCTCCCTTTGTACACTTCAGAAGCACTCAACTGTGTCTCTACGTCCAAATAATGGCCATAAAAGTTCTTGCTGGTGTCATGTAATATGATCACTGGAACATCCCACCGTTAAACCCCGCCTCTTTGGTCCCTCGCTTCAGTGAAAGATTACAGAGACCTCAAAAAGCAAAAAATATTTCTACCAAGAGCAAACGACTTCCTTGGGGATTTGGTCCTACGAGGCAGCGGTTAGCATAGATGGGTGTGGCTGGTGCTGTGGGGGATGGATCCATGAGCCTGTGATCATTACCCAGGTCTTCACCGCAGGGCCAAGCGGGGCTTTCTGGGGCCAAGTTCAACTGAAAATTGAAACTAGAGCCAAGGTGACAAATCATTTCAATTGGCAAAAAGCCTTACAGAAATATTTTGGGGGCAATTTCTGATGATGAAGCCCTCGGCTAGCCCAGCTTCGACCTGGGTAGAAAGAAACTGCAGGAGGCTACTGGTAATCGTCACGGCAACAAGGCCAACAATCGTAATATCTTCAAAGCAAGGCTGTGGCAAAAACAGTGGACATGGCATTCATCGGCAGTGCATTCATCATCTACAATTGAAGAAGTCTATTCCAAAATGCTATTCATCCATTTTTAACAATAAAAACAAAATCAATACCTTCATTTTATCATTCAATACCCCTCAGAATATCTAGGCTCTAAAACCAGGACTTGTTTTTGATTTTGTGTTCTCAATCATCATCAATAGTGGTTACGCCATTTTGGAGCAAAACTCTTCAACCGAACTAAACTTGTTGCTCTCTCAAGTGCACATTTCCTCCACCGCCTAACGCTACTCCTTCTCACGAGGTGCAAAACAAAGCTAAAAACGACGACAGTGCAAATGAAAACAAGGAAATTTGACATTGAGACTCCAGACGAAACCAATATTTCTAATTCCATCTGATATAAGAGAGAACATCCAATCTCCTAGTAGCAGAATCCCACCGCCACGACTCAACCTCAACCGATTTCATCTGATTGGACAAAATAAAAATTAATGATAGACGTTAAGTAATAAATAATTCTTATGAAAATATCATGGTGGAATATTGAAACTGTACATCAATACTGGCCAAAGAGAATGAATGTGAGCAGTGGCCATGACAGCAACACTTGAATCAGTTGGCATTATGAGTAAAAAAAAAATCTCCCGGAGACTCGGAGCAGTCTTGTATATAAAAAAATCTTAAAAATTAAAAAAAAAGAAAAATTACACAAATCGTAAATCTTTCAGACACAAACAAACCTTGCATTCACTCACACAAACATGCCATATTATGAATGATCATAAGTGATGTTGCCTTCTTTACTTAAGTGGACCGGCTTCCCCTGTGGAATGTGAAAGTACATGAGGTCCGACTTGGTCCGGTTCCTTCGACACCACCGGGTCTATCCATACAGAAAGGTTTTTACATGGTCTCAGACATGCAAACTTCAACTCTAAGCAGGAAGGAATACAAAACCTTTCATCAGATGCTACAGAAAGGTGTCACTGGCGGTCTAATAGCGTTCAATAAATAGCTAAATAACGTGATGTGGATACCTTGACTGTTTCAAGGGGAATAACAAGGATATACAGAAACATTCGACAGTATGCAGATGATATTTTGTTGTACGTATTATTGGTTATCAGTAATAGTGACATACAGACATTATTGGCCAAGGTCACTTTTCAAGCATTTAATCAGACGTCATTCGTTGCATACTGATTTATACAAACCGTCCCAAGTCCATAGACGCCCCCCCCCGCCCTCCTTCCATCACAAGGGGACTGTTGAAGTTTGCTTGCCGTTGGACTCTGAATTTTGCTAGCTTCTAACAAAGTCCAGCAGCTTGAATACAGCATAGTTTGCCAGAAAACATGTAAAAACTAAAAAGGCATACAGAAGCATTACAGTAAAAGAGAACCAACCGAGGCGTTGGCTGAAATCAGAACATGCAGGTACAAAAACAAGACGTAGAACTACATTTGTGGCACCCTTTCACCGCTGAGTCTTTTTTTTGTGTGTACGAGTCGGCCATCTACCTCTAACATGTGGAGAACTTCCAAATTACATGTTTCCATGCTAACACTGAACTCACCATGGCGTTACCTACAGATGGGCACTGGTGGCTTCCTGGTCTTTAAGGGATTTTGGTCACTCACTTTCATGAGTCGGTCTCCGCTAAACATCTCCCGAAACCCTGAGGCAATCAGGGGAGACGCAGACTGGAAGAGAGGGAGATACAGAAAGACATCGAGGCAGACGAGACTGTCTGAAGCCAGAGGACCTTCTTCTTCTTCTTCTTCTTCTTCTGGAGTTCCTTAAGCCCGGAGGAGGACACGATGCGGAAGTCTCCACTCCAGATTTTCACAATCAATTTGATTCGGTCGGATATCTTGTTGTGTGACTCTACGAGCAAGTCAGTGAATGGGTTGAGGAAGTAGGGAGATGGACAGATCAACTGCCAAGGGCATCGGGGGAACACAGTCCTGCTGCTTTTGGATTCGTAAATCGTTGAGATTTGTAATCACTGATTGGTGTCAAACGAAAGGGAAGTGCGTCCGGAGCAGGGTGGGAAATTAATACTAGCCACCAGCCGAAAATGCTGAGATATTTTTACTGTAGCTGATAACCACCGGCTTGGCAGGCGATCAGTCATCATTCAGAGGTCCTTTCCATCTTGAAATTGCATTAGACCGGTGAAACAGTGGACGTGGCTGGTGAATCTTGTAATCCGCTAGCCACGGTGAGCGGTGGACGAAAGGAAAAAACGAGTTTCCTCCCCTGGTGGAGAGGTGTGCTTAGACCTGGTCGGAGGCCCAAATCCTGACAGACCTCACTGGGCTCCGGTGGCAGTCTGGTCCCGTAGGAGTGGTACTGGCTGGTTCTTCTGTACAGTTGTTTGGTCCAGATAGATCAAAAGTAAAGAGCAGGCTCACTGCTGAAGTCGGAGAGGGAGGAGCTATCTGCCGGGGTGAGCTGGGGAAGAGAGACAGGAAGAGAGACAGGAAGTTCATTTAGTCATGTAGTGGTAAAGAAAGCTAGTGAAATATACCTTTATGTCGTAGGATTATTTAGTTATCCTATGTGCGTCAGTAGAAACATTTATCTGCTAATTTTCTCTACCCACTTAATCCTTTTCAGAGTGGCAGGGGGCTGGAGCCTATCCCAGCATGCACTGGGTGGAAGGCAGGGAAAACAGTCCATCATAGGATTGACGCAGACAGACAGGCAATCACTCACATTCACACACCTCAACTCCACCTGACCTGCATGTCTTTGGACTGTGGGAGGAAACTGGAAACTATCTCTCTACATTCTCTCACCATCACTTCCTCTGACATCTGCGGGGACCCAGGGTCCCCCTGGTAAACGGGGTCATCGTGCTTGTGTTCCTGCCAGGCGTTGAAATCCACAGAGTGCTTGGGGATGTAGTTGGATAGGTCTGAGGAAAACACAAGGAAATAATACATACGTGTTGATGGGACCGTAACATATATAACACAACCTCCTAACTCCAAGATTGGTGATTGATTACATGCTCCTCTATGGGTTGAGGAGATTCTACGACCCTCGTGCTGATGAAACCCAAAGCCCGTTGGATGGACTCTAAACAAACTCTACTCTTCTTAGGTCCTAGCTGACATTTTGGAGATACAAGGTTTCCACTGGACAGCAACGACATTCAACTTTGATGCCGGAGGATGTATGCATTTCTAGTGGTGTACATTCTTGATAGATATAGGTAGCTCTATTGTTAACAGTGTGAGCTGACAAACTGCATGTTTTCCTCTAGTGTAGTTCAGAGTTTGACCTGCAGGGGTCTCCCAAGATCGCCAATAGATCAGGCCGAGCCCATTCATGTACCTTATTACCTGACTGACTGACAGACAGACGGACATCAGGGTGAGATGGTGGTGTCAGGTAAGTCACAGAACAAAAGGATGAAGCCTGAATTCTTGCCGTACCATTCAGGGAACCTTTATTGACGTGGGTTTGATCCCATTTTCATTTTCAGGTGATGGGCACTACCTGTTTTTATTTACCCTCCTAACATGAGAAAATAGTTCATTTGGTCTGTTCAATTAATCCTCTCTTCTTCCCATTTCCTGAACAACCTTGTGTGTGACACTTTTCAAGGATTCTCTGAAATCCTTCAACAGATTCTCCGACAAATAATTGATTTCACGCTTTGTGAAAGTAAATTTGTACACAATACTAGAATTTATCATTTACCATTCTGTTTCTGGTTGTACTGATGCTCTGTTGCCACAGACATGTGGTATGTGTGTCACAGACATGTGCCTGAGTGTTTCAGAGTAAACTAGTGAGGCCTGGATTTGAGGCCCTATAAGGCAGTAAAACTGAACTTGACCAGACTACTACTATGTGGAGAGAGCCTATAGGATGAACCTTGTTAAACATGTTATCTAAGCATAGGTGAACCAATCATAGGAGACTTCTTTGTTCCTAAAGAAACTATAAGATTATAGTAGCTGATTTTCAGTGAGAGAGACCTATGCAGAGGTTCTGACTTACTGTAGGGCCTGGTTCAAGGTATTTCTCTCCAAGATATCTGTATACAATATATTTAATACTTCAACCTATCAGTGTTTTGTGTATTATTTTGTTTTAGTTCTGAGTGCTTCCAGACAATTTCCACGACAGCTTCTCATTCTGTTCAGTAATTCTTCAGTATAAATCTGTTGTGGTGTAATGGACCAATCTACTATCGGTCCCTTACTGTACCTTCCCTCTCCAGCTGCAACCGAACACTGCTTGTGTCATGAAGTCATTAAATTGAATGCAGTATGTGTCAGTTTTAAAAGAGGTCTGACAATCACCAGTTTTCAAAGCAACATGAGGCAACTAACAGAGTTACACAGAGGCCAAATAGTAGGCACCTTAATTGCAGGTGCACCAGTCAAAAAACTGTTAAATGAATGCAGGCAACTCAGACAAACCTGACAACACAGACGAACTGCATGGCGGTCTTGGTGGTCGCAAGTCGCAAAGCTCACCGACACAGACAGACGGACACTTGACGGGATAGTTTTTGTAAACGCTGCAAAATAATGGCCTCCAAAATAACTAGAGAATGTAATCACATCCTCCGTAATACAGCCGCGATATAAACCGCGTTGTGAGCTCCACAACGCTGGTGCACAACTGCACAACGCATAACCTGATGTAGTTATGTATAGTATAGTATAGTAGTATAGTATATGTATAGTCTAGTATAGTCTGGGCCCGGGTTTATGTTTGGAGATGGAGCCAAAGGATGCCTTCAATCCACAATGTCTGATGCCAACTGCTGGGCAGTTCTGGTACAGGCAGCCTACTGGGGGTCATTAGGTCAGATGGTTCAGGCAGGATGGGTCATGCCTGCCCCCCCACCCAAACAAACTTCAATCATGTTTTGACCCCGAGGCGACCTATTCAAGCCGTCAGCGTTCATCCCCCCACAGGTTCCTGCCTGCTACATGCTGTCGTACCGGTTGTGCTGCTGCCTCCTCCTTGTTAATCATGTACCTGCAATGGCTGTCTGTTGAATTTAAGCATTTATCTCGTGATGTGTCTGCTGGGTTCTGGTGGCTAGCTCCCCGCTGAATCTTAGCATGCTGCTTGGATTCGTACAGGGAGCACCCCAGGGAGACGAGCCTGCACCGCCAAATACAACTGTATCACCATTTGTGCAATAAATGGTGATAAACTACTGACAAGAGTGTTTCTGACTCATCATGTTTCATTCTTCTGTTGGTCATTTACCCACCCAGCAATATGAGGGTTATTTTACAGGACCAGGGAACCTTACGGTGCACAAAACTGTCCCCTCACGACGTCCCCACAGTCCAAGATGATAATGGATCGTGTTTCATGACCAGGATGAAGTCAAACTCCTTCCAATCCTCCCCAATCACCTGATCTACAACATCATTGCACCTTTCTGTGATGTCTGGAGATTTCCAACTCCTTCACCCATCAAAAAATGTACGCTTTCCTTAGAAAGTGTTTCTGGAAGACAAGCCCAGAACTGAAGTGACAATTTGAAAAAACGGACTCTTTCTTTCTTTCACTCTCCTCCCACCTGTTCGTTTGCGAAGCTCTTACCAGTGCTGTTGGTGGTGTGAGTGGGGGAGCTGGTGAAGCTGGGCCGGGGGATGTGGATGCGCCCCACCATACTGGGCTGGTCATCCGCCACCGCCCCGTCTTGTTTCTCGTCCTCGTCCTCGTCGCCGCTGTCCCACGCGCTGCTCTCCGACGGATACTCGTAAGTGCTGTGGAGGCTCGACTCGTTAAAGGAGATCTTCAGCTGCAATGGAAAAAAAACAAGCGACATGATCAATCATCTATATTACTTTAATAGGTTAGAAACTGCTTTGCTAATTTGCTCAATCTTTTTGATCAGTTGTCCCAATAAAGCGTATTTTAATGAATCAATAATCAAGATGGCGCCGGTGAGAGCGGCAGCCGTAGTACCTGCTCCGGTATTTTGTTTGTTTGTCCTGTCTGTGGTACTAAACTTACTAACTCTACCTGTACTATCTCGTGTTTTTTTGTGTACTACTAATCTTAATTTTATCATTTTATCATTATTATTAAATTGCTTGTTTTATGTTTTTTTAAGCCGGAATAGGTACGCTAAGCATTTCACTGTGCATTGTACTTTGTATATTGTGTATGTGACAAATACAATTTTAATTGAATTTGAATAAACAAGACAATTACTACCACAGGTTAAATGATATAGCTTGTTCCATTCATGTAAATGCATGACGAATCCCAAATCAGTGTTTGGGATTTCTCGACATCTGGTCTACATTCACTCCACTGGCAGCAGGGTGGGACAGTCGCACCAACCACCCGTGGGTGCTGGTCAGGTTGGGCTGTGGTTGGTTAGCTTGTCTTATGTAGAAGCCATTTTGGCAGGTAACGTCCTGTCCTGGTAGGCTCTTATTTTCCGTCCACTGGCCACAGTTCACACAACCAACATCCACCAGCACCTTTCTCCAGTTTACTACCCATATTATATTTACTGTAGGAGAAAAACACCAACTGACGTTTGCCAAAGTGACTGCTGAAGAAGCCAAACCTAAGAATGTCTTTGCCGTTCATTTCCCATCCTGTATGTGTTTCAGTTTGTAACACAACAATGATGTACTGTACTGCAAATCAACCTCCTGGACGCCTGCATCATTTTATAACCACAAAACATTAACATTGATATCCTACTGACATGACATCCTTATTGCTCTACTATTACTTCCTTATTTCTCTGAAATCTTTCACTATGCGGCTGAATATCTCCTACCCTTTGCTCACATTGCACAGCCATGCCAATCCAGCCCGACGCAAACCCATTACCGTACAGCTTATTGATCACAGCATCTCGTTTGGATTCTTGGAGAGCCAGCTGCACTCTGATTGTACTTTGTGCGAGGAGAGGGTGGCAGGTGGCGGCCAGGCAGGAGCATTTGGCAATGTTATTGATGGTCTCAGAGCTTGCTGTAAGACATGTCCATTTGGCAACGCTTCAGTGCTGTGCAAACATGGATCCATGGTGTGAGACAAGCACGAGCACTTTGTTGCACCGTGTCATCCAACATGACTGGCAGCTCTGCAACCACACACACACTCGGCGGGTTCGACCATCAGCGAGCACATTGACGACAACTGAAGCCTTTCATTCATGAGGTTTAAAAAGGACCAATAAACACGTTGAGTACAAGCAAATCCTCTAACAAAACTTTTAAAAAGCCTTTATTCACAATAAAGTACGACAACTAAAGTACTGCAGTGTTTTGGCCGTATGTACGCCTTCACCACGATGATGCAAACAACACAATAGTCACAGTCAGGAAGTTTTAAATCCTCTTGAGTTGCAATGCAGGTGACAGGCGTCCACACACATAACTGCTGTATGGTACACATGGCCACGTCCTCCCAGGCAGCTGACTGCAGGATCGGGGCCCTTATGTACCCGGCTCCACCTCTACTCTGTAGGCTGTGCTCTAAATCTGCCCTAATCTCCATCACAAGGCCACAAGCCAGTCAGGGGTCACACTTCATTCCTATTTTAAAACTTCCTATACCGTTTTCCAGAGCTGAATGACTGGATATGAACGTGTTCGTCTGCTAGCGGCAAGGCAACGTGACATTCAGCAAAGCTAAATCCACGAGTCTACAACTTCATGAACTATGTTGTCATGTGCAACAGGACTGAAGCACATTTATTTCACATGATCAGATTTATTCCCCCACACTTTTCCAGACCGGCGTAGGACTCTTGTGCAGTCCCAGACAGACACTATCCCATCCCTTTCATACTCTACTCATACTTTTCAAAATCTACCTCAAACCTTATTAAACCGTATTAAAAACACACCTGCTATTACTGAATTCAATAGAAGACCTCAAGTTTTCATTGTGCTTATGGGCATTTGTACTGAGGAAATCTTTGAGCGTGGTCTGACTCTATTGTAGAAGAGCATATGGGTGGCAAACACACACACACACACACACACACGATTCTATTGCAGAGTAAAATGTACCTTGCTTTTGGTATCAAATATGAAGCATCTGAACCGGTTATGATACCCAACCCGTCCCAGACTACCACAGCCTCTACATTACATTCTACCCCACACCCCGCCATCTGGTTCGACAGACCAAAGCCTTGGAAGCTGCTCAGGACAGGGGTCTATAGGCCGCCGCCGCCAGAGGAATAGGAATGAACACACAGACGCAGCATTGTGTCAGCGCAGCCACACATTAAGCCGGCTGGAACAGACCAACGCTTGAGTCTGAGATGGACAGCAGCCGCTACTCCACTTCCTCTCCACTTCCTCTCCGCTGGATCTTTCTAAAAGATTTTCGATGGCGTTTGATATCCATAACAGTCAGTAAAAGAATTACATCTATTGAGGTCGTCACAGCATCACAGAATATAGGAGGCGATGTTTTCGTGTCGTCAGCATTCAGAACATGTGCTGGTGTGAAGGAGAAGTTACTTATTCACTTAATATGACGTAGTTCAGTCTTGGTTGTATTTTCTTCCCCTCAGTCAAAAAGTCGATGTCCACTTAAGTGTCTCTTAAGTGTCTCAATACCCTCGAGGTACTTTACGCCACACAGCAGGATAGTGTTCCTTCAGCTTCAGGATCAGGTTGGAAAGGGAACTGTGTACAACTCAGCCAAGGGTGAGGAGACAACTAAGGAAAGGTTTAGGGATAAAGGTTCTTCAACATGGCAGCAGACAGAAGACGTGCACGTCATGACATATTTAGAAGAAACAACAAAGGGCACTAAGTTCCATCAAGTCATGTTTTTAAGCATTACACCTTTACATTCACTTGAAAATGTCCAGGTGATCCCAGGTAATGCTCACAACCTTTCAATACCATCGAATTGATCAAGCAACAACGAAGCCATTTCAAGACAGAAAGACAATCTAGACTATTTCTTCTTCTTTTTTTTTGCCTTTATTTGGTAGCTAGTAGAGAGAGACAGGAAAGAAGGTATGACATGCGACATTCATTCCGGATTCGAAACCCCGGACGTCGCGGTTATGTGGTATTTCTTATATGAGGCGTGTTCTTGATCGCCCCAGTGACATACCCACCCTAACCCTCACTCACTCCCCCTTCCTCCACCTGAGCACTCAGCCGGGTTTAACAGTAAAAAAGTCCCGGCAAATCTAGACAGAGTTGTATTTTGCCGACTCCTCAAGTGCTCTCAGTTTAAAAGGCATCGTCTATATTTAGCCCTGAAACTTCCTTTTTTTTTTTTTTTTTTAGTTCCTCTGTTAAACTTTACACCACAAAGCATTCCCCTGCTCAGTCTGCATCCTGTCTTGGAGGAAGTCACTTGACGCCAAATGAGAGTTTATCAATAAATCAGACTCGCCGCTTGCCTCGCTTCCTCTAGCGCTTCGTCTTCGTCTGCCCGAGGCTTCCACCACACTCCCCTCGTTGTCTTCGTCAGCCTCATCCCTCATCATCCTCGCCCTGCTTCTACATTTAAGGCGTTTAAACCACCTACTCCAACCTGCTGCTGGTATTCAGGCTTAGACTGCAGGGCTTCCTCTCTCCCTCACCCCGTCTTCCTTCTCTGGCCGATGCTCTGCGGTTGTGATAAAAGCTTGTATTATTGAGGCAGAAGTGATGCCTCTCCTATCCCCGGGCTGTGGGACAGGCCAACAGGGGGCTGATTCAGGCCTGGGGTTCTTCTCATTCAGCACAGGGCACTCAGACAGGACGCTGCCATAAAGTAGGGCTGCACACAACTGACGAAAAAACCACCAAAAAAAACGCTTTTTACTGAAGATTGAAGCCTTTTCAACGTACTTTTCTCAGGACTTTAGTGTTAAAAATGAAAATGTGCATGCATGTGTGGGGGTTGCATGTTTTCTCTGGACATGCATCCTGATTTGTACGCCACAATACTGCATCTCAAACACCTTTACCTTTAGATATTTGTGATATTTTTTTTATATCAGCCTTGTTACAGGACAAAAACACTCAAGTCATGTTATATTCAGTTAATGCAAGTGTGAGTTTCAAGGGTTTCCATTCTGCAAACAAGTGACAATCTCTTGAAATAAGGCAGATCACACATTGTTTTGATATAATGCCACTTGAAAACAAAAAATCCTTGAAGCGAGTCGAGTCATTCAGGAAGCAAATGGGATCATCTAACCTCATTGTCACTCACACGCTTTGAAAACCCCCCCAAAAAACAAAAGCTTTAAAGCTGAATACAACATTAAACGCCTCGTTAAGATGGAGGTTGTCTGCAGTGTCGCTAGCTGCTTCACACCACACAGCCTGATTGAGACGTCAGTGCCGGAGCCAGCGACTAGAGGAAGAGACAAGGGGCTGATTTATTTCACAAGTTCCTTTCACCAAGTTTCATCAGCTCTTTTTTGTTGTTGTGTCGTGTATTAAATGAGACGGGCACAAAGAGAAATGAAGATGACAGTAAATAAGAAATGCGAGTCAAACAAAGAGAGAGAGAGAGAGAGATTATGTCTTCATGAATGTGCCTCGGCCAATAGGAGAGATGGGAGCTGGGCCAGGATTTCTTTTTTTTTTTTTCCAGGCCACCCAGCATGGTGTGTCCTCGTTTGGTGAGAAGTGGTTCCTATTGAACACACACACACACACACACACACACACACACACACACACACACACACACACACACACACACACACACACACACAGGGCAGGATTCCTGGCAGTGTGTATCGGGTTCAACTTGAGCGCTGGGGAGTTACGGTGGACCTGCAACACAATAGTGCGAGACTTGCTAACAACTGTGGGTGTAACATGCCAGCATTAGTGCATACATGAGAGTAGGTGTGTCTGGGTGTGTGTGTGTGTGTGTGTGCGTCTCTTCAAATAGGTTTCTATACTGGTGCAGTGTGTGCATGCATGTGTGTGTGTGTGTGTGTGTTATAGAGAATAGCCTCTGGTGAAATGCAAGCAAAGAAACACCGAGTTGTACTGAAGCACTCCAAATAAAAACACACTCTGAGAGGCTGGAGGAGGAGATTGACCAGGTGACTGATTAGCGCTAATCTCCAGCCAGGTGGATAATATTAGAACGGCACGGCACTGAACTGGACAAGCAGTTTAACTACCGCTGCATTAGCACCTGGGACGACAACAAAGCACGCTATTGAAGTACGGTGCCCAGGGTCAACTAGTGGGTCGGTGCGGGAACCTCACTTTGGATGTACCACCGCTATCAAGTAGGAACTTCCCATCACTGAAAGAAAGAAAACCCCTCTTCGTTCCATTTGGTTTTTTAGACATTAACGTTTTAAGCATTTAGGAAACACTCCAGAACAACTCGCAATACCCGTCACTGTTTCCGCATGCTTTTTGTCCCGATCGTATCCTATAAATACCACAATTATAACCATAAGTTCATTCATAAGAGATAACTGATCGTCTGTAGGCTTGTAAAGCCCTTCGAGGCTTGTTAGTGATAAAAGGGCTGTATAAATAAACTTGACTTGCACCAGTAAAATGGAGTTCCTCAACCTTACATCACACACACACACACACACACACACACACACACACAATCATCAATAAAAACCTAGATAAGAATGACGTTGTGCCAGAAATGCAGCCTTATCTTCTCACAGCAATAACACCTGAGAGGGCGTTCTTCACAGTGATTGTGGGTATTTCCGTAATGGCGATGACGCTCAACTGCACCTCGATGCATCACCAAAATAAACCCAATCACACCCAACTATTGATTTCCTGAAAACATTACTCAAAGCCCTGCGTGAGCGTGTAACGTGCACGGTCTGGGGATCCATCAAACCTCAGGCGGTCGGCGATCCAACCAATTTGAGCAGAACGCCAGAGCACACCTGAGCTCAACACAACATGCCACTACACCACAGTAGTACACCACTGCTTGTACCCACACTGTGGATTCAGGAGGGCGTATTTCACCGCAACACACAAACTCAAATCAGCTCTTTGATCTGAAAGAGAGAGTTTTCCTCGGAGAAGCGGAAGTGTTTGAAGTGCTAAGACTATCTATTAACGATCGAGTGTTACCAGCCGCTAAGTGACTGTGAAAACACACGTTCACACGCCGGGGTGGCAGGCATTTTGCTCGCAGTCACGGTTGACAGTGTGGGCAAGCGAGGCAAAATGTGAAATCTGTGTTTACACTGCATGTCTCAAGACTGTGTGAGTCACTGCGCTAATAGTATGGCCTTTTGGAGCCTTGTGTACATGTGCTGCTGCATGGAAGAGGATAAAGTCTTCCCATGCTATCGGGGGGGGGGGGGGGGGGGGTTGTCTGGGTGAGAGGGGGAGAAAGAGAGAGAGATAATAAGGAAACAATACTCTAGCCAAACGTAATAACTAGGGCTGTCAAAAGATTACAATTTTTAATCAGATTAATCACAGGGCCGCTGTGGATTAATTTAGATTAATCACGATTGATACCGATTCATTATTAATTGTGTTTCATTTTGTGGGGGCAAAAAGACTCATGACAGAAGGCGATATATACACTTAACATGTGTTTTATTTAAACTATAGAACAGATATGGTGTCCAGATATCAAAATAAAAAAAAATAAAACATACCAACCACACCATATTTACCAACCACATTTTTTCTCTCTTTTTTTTTAATCAAACAAATATCCATATTAATGTGGCCTCTTACTCATCTTTTAGCAGCTGCTGAGACAGACTAACTAGTTTACATTACCGTCCATCTTTATCGAGTTGGTTCTGCCTCCAGATAGCGTTGGAGCACCAATCCGCGCCAGTGAGTGGAATTGTGGGATTTTGAGTCACGTGTTAATTGCGTTAAAATTTGTAATCAAATTAATCATGCAAATTAATTAATCTGGATTAATGCGTTAATTTTGACAGCCCTAGTAATAACCAATAGACTGGTGCAGGGATGACGTATTCTTGTAGGCCAACCCGGAGGTTAGCATCTCCCTGGTTCCCTCCACAAAAAGCCAATGGGATTTTTGCATTTGATTTTGGATTATTGCAGAAAATAAACTCTGTGGCAAACAAAAGTTTATGAAATTTACATGTTTTGTTCAGCAAGATAATCTTCACAAATGAACACCACTTTATGATTTTTGAAGCGTAAATGCAATCACCAGAAGTAAAAAGCTAACGCTAGGCTATAAACGAACTACACCACGGTCACATGACTTCAACGTCACCACCACTAACAATACTATAAACTGATAAATCTACAAGCTGTAAAGTTTGAGTTAGAATAGTTTGGTAGAGTAGAAACACAACTAGAGGCTGTAAAGGATGACTAGTGAGTAGATGAGTTAATGTGTTCGGCGTGATGCGTTCAATGTCCCCGACAACCTTTGTAGTCTCATTTAGCCACTTGTTAGCAACCGCCTTTTTTAAGACACGCAAAAGCTTCAAAATCCACGAGTGGGGTATTTACTGATGTATTTTATGTGGTAGAACAAAACGTGAAAACCTCTTAAGCTTGTGTTAACCACAGACCTTATTTCAGGCATCTGACCAAAAACCCATTCAAAAAACCCATTGACTTGGAGACGAGGGAACCGGAAGTGCAAAAATGCTAACTCACTTCCTGGTTTTAGGACTCATTCCTGCACCACTCTCTTACCTACCTGTGAGTAAGTTGATTGCAATTACACAAACATGAAGTACACAGTTACATAACAAATAACCGAAGAATAACGGAGCATGAACGATCAGAAAGTAGATCAATGATCAATCCAGTACTCAAAACCTGCGAGAAACAAGCAACGTTGGGTTCTGATTTAGGCTCGTCAATACCAGAAGCATCAACGCTGACATAGGAATATGCGTGTGTGTGTGTGTGTGTGTGTGTGTGTCCCTTCCTTATCCTGGAATCGTAATGACAGGATAGAATAGCCGTGGCTTGTGTTGCCCTGGCGACAGGCGCCATGGATATGGACAGAGAGAAATGGGAGAGTGGGGGTGGGGAGAGAGAGAGAGAGAGAGAGAGAGAGAGAGAGAGAGAGAGAGAGAGAGAGAGAGAGAGAGAGAGAGAGAGAGAGAGAGAGAGAGAGAGAGAGAGAGAGAGAGAGAGAGAGAGAGAGAGAGAGAGAGAGAGAGAGAGAGAGAGAGAGAGAGATGGTAGTAAGACAGACTGCCTTCTGGGACACGAGCAGGGGGAATCAACTGTATCAGATCAATGACTCACATGTCGTGAGCGTGTTCTCTCGGTACCGCAACACCAACCACAAACATGTTCCTGCATGTCGGGAGAACCGGGACCCGCTGAGCCCGAATACACTCGTGACTGTTGCTGCTGCACGTCGGTTCTGCGAGGGCGTCGCTTTGAATGTCATTTGCATCGCGGCGGCCGACAGCATCAAAAGTTTCCCACCGAGGTTACGCAACCAACGATCATAAAAAGGGAAGAGAGTTAGCAACCGGGGCCGGGCGTTCGATTCCCCCCCGTCACAGTGGCCGGGTGGGTGGGTGTCGAAATGTGGAGAGCCGTCAAACCATGTCAGTTCCCTAAAGCTGGTTGGTAGAACAGTTTTTAAACGCTTGACTCGTGACGACAGTGTTTATTTTGCACCCCTTCATCGTCAAGTCGTGCAGAGACACACTACTGGTATACCTGTATATATATATATATATATATATATATATATATATATATATATATACTCGTACCAGTATATATATACTGGTATGAGTCGTCAGGGGCTTCTACCTGCAGACGCTCTTACCACTTCCTGACTCGGTTCTTTTTATAAACGCCCCATTTCCTGCACCCTCTTCTCTTAAGATAGTTTATCTCTTCATCTTCTTGCGTGCACTTAAAAAGACAGACACACACACACACACACACACACACACACACACACACACACACACACACACACACACACACACCCTGAATTAAACATGACTATGATAGTGGGGCTTTGCTGGCTGAATTCTAATTACACCGACTTTGCAGGCTTGTATATGTGGCTTGGGCCTTGTGGGAAATCTACGTGTGTGTGCATTTGTTTGCATGTGTATGTGGAAATATGGTGTGTGTGCGTGTGTGTGTGTGTGTGTGTGTGTGTGTGTGGGCTGTTTCACCCAGACCCCTGCAGCCACAGAGAAATGAAAAAGCGTGCTGCTTGAACAGGTCGCTGAAGCTTTCTCCGCCCGTTATCAAACAACACATTTACGCCGCCGCTAAACAAACACGTCAACAGAACGAGCGCGTCTTCCCGCGTGACGTCAACGCCGACTGTTTCAAGGATGCACCCACCTTCACCGCAACACACAAGAGCTGAAGGTCGAGATTAAAAAGGGGGGAACAACGGGAGGGAGCAGTAGAGCGAATGAAATGCGCTCGTAAGATATGGTGAGTTATGGTTATGACTAGCCGACGAAGACGTTACGCAACTGGCTAGCCTAAAAAAAACAAAAAAAAACAGAGGTATGCAGTCGACAGCCTTTTTATTGTATTTGCTGAAGGTTTTGCCATCGCAGGGAGCAGAGAAAGAGGCCTGAGGGTGTGGAAGCGAGGCAGGAAGAGGTTTGGGTCACATCCCAACCATAAGCTTTTCTCTTGTCGCCTCCTCTGCACTCGGAAAAAAAAAAAAAAAAAAAAAAGAAAGTACAGAGGAGTGCCCACTATTCTTTTAAAGAGAAGGGAGGGGTGGTGGTGTGCGTGGTAGCGTTCAGGAAGTGTAAGGGAGGAGAGATGGGGGAATGGCTGCTGGGTGGTAAATAATTAAACACAATGGACTTTCACACCTGTAGCACCCGGAGCACAATGTACATGTAGGAGTGTGCCCTTCCCTCGGCCCTTCCTGCCTTACAGACGCTTTTAAACCGTTCGGGTGTTGGGGTATTTTTAATCCGTATGCCTGGCGTGACATTTCACCACAAATACAAAAAAAAAAAAAAAAAAAAGTAGGGCTCCTCTAAATATCACTGGAGGGAAATGCCCTTCACTTACATACACAGAGAGGAATGTTCCCGCCGCTGTGGACCGCGACGTCGTTGCTGGGGTTACCGTGGGGAGGAGGGGGCGGGGCCACGTCATGTCAAGCCAAATTCAGCTACCGAGCACTCGCAAGCAGCATCTCATCACCGCATCCTTTTGCAGAGCGCCGGATAGGCCGTGAATCCGGATGAAAGCAGGACGTAACAAACGCATCACCGCGGGGATCCTCCGGTGAATGGGCTCGCTGTGCAAACGCTACCAGCTACTTCTATTTGTGATGATTTTTTTTTGATTTTTTTTTTTATACCTTTATTTAACCAGGAAGTTCCTTGAGATTGAAATGTCTTTTCCGAGGGAGACCTGGCCAAGACAGTTTGCCAGTTACAGTTTAAAATGAAAATAAATAAAAACACAGACGGGGAATACAAACAGCAAAATACAACAATAAAAACACAACAGTCAGGGAGTACACACATCAAGACTAAACCCAGCTCAGTTAAAGCAGGTGCACTTCTCAGTCACATGAACCTTTAACATGGCTTCATGTTTCCACGTGGGACGTTTGACTGTTCAGTAGCGGTCAAACGTTTGGACACAAGACATTTTGATCTTTTGCTTAAATGCTTGTTTGTTTCTTAGACAAAGTTGATGCCTTTGTATGAATTTCTTTTCAAAACTGAAAAAAAAGTTTTTGTTTTTTTTGTTAAATGCACCCCCAAGAAGTAGTTTTCATTTATAACTTGAAATGTAGAGGTGGAGAATGTTGAACCACAATGACTAAATCATCATTTTTAAAAAGGCACATCGTGATCGTTGCCTTTAAAAGTTGATTTGTGGGATTTCTTTGCTTGTTAACGCCAAAACGCCAAAAGGGAGACGACTGTGAAGAATCTAAAATATAAGATTTTTCTGGTCATTGCGTAATTCCTTGAGTGTTATTTCATAGTTTTGATGACTTTACTATTATTACTGAAGAACCACCCTACTGTGAGTAAACCTTGGACTGGTCCGGGCCCGTCGATGTGTACCTGCTGACACAACCTTCAATAAGCCTTCCTCATCCTCATCAGCACCATGTGACGAGGCACAGCACACCATAATAACTATAACCTAGTCTGGAGGAACAGGCAGTAAACAGACCGCGGATAGAGCAGGGCCTTCTGGGTAATTGCGGGGCACAGCTATAGCTAGTAATGCTGCCACTCTCTCTGCTCCTGCCTGGCATCACAAAGATCCTCACCGTTTCACAGCCAGGTGATATCTAACTGTGTTGGAGTCGGTGTGGCTAACATCATGACTACTACGCAACACGTCTATGAACACATTTTACCCAGCATACACGGCAAAAAAGGACTTTTGCTGACACATACCAATAAAAAAAAAAGTGTGATTTAAAAAAAGAAACTTACACAACAGAAAATCTAAGTATCCATTCCTTGCGTGGTACAGGGGTTGCATGTTTTTGGCATACGGGATAAAAGGAATGCCAATTACATCAATTACATCTGTTGTGGTGATTCAGTATTGGTTCACTAGTTGGTGATTGCCGGTGAAACCCGAGTACACATGGAAGATAAAGGGCTTGGTTCATGCTCTTCAAAAACCTGTAGGACCTCATGAGTCAGAGCCGACCTGGTTATAACACGGTGCTATACCTCTGTAGGGTTAACAGGAAGAAGATCGACATACTAACGTCACCCACCCTCACACACACACACACACACACACAACAAAAATGAATCATGAATGCTCATCCTCTTGAGTATGGGAGACATGAGTCCCTCCACCAAACCTAATCATTACCTTGGCTGAATAGTTTTAATTACATAACGATTTGCTGTGGCAATTTAAAAATTAGTTATCTGAGTGGGTCTGGCCTCTCCGGAGAACACCTGGAAACAACAACTGGGGGAACAGCAGGCAGCTACCATCCTACCACACTACCATACTACCATACTACCACACTACATCCTACCACTACCACTACCATCCTACCACCCTACCACCCTACCACCCTACCATACTACCATCCTACCACACTACCACACTACCACACTACCATCCTACACACTACCACCTACCACACTACCATCCTACCATACTACCACACTACCATCCTACCACACTACCACACTACCACCCTACCACACTACCATCCTACCACCCTACCACCCTACCATACTACCACCCTACCACACTACCATCCTACCATCCTACCATACTACCACACTACCATCCTACCACACTACCACCCTACCACACTACCATCCTACCATCCTACCATACTACCATCCTACCACACTACCACCCTACCACCCTACCACACTACCATCCTACCACCCTACCACACTACCATCCTACCACACTACCACCCTACCACCCTACCACACTACCATCCTACCACCCTACCACACTACCATCCTACCACACTACCATCCTACCATACTACCATCCTACCACACTACCATCCTACCATCCTACCACACTACCACACTACCACCCTACCATCCTACCATCCTACCACACTACCACCCTACCATCCTACCACACTACCATCCTACCACACTACCACACTACCACCCTACCATCCTACCACACTACCATACTACCATCCTACCACACTACCACCCTACCACACTACCATCCTACCACCCTACCACACTACCATCCTACCACCCTACCACACTACCACCCTACCACCCTACCACACTACCACCCTACCACCCTACCACACTACCATCCTACCACACTACCACCCTACCATCCTACCACACTACCATCCTACCATCCTACCACACTACCACACTACCACCCTACCATCCTACCATCCTACCACACTACCATCCTACCATCCTACCACACTACCATCCTACCACACTACCACACTACCACCCTACCATCCTACCACACTACCACCCTACCACACTACCATCCTACCATCCTACCATACTACCATCCTACCATCCTACCACCCTACCATCCTACCACACTACCATCCTACCATACTACCATCCTACCATACTACCACACATCCATCCTACCATCCTACCATCCTACCACACTACCACCCTACCACACTACCACCCTACCATCCTACCACACTACCATCCTACCACACTACCATACCACACCACTGCGTTCTCCCTGACTCTCTCAGGATGTTCTGCTAGCACAACACATGGTCCGTCTCCCTTTTTCCATAATAACCAGTCAGAGAGAGAAGAGAGAGACTTCAAAAACAAACCACTCCACCCCCCTCCCGTGTCTCGTTGCCAGCTGCATCTCTACTCCACAAAGAGCAGCGTCGAAAACACGCCAACACCACCACCGCCTGCTCCCGAACACCCCGATCCAAAACACAGTAACACAGTAAAAAAAAAAAGCCCCGGCTGATATATTTTTCACCAGAAACGCCGCGGTAGATTTTGTGCAAAACGAGAGAGAACGATGCGGTAGGAGAAGCTGCACTTGACCTATTTAGCACTTCTACAGTTCCTTCCCCCGATAGAGGAGGGAGATCACAGGGAGAGGCAGGAAGCCGGGGGACAGGCCTTATTAACCACCAACACCACCGACGGGAATAAAGTAGCACGCTGCGGGAAGAAAGAGAAGAAGAAGAAGAAGAAGAAGAAGAAAAGGAGGGGTGCTTGTGGAACGATAAAGTACAGGGAGCGAGTCCAGCATTCCACACAATCTCCTCCGCCGACACGAGGTTGAAACCTACAACCTTCAGGAGGGGCTGGAAACCACCGCCGCTCGCTCCAGACGAGGTTGAGGTCGAGGTCGAGGTTGAGGTCGAGGTCGAGGAGGAGAAATATCTGCGGCGGGCGGCGCTGCAATGTGCTCTCCCGCATCGGCATGAGAAAACCCCGTTGCGTCCGAAACATTTTTTCATTTCAGCCACCGGTTTCCTCGTAAAAATAAATAAAAAAAATAAATAAATGCTTCGGGGTGGAAAAATAGCGCTCACAAAAAAAACCCACCCGAACCAAAACAGCGAGTGGAGGAAGAGGCACTGAACTAAATTCCACACAAATTATACAGGGCAGGCCGGCCTTGATGCTTTTGTAATTGCTTGCACAGCCCTGCCCCAAAAAGAAAAAAAAAAAACTTGGCCCATGTCAAGGCTTGATGATGACCAAGAGAGGCGCACACACACACACACACACACACACACACACACACACACACACACACACACACACACACACACACACACACACACACACACACACACACACACACACACACACACACACACACACACACACACACACACACACACACACACACACACAACAAAAGGGTATTTAGCCGAGCCCAAACAGTGCAGATGATGAACTACAGAGGATGATGAGAACAAAAAACACTGGGCCTGGCTGTGTTCATGCCTCATGGACTCATTCACTGTGGGCACACACACACACACACACACACACACACACACACGCA
The DNA here is from genome assembly GCA_034670385.1 of Hoplostethus mediterraneus. Taxonomy (NCBI): domain Eukaryota; kingdom Metazoa; phylum Chordata; class Actinopteri; order Trachichthyiformes; family Trachichthyidae; genus Hoplostethus; species Hoplostethus mediterraneus. Next base: position 59,036 of record JAXDDW010000108.1, read on the forward strand.
TACTCAGTCTTACACACACACACACACACAGTTGTTGAGACCAGAGGTATTACCAGCTAGCATGCAGGGTGGGACACACAGTAAGCCAACCAACATACAGGCTTCCCTACGCGACTGTAAAAAAAAAAAGGTGCCTGGAGGATTCAGCCGGTAGCCGGGTTTCTGTTCCTGCCCTGCTAGTGACAGACAGCAGCGTTGAGCCTGTTGAGTAAAGGGGATTATGGCGGACCAGGTTCAGAGGGAACAGGACTGGGAGGCTGAGACACCGGCCTAGATCGAAGGGCTGCCAACAGGCGCCACACACTCATCATCAGGAAGAGGTGCGGTCCTGTGTATTGCTCAACGGCTACAGCAAGGCGTTGACCCCGTGACCCCGCCCACATAAGGGGCGTGGTGGAACACACACACATCCCCCAAAAACTAAATATTGTGTTAAGGAAAAAAAAAAAAAAAAAAAAATCACATCACAGACTGAAATCAACAGACTGTTTCTCAATTCATGACTTAGAAGTAGAAAAACAGGATTGTATACCAGTGCAACTCCAACACCACCGTGCTGAAACGCTCCCTGGAGGATCTCCTACTCTTTAAAAAGACAAAAACGTGGCGACCTGATTAAGGTCACGAGGCAACGGTAACGCCCAGACCGACGCCCGCGCAAAAACACACCTCGCTGGTATCTCGGCGTTGACCCGAGAACAGCGGGGAACCCGGCTCTATGACGACTTACGGGATTCATTGTCATCCCTGGTTAGAGGCCGTACACCCCCCCCCCCCCTGAACACAAACCTGATGAACCCAGGAACTAAAACCTCAGGAAGCACTAAAGAAATTGATGCTCTGTTACTGTCCTGACATGGAAAAATAGAGTTTTCACAGCACTTCAGATGAGAGGAAACGTTGAGGATCCCGCTGGGGGAAGTAGCAGGGACACAACAGTACAGTGATAGTAACAGTACAGTGATAGTAATACTATATATAGAGATAGTAATACTATATATAGTGATAGTAATACTACCAGCATCTGTTGTCTGGGAGCTGCAGCTTTGATGTTCACTGCTGACCACGCAGCAATTCAGCTTCATTCTACTGTTGCATTTGCTCTGTGTGTGTGTGTGTGTGTGTGTGTGTGTGTGTGTGTGTGTGTGTGTGTGTAAACACTTGAGGCATAAATGGAAAAAGTCAGGTGAACTCTCACGCCTCACCTTCTTGCCCGTGGAGCCCGTCTTGGAGAGGCAGGACTTCCCGAGGGAGAGGTACCCGCCGACGACCTGGATCTCCTCCACGGCGGGGTAGCGCTTCTTCAGCAGGGAGCCCAGCTGGGCGTAGGGGGCCTGCGGGGGGGGCGGGGCCTCGCCGGCGTCCTGCCGGGGCTCGGGCGAGCCCGGCTGCTGCTGCTGCTGCTGCTGCTGGGCCTCCACCTTGCGTTTCAGCGGCACCACGGTGAAGGTGTTCCCCTTCCTCCTCTGCACCCCGGGGCTGGGCGCTAGAGCGAGGAGGCGCTGGGGGGGGTCCACGTCGATGTCGTCGATGTTGGTGACCGGCAGCTGGTCTGCAGGGGGGACCGGAGACGAGGCGGGAGACGGGGAACGGGCGGGAGACGGGGTGGGAGACGGAGATCGGGCGGGAGACGGGGGACGGGGAACAGAGGGCACCGGGGTCAGCGCAGGAGGAGACAGGGACGACGGGGTGGGGGAAGGAGGAGGCGTGGGCGTTTTGGTAACAAGAGGAGGTGGGGCAGGCTTGGATGGCCTCGCTGCCCTCACCACCTCCTTCTCCTTCTTCTCCTCTCTCCTCCTTGAGGATGCCGGAGCTGGAGTAGGGGTGTGGGAGGTTGGCACTCCTGGTGTGGGCGCCTCTGCCACCGTGCGGGACGGGGGAGACTTGACGGGGGTGGAGGCGGCGGCGGCGGCGGGGGCGAGGCGGCGTTTGGGGATGACGGTGAAGGAGTTGCGGGACTGCAGGCGCAGGTTGGCGAGGGCCCGGGCCTGGGCGTCGCCGTCGGGGATCAGAGAGAGGTCCGGCTTCGGGGAGGGGCGGATCTCGAACTCGGACGAGGACCGCGACGACGCCTTGGACGCGATGGGGCTCGGGGAGAACTCGGCACGGGCACGGGAGGACTCCGGAGGAGAGCATGGCACCTTGGGTTTGGGGGGCACTTCGGCACTCCCCCGGTCTCGCTCTCCGGTGGGCTCGGGCTGCTGCGACCGGTCCGCCTCGACGCCGCCGCGACGCTGGCGGGAGGAAGACGCTGACTGGGGAGGGGGGCTGTCCGTCTCAGAGACATCGAGATGTGGCTTTGGTTTGGAAGACTGGGGGCTCTGGAAGACCGGAGAGCCTGGCTGAGGGTGCAACGCGTGCTTTGGCACCAGATCTGGCTGTGGCTTGGGTCGCAGTCTTGGCCTGCTGCTGCTGCTGGACTCCAGGTCCAGGAGGTTCTCAGTGCTGTGAGACTTCTTCTGCAGTTTCCCGTAATTACTGTCAAACTTTTGCAGCATGCGACTCACCCTGCCTTGGCCGCCGTCACCCGTCTGATAGGAGCCCTCGTGATCGGGACGACCCAGGGTGCTCAGGTTCTCCTCGCTCTTGCTCAGCGTGGTGTCGTAAATGACCACTTCCTTGGCCCTTATCTCGGTGACTGCGCTCCCTCTCCGGTCCAAGAGGTCGTTAAGAGAGCTATAACTACTGACACCATTTTGCTGCGATTTAGACCCGGCATGTATCCCACCGGCTTCCTGAAAGTAGTCCGGGTCCGATTCTATGATGATAATATTCTCGGCTCGGATAGTCCGTATTCCGGGGACGCTGCCGTACAGCTCCAGTATGTGCTGGACCGGGCGAGAGGCGTTTTCTCGGTCCTGCCGTCTCTTCCGCTCCTTCTCCAGCTTGATAAAGGGGTTTTCCTGCAACGGGCCCAGGCTGTCGTGCAGCACCAGGCTCTCGTGCCCCTCGCCGTCTCTCCCCGCGGAGTCGTGAGGGTCGGCGGCCGCCCAGGGGTCTTTGTTCGTCCTCACCGGCGACAGATCCGGGGAGGAGAGGTTGCCACGCTTGCCCGCGAAGTGCTGGCTGGCCGTGGCGATGGAGTAGTTGCGACCGGACCCGGCGCCCGTCCCATTGTCTTTCTGGGGGCCGCCGCCGCCGCCGCTGCCGTTCCCCGTTACCTCGCCGTTAACCCGCTGCGCGCCCCCGCCCGGGCAAGCCTCCGCAGCACCTGCTCCAGCCCCGCCGCCCTTCGCTTTCCTCCTCTCGAGGATCTCTCGTTTCCAGGCCGGCATCCTCGGGCTCTCCTGCCCAGCCTCTTGGCGGAGGACACGGACCTCTCCGCCAGACATCGCGGGGGGGGGGGGGGGGGAGTGGGGAGAGGGAGGGAGGGAGGGAGGGGAGGGCGAGGGAGAATGTCTCCGGGCGCTTGCGGAGGTCGTCTTCCCGGACCGGGACAACTAGGAAAGCGGTATCCGGCTGTAACTGTACCTGCAGCGCCGATTACTGCACGCGCACACACATCCCCGCCGTCCTTTTTTTTCCTCTCGCGCTCCGCTTTCTTCGATCTCCCCCCTCGGTCCGCGCAGCCTGTGACTTCAGCCCCGCCCTCAGCAGCACCACCAGCACCTGTAAACCCACAGCGTCATCCCTCTGCCTTAAGGCGAGCGACACACAGCTTCCTCATTCGGTCGTATGGGTTAACGACACACCCCTTTTGCATCGCAGGACGCCGCCCACCGGCGCGAACCACGCCCACTTCTATTGTTGACTAGGCCGAGCAGATCTGTCAATCAAACGTGTCGCGTTCATCCCCCTTTGACTATCTTTAACCCTTTCAGTGAATGTGTCTTGTCGATGTTATTGATTATGGCATAAACCTATTTGATCTGAAATATTATTATTATAATTATGCTAGTGACGTCAAAGATGATAGGCCCCAATGAAAAACATTTTTAATAATAATCCTATAGGGATTTATACTGTCTGTGGTACTCCAAGTCTGTAGTCCCTTTATGATACTTAATGCTTTTTGTTCTAGCTCCTATGATATCGTCATGATATCGTCCAATAGGAACTTATTGTTTTGTTTATATTTGTTCTACATTTCCCTTCTAAAATCTGTTATAAGCCTTCTATAGTTGTTTTTTTGTTAGGGTGTGATTTAAGCACACGATGGAAACTAACATCCGGTGCCGAAGGGAGGCTAATAATTGTTCATTCAGCATAAAGGTCGATGATGCCACCTGTCGATAATCCGGTTGAAGTAAATACATTAAGAGGTAAATGAATCGGCATTAAGAGAGCTATTCTTGGGTACTGGGAGATTGTTGTACCTCATCAAACATTTATCACCACGACACCGAGAACAGCGAGACCTAAAGAGCACTGGACACACGAAAAAAACAATGAAGACAGTCCCAGGTTGACAGACAGCCAGGCCTCTACTAAAACAACGAGAGAAAGAGAAAGTTGACTCAGTTGAATAAAGTCCATCAAAATAAAACAATGAGGAAGGTAGATATTACTCAGTTGAATAAAGTCCATCAAATAAAACAATGAGGAAGGCAGATAAACCTCAGCTGAAAAAGTCCCGCAAATAAAACAATGAGGAAGGCAGATGTCTCCTGATTGCCTCTGGATAGGAGCCTTCTGTCAAATCCAAATCCAATCATTTTGGATTCTCCATTTTTTGTGAAATGACTGAAAATGAAAAATGCAAAGTATTACATCCAACCAGTCTGCTTTGTTTCTAGTTATTGCTTTTGATCCCTTCCATGATGTAAAATGTGCCTTTCCTTATCGAAAAAGTTGACTGGACATTAGTTGTGGCTCACCACGCCCATAAGCAATGTAAATAGTGCCTCCTTGTGGCAAAGGTGTCTCTTTACCTTAGGAGACTGTTGGTTGCAGTCTGTGTATTTAACCTGTGCATTGGCTTCAAACAAATGACTCAGCAAATGATTGAAAATCCCTAACTAGGTCTACTACCAGACAAAGTGCACATGGGTTAAATGTTGATGGTTTATTTACACATATATACAATTGCCAGTAAGGGTACTAAAACAAGAAAATAAAAACATAAATAAGGTTTGATGCATTTCTTTCCAGAAGCAACATATTTTACACCAAATTTCACATTAGAAATTACCTTAAAACGAGGCCTTAAATATAAGCGGTACATACATATGGTAGGATCGTAACAGATCAAATACATTACATACTGTAAAAATAAACAGCAGTGTTCAGGGAGGACTTGTGCACACAATGACCTTCTCATGGAAAACACATTCAGTTCAGTCCTCTGTTAGGATGACTATGAGGTGACAACAAACATCTCGTTGTCCAGACCACCCCAACTGAGGGAATTGACAGGCTAGGCAATTTTCGGGGGATTATATGAGCTATGCTCCCAGCAACAGGCAACAATGCAAGACAGGATCATAAATCTAATCAAACTTTTCAGGAAACAATGTGTTCATTTGTGAATAAAGTACAATGCTGAAACAACTCCTTGGGCACTGTTGCCCATCAGAGTTGCCCAAAAAAGTTGCTTTGTGCATCACTGCCATAAGGCATTACAAGCTCATTTATTTATGTTCAGTGTGTGTATGCCTGTGGATGTGTAGTGTGCACATGCACACTTAAGGCATTACACAAGTATAAGTTTCCTCATGGCTCACTGGCGACATTGGATCACCCCAGTAGAGAGACACTGTTCCATATTACGCCTGGCTTGAGCTTATCCATTTGTATTCCTAAAAGCATTAAAACAAATTGTGATCACACTGTTAGCTAGAGGGGCATAATCCATTTTGGCAAAAAAGCTGAGAACAAATAATTTTGCTTGTATTCAGCCACCTGAATTAAGTAACAGTGTAATGCTGAACATAGTTCCAATGAAACATATATCAGCATTATAAAGCAAGACACATCAATCATCTGCTTCTTTTTTTGCAATGATGGAATACGACTCAAGTAAGCAGTACTAACAGCAATGCTTTTATAAATACAAATGATAGGAAACTGATGTCTGGGATGACTAAGATGGTTGCACTGAAGGTTTTTACCAAAGCGAACGAGTGTTGGCAATGAATCAAAGGCAAAATTATACCAATGTTATGCTTTAAATCTCTAATGGCTGATGAAGAGTGCTCCCTGCTCCTATGTGGTGACGTGAATTGACTATCATTAACGGCCTGTCTTCAGTTGACACGGCACGCTCGTATCATCAGCAACTGCAGCAGGATGAAAAGGGGCGAGACGATGAGGCCAAACCAGAGGTCTTTGGCTTGCTCTTCCTCTGCTAGCTTCTGACACAGCAGCACCTCACACACCAGCTTCAGGCTAAGAACTGTCAATACCCACAGAAGCCGCAGCACTGCCAGTCGCTTCTCATTCTCCTGGTACAGCCGGATGGACACAATGGCTGTGAAGTAGGTGCTGAGGCCATCTGCAGCAAACAGTGGAACAAACACCAGCCACCAGCTCAGTGTGGGGGTGAACATGTCAGCCCGCAGCGCAACCAGCATACTGAAGACCAGCAGAGCTGCCAGGTGGAGGAACAGCTCGAAGGTGGCGAAGCCCAGCCATTGGACAAGTTCCCTCAGGGAGAACAGCATGGTCGAGGAGGGTGGAGTGGGAGGTATGTGGGTAGTCTTCAACCGGGGATGGACTAACTGAGGCCAGGTCACACACTGGCTGTGGTTAGGAGGGGTGGCACCCCAGACTCAAAGTGGGAGAGGGTGGGGGTGAGGAGTCTCAGATGACGCCTGGGCAGGAATGCACTGAGGGCAATGGTGAAGTGCTGCAGAGATGACCAGGGCTGCTCTCGGTTACATCTTTGAATTCACCATGTGAAAGGGGGGAGGAGGAGGCGAAAGTAGAAAGCACAGCCAGTTCGAAGCACTCTTGACCCTCTGCTTTTTGTATGAGAAAGGAAACAAAATATTCAAAACAGGATAAACATCATGACACAGTAGCCTATGTTAAATCTGAGACATGGCGTCACTCCCCACACTGCAATTTAGAAAGGACAGGGACTATATTTCATTGAATTAGGAAATAGTGATGTTGATTAATCTATCGTGTAATTTCATTGTCACATCTTCATCAACAGCTGACTAGAGTCGGTTTGATCCCGAGGGACAGCGCAAATGGTTATTTCCGTTTGTGATAGAGTGAGATACAGGTCTTATCGATGATATACATCTACAATGTGTAACTTAGCCCAGCCTAGTAGCCAATGATGTAAGCTAACGTTAGACAGTGAGCTATGACACACTAACAATCAGCCTCACAAATTACGAAGACAATAGAAACGTACACATACATTATTGCGTATATTTTATCGTGCCATGACATCGCTTTACCTTATCAACAGTCGGGCGTTTTGTACTCCATCTACCTGCGGAAATGTCAGAACAAGGCTAGCAAGCCGTTAGCTCGCTTGCTTTGTTTTTTTTTCCTCGGTCTGGAAAGTATCGCGAGAACGCCGTTCATTCATTCTACGGTGGCCGCCAGAAACAGTTCACCGAAGTGAGGAAGAGCAACGATCACGCCGTTCCAAGGGTAGGTACACAGTTTTGTCCATTATTTATATTGGTGGCTAGCAAAACAATGCACATGTAGGAAATTAGGTTTTGAGGCGTTTGTCAGCTATACCCCGTACAGGAAATAATTCAAAACGGTTATCCTAAGTGACATTTTGTAATGCTAACTTGCTCGAGTAACAGCGCTCAAGTTGAATGGTACTACAAAATGTCAAAAAACATACATGCGTCATCGAGGAAATGTAAGTTAAAGGTTTGTCAGCACAACGTTTCAATCTAGTTGTTATTGTACTCTACAGTTGCAGTGGAAATCTCGCTTCAAGGTCACACTGCCATTTAAAGTTGCAATGTGGTATTTACGGTTTTACTCTAGCTTGTTCAATTCATAGATCAGGGGCATGTCTCCTAGGCAACTTTGTGGAAATGCCATATTGCAGACAATGTGAGGTCAGAATATGTGAGCATTGCAATTTGAAGATAAGTCTGGATATCACATATATGCAAACATAATGCAAGACAAGTATGTTTGTTCGATCTGTGTGAAACCCTGCACTAACTCTGGTGAGGCAGAGCCAAGCAATTGTTTGGAGAAGCAGCATCACGCATGCTTGGTCAGTTTCAACTGTGATTGAGTTGGGTGAAGCAGAAGTATTTTGTTGTGCTCATATGTCAAACAAATGTTAGTGCCTGATTTTGATCCCTCGCTCCCTTTCTTTATTTTCTCTGTGCATCTCTCTCTCAGGGAAAAGATGCAGCCAGCTGAGTTGCTCATCCACAGTGGCTATTTCCACCCAACACTCCGATACTGGCAGACCTGTGCCACGGATTTGAGACCTGACAACCTCATCTACCCAATCTTCATCACGTAAATTTATCTCCACTAAAAACAATGAAACAATCAGATTAGAATAATTTTGATTCTGAAGTAAATTGCAGAATTTGTCCATTGGTGCAGGGAGATATCGGCAACTATATAGTCTACTTGTACTCAAATATGGTAGACTACAAATATTACATCACATATATATTATATATATATTCTATAGCTATGTGCATTCAAGCAGCATGGCATATAGTGTGGCTACAGCTGTAGTTTTGTAAATGATCCTTGGTCCATATTTGTGATAAATCTGCTTTGTTTGTCATTCTTCCCTACAGAGACAGTGCAGATGCAGTGGAGCCCATTGCCAGCCTACCAGGACAGGCCAGGTAAGTGTTACAACTAATGCCACCGTGCTGTTCATTTTAGTGGTGTGATTGTTAGAGAGGCCAGCCCATAACCCAACAGTCCCAGGTTCAATTGTTGCAACAACAAATTCCTAATTGCACAGTTGTGTGTAATTGAAGTGTTCTAAAAAAAATTAAAAAATCACAAAACACACAGTGAGCCTGTGAGGGCTAGGGTGTTGTCTTCAGATAAAGTGCTAAGTCAGGCAGGGTGGACCCAGAGACAACCCCTGGACCTGGACCAAGATAAGAAGAGAATCCGTTAGTTCTTTATTCAAACTCACAAAACCAGCCTCCCTTCACGTGTCCTGTCATTTTGAATCAGTCCGACAGAGACTAAACTTCACACGCCCTTGAAATTCCTGTTTGAGACATATTGTGTCAATATTTGAATTCCTGAGGAAGAGTTTTATCTTACTTTTTTCCTTGAATACAATGAAGATACTAACCCTAACCCTAAAGAGGAACAAATCCATTACTATTCCAAGCATTTCAAGATCATCTTGATAAAGGTTTCTATGATATTTCTATCCGTAGATATGGGGTGAACAAGATTGAGGGGATGCTGCGCCCGCTTGTGGAGAATGGTTTAAAATGTGTGCTGATTTTTGGTGTACCTGCAAAAATAGCAAAGGTATGTACAGTCAAAAATACTGGTATAGGCAGTTTGATACTCCAGACTAGGAGGAAAAATATTGACCACTACTGTGTTTTGGTAAATTCTCTGGTAACTGGACAAACATTCAGTTCCCCGTGAAACTACAGTCCCTGCAAATTGAACCCACAAAAAAACAGTATAAACAGAGTGAAGCGTATTTTTCTTCCTTCCTGATAATAAATTTGCTGTGAAGTATCAAACTAGACTATCCATGCACCTTTTCAAATATACACATGGGTTAGAAAGCAAATACTAAATGCTTCATGCACGTTCTCACACACTCTTTCACCGGTCATGTTCAGGATGAGAGGGGTTCTGGTGCAGACACCGACGACACACCAGCAGTACTGGCGGTGAAGAAGATCAGGTCTCTGTTCCCCGACCTGCTGGTGGCGTGTGACGTCTGCTTGTGTCCGTACACATCGCATGGACACTGCGGTCAGTATCTCTTCAAATGACATACCTCCTTTTCATGTACTATGCCCTTTTGCACATTCCCGTGAGCATTGCCACTTTGCATTTCACTGCATGTATATGTATGTGACGAATAAAACTCTTGAACTTGAACTTGAGTGCAACTCGAAATGACTAAGAAAATTGAGATAGATGTTTCATTACTCACTAATACACGTATCATAATGGTGTTTTCCAATCATATTCCAGGTATTCTACGTGAGGATGGTACTCTGGACAATGATGCCAGTTGCCTACGCTTGGGTGATGTGGCGTTGGCATACGCCCGGGCCGGTTGGTCTTCTGCTCTCTTATCAACGTTTATTCTAACAGTTTGATCTGCTTGATCTTGAGGATGTATTTAAAATGTCCCCGGATATTTGATGAAGATCTTGTGTTGTTCCCCCTCCAGGCTGCCACATCATCGCCCCCTCTGATATGATGGATGGGAGAGTGAGAGCCATAAAACAAGCGCTGATATCCAACGACTTGGGCAACAAGGTAAAGAGCCTCTGCAGCTTTGAGAGATTCATATGCAACGTGTACAGAAAAATGACAAACCATAAAATAAAGTGCATCTCAACATTTTTTACTTTCTGTCTCCAGGTTTCAGTCCTGAGTTATAGTGCAAAGTTTGCCTCCTGTTATTACGGTCCCTTCAGGTGAGTATGTGCTCCAAAAGCAGTTGCTTCACTTAAATGAGGCTTTGAAATGAAACGAGACTGAAGGTCCCTGTTGTGTTGGTGTGTAGAGACGCTGCACAGTCCAAGCCTGCATTTGGAGATAGACGCTGCTATCAGCTGCCCCCTGGTGCACGGGGACTAGCCCTGCGAGCTGTGGTGAGTTGGTGTGTGTGTGTGCGTGTGTGCGTGTGTGTGTGCGCGTGTGTGTGTGTGCGCGCGTGTGTGTGTGTGTGTGTGCGCGTGCGTGTGCATGCGTGCTTTTGGGTTCCAGATATAGATCTCAACAGTGAGGTTCAGGAAGTGAAAATCCCATTCATATTCTATGGATTTTGATTATGAGCCATAATGTCGTAACCATCCAATGTAGCCTCACCACAAGCTAGTAGGTTGTGAAACGATAGTGTATGCTCCTGTAGAAGACACAAGTCTGTATGATATCAACCTTGTTTTGAGAAAAACATGGAGAAGTACTACACTACCCACAATCCTAAAGTGTAACAGCGACGTCTCTGATTGGTGGAGCTCGCTGTTACCATGGAAATGGTCTTGTCAGCTAACGTAACCTAGCTAGCTGCTTATCCTATGCAGCTGGAACGAATCACTGTACCATGTCGATGACAACACTTTACACTATACTATATGAAACACTATATATACGCTCACAACACAACAACAATATCAACACTATACTATTGACAAATGTTGAATTCAAGAAGAAGCGCTAAACTATCGTTAGTTTGGAAGTTGTTGGAAAAGTATCATCCTCAATGGTTTATGGGATGAGTAGTTCCTTCACTTCATAAAATAATGATGCACACAGTCTTGTACTTTTGCCTTTTCTTCTGTTTTCTGATCTTTTTTTTTCTCAATCAAATGTTTTATGGTCTAGCTCGTTGTCTTGGTTCCTTAAAACTCTTTATAGAAGGATTTTCTGAAACGTCAATGGAGTAAATGAATGGGAAATTTACTTCCGGAACCAGAGACGAAAAAAAAGTGGGCGGTCACTGTTGCGCTCTATTATGTTGAAACTGTTGAAAATGTTATCTGCTCCAGGACCGAGACGTGAGAGAAGGAGCTGATATGCTGATGGTGAAACCAGGGCTGCCATATCTGGACATCGTGAGAGAAGTGAAGGACAAGGTGTTTGGCTTCTTTTATTTCACCAAATCAAATGTATTAATGGTGCTACATGGTTTCCATCACTTCCCTGTCCCCTCTACTGGTGGTAACTTGACTCTCACCTCCTTTCTGAGTATCCACGTTGTTCCTAATCTTTCTTTTTCTCCGCTCGCCTCCCCTCAGCACCCCTCCCACCCCCTGGCGGTGTACAACGTGTCGGGGGAGTTTGCCATGATGTGGCACGGAGCGCAGGCCGGAGCCTTCGACCTGCGCGCCGCTGTGATGGAGGCCATGACTGCTTTCCGCCGGGCAGGTGAGAGGAGGGAGAGGTCAAACTGAACTCAGTATCTCAGTAGGACGGCGTGCTACAGGGCCGCAACACCGGTCAGGACTAGATGAATGGATATACAGTTATATATATATATATGTAATTCCCTCGAAGCACGGGCACACACAAGTGGTTTTCTTGCTACTGGTTTATTGAAGACATTGAAGCATCTCTCCAAATCCACCATGAAAACTACAACACACACGCATAATGCGATAAGCACAATATAAAAGAGTCCATGTTAACATAACAAAGATGGCGTTCACAACATGTGGCATAGGTTTTCCCAAAGTAAAACACAGACAAACAAAACAGAGAAAATACCTGTTTGGCTGCACGCTACGATAAGGGAATTGTCTAAACTTGCTTCCAGGCGGTTGAGGTCCAAATATTTTCACCTTCAATCACTTGGCGCTGGCGTTCTCCTCGCACCGCGTGTCGGATAAGTGTCAAGCTAAACGTCAACATCTTCAGCGGTGATCTTAGAGGTACTTCCTGGTTTATAGAGAGAGTAGTCCAAAGAAGATTTGTGCACAACTTAATAAGGGACTTAGAAATAATACTACTTGTAAGATTTAATGACATAATGAATAAATAATATAGACAACTAACTTAATTATGAGCATTGGAAAAGGTAGACAAAATATTGAACAATGTAGACAATATTATGGCAGCAATTACAATATAGATGCATACATATGCACACACACATACAGCGTTTCCTCACTCGGTGACAACAGTCAATCGCCAGAGTTTTCAGCAGTATAAAAAAATAAAAATAAAAAGTTAAATTATATTATCTAATCTAGGACCTAATGGTCTTGAATACAGATAAATATAGAATTTTATTCAAGTTTAGTTTAGAGGTTTTAAAAAATGTGCACTGTTCATGCAGAATATTCTGATTGGTCTACAGATGTTTTCATTTTACATTTAATGTGAAATTGGTCCGTTAGACCTTTTTAAAAGGTCTTAAAATGTTTAAGAAAAAAAATTAAGTTGATGAAAAGGTGAAAAATGATGAGTGGCTGAGGAAAGAGAATGAGCAACTCTCCCCTCCATCAGCAACTACCGTTAAGTTGCCCATGAGCAAGGCACTTACCCCACCAAACACCAAGCAGGGAAGCTGTTCATCACCAATACGTCTGATGTGATTTTGAATCCAAGGTGTTGACCAGCCCGCCGTCCTCCCCCTGCTCTCTGTTCCAGGTGCTGACATCATCATCACCTACTACGCACCTCAACTGCTCAGCTGGCTGAAGGAGTAGAGAACTGAGAGGTGGAGCTTTAGGGTGGATGGACCAAGGGGCAGACTTCCTGTGAACTACGACCTGTTTTTGGCTGAGTCATATTAACAAATGGGGCTAAAGGAAATCAAATGTATGAGAACGGCAATCTATATCCCATAGCCTATGTTTTTACAGTATTACTTTATCTTCGGTATTTGTATCAGTTCGTATAGTACACATTTATATTTGTGTTACTTCTGGATAAGTTGCAAAAAAAGGGAGTCCTGTATCCAATTCATATTTCCTCTAAGCTTTGAAGGGCTAATCGTTATCTGAACACCGAGAATGTAAAATGTGCCTGTTGATTATCTTTTTGGTGTGTTTCCAATCTGTTTGGACCCCAGGAGGTGGCGCTACTGTGGTAGAGGTTTAACGGGGATGGCCATGAACAAAGTCAGCCATATTTCCTTCAGTATTGTTGTGTCTGTATGGGGGCCATGCTGATGTCTGATATCTGGGAGGGCCAGCCTGGCTATAGCACTGTGATCCCTGCCAAGCTCGTAATGACCGGAGTCAATAAATACTTATGAGGTGGTCTTGTGTTTTATTTCTTTGAGCCATCAATGACTTCCCAACGTTTACTGTCTAGTGTGAGGATGACCCCAACAGTACTAAACACATTTCAGCACCAAACCCACCCACCTTTTTAAAGGGGTTGCACCATCCCATTTTGTCCACAGACCAGCTCAGATATTCTGATGGGGTAATGGAATAAATAATCCCCTCTCAGTATGAATTTCTACAGTACGCAGTTTTATTAAGACTGCATGTTTTCACCATGCAAGTATTTCCAGGATTGGGAGTTCTTCGTTTTTTGACCCAGCAAAACTGATCCTCGCTTTTCTTTCTTGCAGAATCAACTACTGCAACACTCTTCAACTGTTGCAACTTCACACTTAAAAATATGCAACTTATTAAGAACTCTGCAGCCCAAGTATAAACCAGAAAGCCCAGTATGACCCCAGTGTTAGTCTCTTTTCCATGGCTCCCTGTAAATGCACATATGGATTATGAATTACTTCTAACTTGCAAAGCACGGCGTGACCTTGTGCCTCCATATATCACTTAAGTACTTTGTCTCTATAGCCTCCATCTGGCTTCATTTCTTGGAGTCTACTTATTCTGTCTTTTGTTCTCTTGTTCTTCCTACTGCGTTTTCATTATAATGGAAATTTGAATTGACTCGTCCCTCCAGAACTTTTGTCGCAGTGCCCTTGACTCAGCGTGAGTAGATGACTGACTTCGGTTGAGGTGTGCAAACCCAGCCTGGATGAATTAAAGTTAAAGGAGGAAAAAAAGTTGAACTGATGAGGGAGGAATAGAGGAAGAAGTAAAGAGAAAGGATCATTTACAAAGGTAGGATGTAGAAGGATTACTCTAAAATGACTGCTTTCTGGAAACGAGGCGGTTGCACCAGAGGTCAAGTTTTCGATGCGTAACGTTTTGTCACATTTATAACTGTCATGTTCTGAACCTCTGCGACAGGTTTGCATGGTATTTGATTGGTTACTATTAAATCCAGAGAGCACAAAGTTGTACCATCACAGCTGCAAAAATCTGTTTAAATCCTGTTCCAGTTTGTTACTGGTCAGTGAATGTTGCACTTTGATTTGACATCTGGTCTTGATTTAAGTGACTCTGATCCTGATGAAGTCTACGCTGCATAGTGGCATGCCGTAGGGTGAAGTCAGGCAATCTGAGACATTTTTTTGTGCAATTTCAATTTCTGTGACCTATCCTGACATTAAACCAATACATTAGGTCAACACATGAGAGTTTTCTAAAATCTACGAGATGTTGTCTAACCAAATCAAAAAGGAAAATAGATTTCATACTCACAGGGGACATGACACACCTTTTAGTGTGCCAAAACATTTCTTTCTGCCTGCATTTGGTAATCTGGAACACCCATCATGTGTGTATTTTATTGAATCTCGGTGTTTTTGCTTTATTTTTACTTTCCTTTTTTTACTGCAGCTTATTGGTTGTTCGCCTGTGCAGAAATCTACACAACAAAGCTTAAGTGTCCCATAATAGCTGATGTCCCAGATTGCCTGAGTTCACCCTTTATGTCACCAGTTCTCTTTTTGGCAACACCGCTGTATAAACTGACTGTATAAAAACAGATTTCATTCATGATATAATAACTTCATCATCAACATTCAGAAAAAAAAGCGATTTTTGAAGTTGAATCCAACAGAATGAAGGGGCACTGGGGAGATATGGAGAGGTTGGTGGGAATTAAAATAAGTATTTTGTCTCTCCTGGCCTCTAGTGGATGACTGTGGAATGACACTATTACCACTATGGAGTCAAAAATTACTTTTCAACTTCATACATGTGTTCTATACTGGAAAAAGTATGTACAAATACACGTTTTTGTACATACTTGCATAACCTTCATCGTGCTGAGCTCCATCTTATTTTGTAGACTCGAGGATCCTGCTGTCTGCACTTCATTTGCACGACTTGGCACAAAAAAATGGGCACATTGCAATTACGCACGGTAGTCAGTGGTTTTACACGGAAGGCAGGGGGCGCCTCGCGTCCGTTTTGAGGGGACCTGGTCAGGCGCTGCAAAAAATGTCAATTTAAAGTCATTTAATCTCATATTCAGTCTTAAAATCGTATTTTTCATAAAACAAGTGAGAAAATTCTGCATCGCCAATTTGGTGCTTCCACTTGTTTACAATGCAGTTTCACTTATTTGGGAATATTTCTTGAAACAAGTGTCAATATCTAGAAACGAGGCAGAATAAGACGAATCCCTCCACTAATATTAAGAAAACTACGTTTGATTCAGAACGATTCTTGAAACAAGTCGATTAAGATTGGGAACAAATGACGCTACCCCCCCCACCCCGTTTGTCTCAGTAAATATAACATTTTAAGACTCAGTGTTGGACTAAATGATTTTTTTGAGACGGATATTTTTTTCAGTGTGTGACGTGTGGGGGCTGAACGGGAGGTTTGCTCTGATTTAACTTGCAGTCATCTGGATGGACGCTATCACTGTCGGGGAGGCTTGAGCAACATCAGTGCGTGAGCCGCGCCGCGGGGGAAAACACTTCTGGAGTGAGAGAAGTTATCGGCCCGGAGAAAAACCCTTTCAAATAAATGGCACAGATGGATCGGCATAGCAGCTTACTGACTTTGCCCGAGTTTTAAGAGACACATATGGTTTGGTCTCGGGGCACAGCCAGTCTTTCCACTCAAGAGGTGAGCTCGCGCGGTGGCCGTTTCTCCACTCGGACCTTCTCGCGCAGGGAAAAATGGAACGTAAATGCGGACTCGGATGCGGTTTCTTCTCGGTTCTCCTTTGCTCCCTCCTCGCCCGGTGTCGAAGCAACAACATAACAGTGGCGGTGATGCTCCCCGACAACCACCTAAAGTATCCGTGGGCTCTGCCGCGAGTTTTGCCAGCGATCCTCATGGCGCACGAAGATCTCCATCCCAAGTACGGGCTCCTCGTCGGCCGGTCCATGAACATCTTAAACTTCAGCACCGAGGATCCCGCCGCGGGCTCCTGCGCCGAAAGCAAAGCCCAGGTCGTCGCCGTCGATGCCAAACTTTATAATCACCCAGACGCCTTTTTTGGACCGGGGTGCGTTTACCCGCTCGCCTCGGTGGGGAGATTTGCGTCCCACTGGAAACTCCCGCTGATAACCGCAGGTGGGCCCGCGTACGGGTTCGATAAGGGGTACGAGTACCGGACGATCGTGCGCACCGGACCGTCCACCACCAAGCTGGGAGAGTTTGCGAACGTGCTCCACACGCACTTTAACTGGACCTCCAGGGCCGTGGTGATCTTCCACGACCTGAGGCAAGATGACCGGCCGCACTACTTTCTGTCAGAGGGGATTTTTCTCAACCTGAAGTCGGAGATGAATATCACAGTCGAGGCGCTACCTTACGAGGACGAGTACAAGAACTACAAGGATCTTATCACTTTCATGAAGGAACATGGACGAAGTAAGTCCATCAAAATGTCCATCTCTATTAAGTCTCACCTTTAGTCTGAGATTGTGACACGTGCATGAATCTAAGTGAGGTAATTTAGCTTTGATAATTTTCTTTGAAACAAGTGACATTATATTGAAATAAAACATAATCGACATAATGTGACATAAAGTCGCTTGAGTCAAGAAAATTCTTCCCACAAGTTGAAGTGCATTTTTTCGTTTTTTCTACGTGTTTCAAGAAAAATAATGTTTTAAGACGTGATACTAGAATAAATGATTTGTATAGATAATTGGGTATTTTATTATAGTGCGTCGGTCTACTGTATATAACACCTTAGCAGCACGGCAGGACAGAGCGAATGGAAAAAATTGCTCATATGCTTAAAACGTTAAAGCAGTTGTGAAATATGGAGGCTGCTGTTTTCTTATATTACATTAAGATATTAACAGTAGTCTGGAATAGGGAGTACAGGGAATTGCCTATTTACTTCTGAGTTATTACAGAGGAATGTTTAGGCTGTGGCCAGTCTGCTGCTTTATTGGTGGTGGAGGACCACCTGCGAGAGAGAGAGAGAGAGAGAGAGAGCGAGCATGTGTTTGCATTCATACGGGGGAGTTTTTACATGCACGTGCCTCCACAGCTAAACATTTTCATTTGCAAGGTGACACTTTGCAGGTTCAATCTTGGAAATGAAGTATGCGTGCTGCTCAAGTGCACGTGAGGTTGGCTTGTTTTATGCGCAATCTTACAGGCGATAATAGAAAAATCTGTCCACTTGCAACAAGGAATGGAAAAACACGCATCCAGCTGGCTTTTGTCAAATGAAATAACAGCTGGAAAGCTGGTTTGAAGAGCCGTGCAATAAATCACACAACAGTTATTAAATCATCACAGCCATCACTTCTCTCCTTTTAATTTGATTTAATTAGACAGATCCTGGGGTTGATTTAATCATTTCTATTGTTGTGAGAGTTAATTGTGTTTTGGGTTATGGTTTGTATGTGTGTGGGCGCGCGCACGTGTTTGTGTTCGTTTGTTTGTGGTGTATGAACCAGACTGAGCACCTTCATTCATGTCCAGAAAACATTTTTTTTTGTCAAATAATCATCAGCAGAGTCAACCTGTTGAGGTAACCTGCAAGGGCAGAATTTGTCAGGATTGCAGAAGTGAAGAGCAATGTTCACAAATGATGTCCTCCTATGTGCTTTGGAACACAGGCTACATATCAGCTGACACAAGACATGATTCCGTGTGTGTAACATATTTTTTGAATCCTGGTTTGCTTAAGATTAATATATAATGAAAAGCCACGCTGGTTATGAATCTATATGGATACTTTACAAAAAATGTTTTCCTATATTCCTGCTTCCAAAACTGTGGAATTCCTTTTAAGTTATTTGCTGCTGACCATCACATCACTGTGTATTGTAGAGCCAGCTCAATATCTCAAACCAAAAAAGATGTAGCTTAAATTGTATAAACCCAAGAAAGTAAGCATTGATGTTTCCCATGTAGAGGCGACTCTAGAATTCAGTACAAACCAAAACAGTTTTGAGGTTTAAAACAACCTTTGAATGTAATCACCAAATCTGAGTATCATGGTTTTTATCTGCGCACAGCAAACCGAGTGAAGCACGTTCCTAAGCTGTTGTTACAGTAACAGCATCAACAAACAAAGGAATAAACACCGCGCAGGAGGTCAGCGGGTTGCGATATCACACACAGAGGTACGGTGCAAGCCCCGCCAGACGTCTCTTCCCCAAACCCCCTGAGTTGAGTTACGGCGCTGCTGCCACGGCGAGCTCGGGGTCAGGAAGCTAATGGTTTTGTCAGGGCTTGTCCCGGCTCGATGCTCTGGCTCCACATTCCATTCACTTTTATCCTGGCAGATCACCTCCGGGCTGTCAACTCTTACGTCACCTGTTGACAATGTTCACGGGGGTTAAATTGGTGTGTGTGTGTGTGTGTGTACGACTGAGTTGAGGCAACGTTTCCCCATATTGTGATACCTGGAAAAATGGTTGAGCCAATGCAACAAGCACAGTGGATGTCAGTACGTATCCCGTCACGTTGCCCAGTGACACTCATGTCTTGATGCTTTTCAGTCCATTAATAGCACACAGGATGGGATAATTAAAGTGGTTGAATGGAAGATGCTGTGTTGCCTTCATGGAGTACACATGTCAGTGTTTGGAGCCAACGTGAAAAGGAGTACCTACACAATGGAGCTCTATTAGTGGCTCGGTGTAATTACTGAAACCCTACTTCCTGTGAAAACGCTCCCAGCATGCATCAACATAAGATGGTTAGATGCGTGTTGTTGTCACTGTTTCGCTTCTATCTTGTTTTTTAAGAAAGGGTGTTTTGTAGGTTTTTGTACTCGGAGGTAAAACGACACAAGCCCCCTTTTAACAAGAGTCTTAACCTCCCCTCGACAGATTAGCACACGAAGACTCCAAGGCCTAGAGGATAATCCGCTCTGAAACAGATTGAACTGTGAAATAAACATGACGCAGAGTAAACGCATTATATAAAACCCCGCGTAATTCCATTGGGGGAAAAATATGTGTAATGCGCACAGTAATTGGCTTGCTTTCCAATGGTGGATTAGACAATGGTTATCTATAGAGTCAGCCGAAGCGGTACATCTTTGCGCTTGTCAACTAAATCTACTGTAATTAAGAATGAACGTTGTTTTTAGTCACCAAGTACGAGATACATGTACAGGGATGCAGAGAGATATTGACGGCTTAGAGAGTTCCCCAGTACATACATGATGTACAGGCCTTCATATAGAGAGCAGAGGCACAGTGCACATATATACAGTCAACATGCTGCAGCTGTGGAATATAACCCGGCTTTGTACTTTGCAAAGTGAAAAGTGGGGCTAGAAAGACGAGAGGGAGAAGATTGCCGTCTTGGAGGCCGTGCAGTGGAACAAATTGTACCAAACAATTTCATGTGCTTTTGTATTAAGTTAAGCCTCAGCAGTTCCATATGATTGCTACAACACAGGAGGACCTTTTTTTCCCCCCGGCTTTTTTAAAAGCGTTTATGTTGGGCGCGGTCCAGGAGACAGCAGGACGGCTTGGCGTGGCCGAGCTATGTTGGAAGAGATGAGCGTCGGGGTCTCTGAGCGGTTGGTTGTTGACCGGCTTTGGTCTAACGCACGAGGAAACGTCTGCTGACTGGGAGGACTGGCAGCAGGCGCACCGGCATACGCTGCACATGGAAATAATGCTATGGTTGAAGTCATGACTCAACACCCACCGCCTCATAAGGTCACGGGTTTGATTCCTACAGCAGACGCATGTCCTGCTGCAATGTCTTTGACCCCCCCTTACCTGCTAATCCCTCCAGGAGAAGAAATACCCATGTAAGTGAGTATAGAGCGAGGTCGGATGGTGCAGGAAGGTGTAGACGACAAGTGAGATACACTTGAGCGTGACAGTCCCCCGACATCCCAAATGACAGACAAGAAATTTCCCAAACTATTTCCATTTTGGTGAGAAAAACTGTGAGCCTATAAGTTCATCATTCAATTTCTAAAAACTAAAGTCTGTAAAAGGGTCATTTTGTAGTGTAATTCTTTTATTTTGTGCTCTTATTTTGAAAGAGAAGGTGCATATCTCATTTGGAACAAAATCTCTACATATATACCCCAGTGATGGGTGTGCTTAGTTATTACCAATCTCATATGGTCACTCTCTGCTCTAAAATATCATTTTCATACACATAATAGCATTTTAACATCCATGTACTTGAGTCTCAAAATAATAAAAAAAAGTGGAAAAGAAATCCGCCCATTTCCACCCATTGTTTGAAGAACTTTCCAAGATAATGCCGCATTGAGAAAATAGGAACATGTGCATCGGGTTGCATTGGGAACAAGTGAGATTTATTCAGCGCGCCGGCATGTGTTTTCAGATGTCTAAACAAAAAGACTGTCTTCATTCATCCCACCACCCTATTGTTCTCTCCGCAGTCGTATACATCTGCGGCCCCCTGGAGACTTTCCTGAACATCATGAAGCTGTTTCAGAGCGAGATCCCGGATCCCGAGAACTACGCCATCTTCTATCTGGACGTGTTCGCCGAGAGCCTGACGGAGCGCAAGCCGTGGCAGAACTCCGACTCCGACTGGGCCGACCCCATCGAGGTCTTCAAGGTGACACAACACACAAACACTGCATGTGGACGGAGGCATAGAGGGTAGATCAACCTTATCGATCCGTTTTGATCGTCACTTTTGATGCAGAGGGGTTTTTTTTTTACTGGTTGTGGACTGGTAGTGCTTTACTCTGCTTTGTAATTGGAAGCAGACAGAGACAGAAGACTGAAACCACTAGGAATGGAGGATATTCACTTCACAGTCTCTCCCCGTGGTGTATCCTCACCTTGCCTCAACTCCCCTGACCTTGACGCTGTTAGAATCACTCTCTGTTTATTGGGTTTCACAGAACCAGTATATCTTACAAAGTCCTAAAATGTTATTTCTCTTAAAAGACGTGGAAAACCGACAATTGGGTCAAATATTTTCTCTTTAATGCAGATTCACTTCAAAAATGTATCTTGAAATCAAGCAGATCCCTCAGCTAGTATTTAGTAGACTGTCAATTGATACAAGACAATTCTTCAAATGTATTTACTTGCATTGACCTGCACTTTTTAGATTTTGATATTATATTAAATTACTCTTTTTCTTGCTAGGTCAATATTTGTAGGTTTCTTAGGTTTGTTTGCTGTGAGTTGCATCACCGTTCCAGCTGGGGACTGTTTTGTTCTCTGAACCCTGTAAATCCTGCAGACCAGCCAATTTCACCCAAGGTTACCCGCTGAAACGCCTCCAACGCTCATCTGATCTAAACATTACCCCAATAAAAGATGTTTCAAGTTAAAGTGCCCTCTGAGAACGATAACAACAATCAGCCCGAACCATCGAACGGCAAAGTACAAGCGGATAAAGCTTTTATGGTAATCACAACCATGTATAAGGACTGTGTGTGTGTGCACTCTGATAAACCGGTCTCGGAGGAAACTCTTTTCATCATTTTTGCCACCGGGCGGGCAAGACAACACACACACACACACACACACACACACATACACACACACACATGCCACTCTAAAGAGTTAAATTCTTGCATGGCATTAATGAATGAGCGGATATATTTTCACAGGAAGCCCTTCAGTCATCAGTGTGTTGAGAAATAACAGCGTCTAATCTATCTAATCCAATCTAATCAAATTTCCCAAATGTCACCGGCTTCACAACACTTAGTGACTTATTCTCTATTCACACAATTTAGACACAGAGCGGCTTTGTAAATGTAAATGCACAAAATATGGAATTGATTATGGGAATGTCGGTCGTAACGGACTGATCGTATGTTGGTGAAAGTTAGCCGCCAAGCATCTTCAGATACTGATTCAACTCCACATCTCCTCCTTTCATCGCCTCGCAGTTGGAAATGAATCATTAGTCTTAACCTTTGTTCTTCTGAAATGTTTCATCAATAAAGGACATGACAGTGATGTGAAAGCAGAATTTCTCTGCAAAAAAGTCTGAAATCATTTAATCATTCAGTCTTATTCATTTTTTAATCTTATGTCCTTAAAGCAAGTGAAAACAATCATTGGGGTTAGATAACTTCACTTATTTCACATGCAAGTAAATCTAAGTAAAAGCAACATTACCCTGAAGCGACGAGAGTGATCTGACTTTTACATCTTGTCATTTGAGTCATGATAAGTCTGGAAACTGAAAAGTGACGCGACTTGCAAGTGTTCACATTTATCTGAACAAAAAAACGATTTAATACAATATTAAATGACTTATGGAGATGAATGTTTTTTGCAGCGTTGAACCCATGCAGTTGTCATTATATTGCATCAGTAGAAATCGTACCAACACAATATCTAATGTTTGTTCATTTGCGGATGAACTGCTGCTAACCCTGGTCGGAGGAGGATATTTTGGCTCCCCTACTGCTGATTGTGCACGATGTTAATGTGTCTGCAAGCCATAGCACGCTTTATTATGGCGTCCTCCAGAGCAATGATTGCTTGTGGAAGTTTGCGGTAGGTTTCATATCACGGTTGTCACATGAAAAAGCTTGTATCTCCAAAAAGTTATAAGCCAGTTGTTCAGGATTGGAAAAAAAAGCTAGCTGATTTTCCCAGAGGCATCCGTGCAGTTTTTATAGAAATCTCTTAAAAGTGTAGTTAAGGTTGTTTTGTGTGTGTGACAGCAGCACTGTGCTCTGTTGCCATGACATTTAGTTTGGAGGGAATATCAGCAGAATCAAAGCTCAGTGGAAGTAAAGATTACTGTGGCTTGAAATGTCTGTCTGAAACTGGATTTTTCCATCCAAACAGTTCATCAGACATTAAGCCTCCGAGTCACTACGCTGCATGTGGTGTTACACAAGTTTGTAAACATGTGTTCCAAATAGAAAATCATCAACAACTGTGCCTTCGCTCTTTAGTACATTTTGACAACACGGAATAAGATTATGTGAAGGTTTGATTGCACTGATCCTTGTTTGAATCTTGTTTCAAACTCATACAGTTGGAAGTTATTGCAAACTATCATCATCTGCAGGAATAGTACGGGAGGCGTTCAGTGTCTTGCTCAATAGCACTTTGACAAGGTGATCAGTCCTCAGTGTTTTTCTCCCTGTGATTCTCCTGCAGTCTGTGTTCGTGATCACGTACCGACCACCTGATAATCCAGAGTACAAAGAGTTTCAGAAGAAGCTCCACGCCAGAGCTCAGAGGGACTTCGGTGTGAACCTGGAGCCCTCGCTGGTAAGTTGCGTGAAAGCTTTTGCTGCACCCTCAGCAGCATCGCAACCTCAGTGCTCGCGCTGGAAGTGTTTACACCTTTAATAGCATGTTCTGTGAAAAAAAATAAAAAAATCCCCACTGTGCTTTGGAGTCGTCTCTCCTGCTAACGTCAGTGATTTACGATGAATGATGTTGACATTAATGTTAGCGATTAATACTTTCATTACTGCTTTAAGCATGCGGATTACTGCATATTTACGGGCTTTATTATTTAGTGTGCTTGTTGGTATTTGGCATTTTCGCCGGCCAAAGTCATATCCTTAAATAGAAGCAGGCGCCTGAACCGTGTTTGTTGTGAGTAAAGCCTCAGGACGAGGGTTAGGCTTCCCCTCCCTTGAAATAACGTAAACACTAAAAATTTGAGACGTAAATCAAGAGATAGTTCCTCCGTTGTTTGGTAAAGTATTATTCCACAGTTAATACCCTCAATCAAAACACGCCTGCTGGACAAATTCCATTGTTGCCGGTAGTGAAAGCCTCCACCGCCCTCCTTTCAGATGGACTACATCGCCGGTAGCTTCTATGATGGCTTTGTGCTGTACGCCAAGGCCTTGGAGGAGACGCTGGCGGACGGCGGGGCGCAAACCGACGGCATCAACATCACAAAGAGGATGCAGAACCGGCGCTTCTGGGGTGAGCAGATGTCGGTGACCCGGCGTTACTGGGGTGCATTCATTTATCTGTGTGTGGAGGACAGGAAGTGTCAGGACAGGAAGTGAACAGCGCAGGTGATTGTCTTTGTCCGTCAACCTTTCAGTCTGCAGACATTTAAGACAGACAGGACGAATGCTGCAGGTTGTGAAGTATATTTTGTATTGATTAACGCTAGCCATAAAAACTAGACTGCTGTACTAGACACTGTACTGTGTGTAATACTGCTCCGTATGCCTCTACTAGTAGTTTTAGTTTTGAGGTGTACATATGGTATCCGATAGGAATGAGCAGATGTTTTTTGTTTGTTTTGTTTGTTTTCTGGTCTTGTTACTACTGCATCCAGGACATTTATGTTCTTCTACTCCACACGTAGAGCCCAATTTAGACCTCGACTTAAGTGCTACGCAGACGCTTTTTATACGCGCACCCCGCTGTGCTGAACCCTGGAGTTACGTGCGGCGATACGTGGCCTCCTGCAAGATGTGCACTTGAGGAGGGGAATATTCTGACTCTGATTGAAGTCTGTTTGCACGCTCCTTTCCTCATGCACCCAAAACCTGTGTACTAGTAAACACCAAAAACATGAAGTAGGACTTTGTAGCGATAAAATATCTCAGTCTCAGTCCACAAAATCCATTATTAAAATGGAAAACAAACCTCATACATATATTCAATATTCCCACACTCATACCTAAACCTAAACTTGGCTCCATCTCACACACAAGCCAGTTGAATTTCTAAGGAATCATCAAAAGACATGGCGCCACCAGGGTGCATCGTGGGTGCAGAGTTTAACAGCATTTGTGCACGTAAAGGGCTTGTGTTACTGCAGCGCGTTTGAACACTGATTTTTGCAAAGCGCTGCAGACGTCGCTGCTCTGTCAGCCCAGGTAACATGCACTTTTTCCATCCTGGTGTCAGGTGCTGCCTCAGTCAGTCACGTTGTATGTGTATAACATAGTCTTAACGGTAATAAGCACACACACCAACAAATATTGATCTAACTTTTCCACTTCAGTCTTTGTGTGCAGCCATCCTAGACAAAACTGAAAGAAAAAGACTGAAAAATCTGTCCAAAATCCTGAACAGGAACAGGATCCATATTTCATTCCAGGTGAGACCAATGTACCAGTCTGCATCAGACCAGTAACCTGGATGTTGTCTCTGTTTCTAGGAGTAACAGGTCTCGTTAGCACAGACCACAAAAATGCCAGAGATATCGATGTGGACGTCTGGGCAATGACCAACCAGGAGACGGGAGAGTACGGGGTAGGTAACGTTTCTTACCACTTTCCTCTTCACACAAACGTCTCCCTCCTTACTATTGGTTGCTTGTAATGCTGTAATGACTCTGGATGAGAGTGGCCTGAAGTGTAAATATCAAATACCTTGTTTCTGCAGTAATACCTCATGTGCCACGGCATTAACAGTGACCCCGTGACCTCTCACAGGAAAACACAACTTGCCATTTTGTTCTCTGAGCTTTGGGCTTTACACTCACATCATTTAGACCACGATCGCTATAATTACCCCAATTTGCCCAGGTAGTTCATGAACGCACCACAATATATGTGTGTATATAGTGTAATACTACTCACAGCATTTAATGATTGGCTAAAGAGATGCTAGATGGTGGAGGCAGCGGTGGTCACCACGACCAAAATGAAAATGGAGTCATTATCTACTCTCCCTGATGTCGGTCGTAACCCCGTTGGAGTTTGTGTGACCATCGAACGGGGCAGCGAACCTCCACCTCAGCCTTCACCCAAACAGCTGAAGTGAACAGGGCCAGATTGTTTAGCGCCATTACCATTAAGGACCATGTAAACAGTAATCCAAGGAAGGTCTATATTTACCTCATTACAGTTCCTTGTTTCAGTTGCCATACTATACAAGAAGAAGTTAATGTTTCCTCTACCTAGAATAACGCTAGAATAACACTAGAATAATGCTAGAATAACGCTAGAATAATGCTAGAATAATACTAGAATAATGCTAGGATAATGCTAGGATAATGCTAGAATAATGCTAGAATAATGCTGGAATAACGCTAGAATAATGCTAGAATAATGCTAGGATAATGCTAGGATAATGCTAGAATAATGCTAGAATAATACTAGAATAATGCTAGGATAATGCTAGAATAATGCTAGGATAATACTAGAATAATGCTAGAATAATGCTAGAATAACGCTAGAATAACGCTAGAATAATGCTAGAATAACGCTAGAATAACGCTAGAATAACGCTAGAATAATGCTAGAATAATGCTAGAATAATACTAGAATAACGGATAATGCTAGAATAATGCTAGAATAACGCTAGAATAATGCTAGAATAACGCTAGAATAATGCTAGAATAACGCTAGAATAATGCTAGGATAATGCTAGAATAATGCTAGAATAATACTAGAATAACGCTAGAATAATGCTAGAATAATGCTAGAATAATGCTAGAATAATGCTAGAATAATACTAGAATAACGCTAGAATAATGCTAGAATAATGCTAGAATAACGCTAGGATAATGCTAGAATAATGCTAGAATAATGCTAGGATAATGCTAGAATAACGCTAGGATAATGCTAGAATAATGCTAGAATAACACTAGGATAATGCTAGAATAATGCTAGAATAACGCTAGGATAATGCTAGAATAATGCTAGAATAACGCTAGGATAATGCTAGAATAACGCTAGGATAATGCTAGGATAATGCCGTCTAGCCATCCAAAACACTTGTCTTATGTCTTATGCCGAAAGAGAAATCCAGCCGGGTCATTTTAAGTCTTGTTGGAGCTGTAAACAACCAGACCCCTGTTCCCTTGGGCGAAGGCTGAGGTGGCTCGCTGTGTGTCTGATGGCCACTTGAGTTGAGTTATGACTGACATGGGGGGGGGCGAGTAGATAATGACTCAGTTTCATTCCTCTTCCTTTAAAGGATTGCCGGTTCGGCGGTGACTCTGAAAGATTATTAGCTGATTGGTTTGGCATTCAGGAGTGTGACGTGGTCGGTAATAGACTGGGTGGAGGGGAGCGGTAGACCTTCTTCTTACAGCACATACCAAGGTGTATCTACTGTATGTGTCACGGTGCGTTCAGGTCAGGCATGTGAGGCTCAAGTGAAGAGCATTGTTAGAGTTAATGGGTTTTTTTTTCCTGTGAAAATGTTGAAAATGTGAGTAATTGCTCGTAACGTCTCAAGGACAGCGATGAGAGTTGACGGTGTTTGTCAACATCGTTTTAAAAAACACGTCTCCATCTTCACCCTAGAAACGGTGTTGTGTTGCCAGACGTCCCGTTTGCCAACTTTTTGATGCAGAATGCGAAACATTCTTATGATTCATTTTTAGTCCCGATGTGTAAACTCGCTGACATGAAATAATAATAAAGACTAAGAACCACGGCTTTCCAGGCAGCGGGCTAATTCACCCCATATGTCTTAGTTGCTGTAATTGCTGCAACAAGAATTTCCTCAACATTCCTCTCAGCGTAGTGAGCTGTGTGCAGTTTAAAACCCCAGCGCTCTGCTTGTGCACGGCCATTGATACAATTAAAAGCAAATGTTCAACATCGTGCAGCGGAAAGGGGATATTACTATTTAGGAGATATTCTGGGGTCCTGACTTCTTTAATGACAAGATGCATAAAACCTCAAATTTCCCTCACAGTCAGATGAAAATATTTGTGTATCTTGCACTCTGCAAACACTCCCGCTAACTGCTGCAGTGTTTCTCTCCAAGGGCAGAAGAAGAAGAAGTGGGTTAGCTGCGTTTGACTTCAGTTAGAATTTCACAGCGGCCCTCGGAGACCGCCGTCGTGACTTCCTGATCTCATTTCTCCCTGGCTTTTAATTGGTCGATTCATACAGCTGATTGATCAAGGTGTCCGGTGGCCTAGTTGAAAAAAAACTCCAATTTGAGTCTCATTAAGAATCTCAAAGTCAGACGGCTCTATGAGTCTATTTTATAGTTAATAGAAATAACAATAGGAGAGTTTCCTTCCAAAATAAGGTGAAAATAGGACACCTGATCTTACAAAATGATTAATAGCACAAAATAATACGGATATTTGATATTCTCCTAGAATGGATGCATTGCATTTTGTAAATGAACTCCTCAGCAGATCCTAGATCAGCACTTCTTCTGTAACACAGTAACACTGAACCCCAAAACAGCAGCAGTTTTAGAAAGGACGCTACACCGTATTATGTTCATGTTATTTGTGTCAAAATAATAGCGCCTGCCTTTTTACCTTTTTATGTGAAGTGCAATTTAAACTGTCGAGCCAATTAGGAAATCAGAGAAACAACATTGTACTTGTACTTGATGAGCAACACCAACTGCAGTGTGTTAGTTAGCATCTAGTGAAGGTTGACCATCGTTTTTCACACCGTTCCACTCTGAGGAGGTTGTGTTGTGTTGTGTTGTCCTGCTGTGAAACGCGACTCCTGTGACTCCAACTGGCCAGGCCGAGTATTTTCTGTACTCCACACAGACATGTGCTAAAAGCCTTGAAGGGCGGTCGCCCCGTAGAGAGGGTCATCACAACAATGCAGAATGTGACTGTTGGAGGAGCGGGGGGGTGCAGAGTGGACACTGTCCAGAATAAACATGGAGAGTCAAAGTCTGTTTACTACACAGCAAAACAGTGTCCATCTCGTCCAGCAATTTATTTCATCTTGTCACTCTTGAAACATTTAAAACCTTAACATCAGCCAGTGGTGATAGATAATACTGAGAGTTTCCAATACAACTAAATGTGTTGTGATTTTATCTTTGAACAAGTAAAAGTGTCTTGGTGTCACTTGGTGGGTTTTTACGATTGTCTAGACTCAACTCCAGATCAAATGACACGTTGAGCTGTGGACATGGTGTAAGAGAGGCATCATTTGTCATATACAATTTTATCTATGTTGTCCTTTCCAATAAATAGAAAAACTATGTAAAGACATTACAAATTATTCTAAGAAATGATTGTAAAGTGAGCTTATAACATCCAGTCAGTTGTTCGTCTTTTGAATTTGCGTGGGGGTGTCCACAGCAGACTGGGTTTAAAGTGTTCTTCATTCCCTGTTTGCAGCTTGTTGCGTACTACAACGGATCAAACAAAGAGATCATATGGTCCCAAACAGAGAAGATCCACTGGCCGAGTGGCGGCCCGCCTCTCGATAACCCGCCGTGTGTTTTCTCCACCGACGACCCGTCCTGCAACGACGGTAGGGCCCGGACCGATGGGGGACTCGCAACTGCATCATACCCTGTAAAAACTGTCCATAAAGTGTTCAAATATACCAGCGTGGTGAGATCATTCCTCTTGACTAGTGGGCGGACTGATTTCACGTTATCGAACAAGTGAAGCGATCCCACCCTGTTGGCTTTTCTTTTTTTTTTTTACTTCACTCAATGCACGATCACATTTCTTGCCATGACGGATATCGCGTTGCACTAATCCTTTGTAGTCGGTGTCACTGTCATCTTAACAGGGCAAGTAATGAAAATATGTTGTTTTTCCATCTTCACGTATAATTATTACCAAGTGCTTCAGCGTAATATTGGCGTGACAAAGCGCTGACAAGGATCTTTGTTGTATGAACAAAGGAGCGTTTTCAGATGGAGATGTCACAGATGATCAGCTAATGAAGCTGCTCACCAAGAAAAGCCTCATTACCAACACCACTGCAATTATGTGCTTTGGTATGAAGGGGGATAACGAGTGTAGAGGGCCGATAAATCTGAATCTCTCCCATAATCTGAGGCCGTCCGCAGATCATTTTCCGAGTTGAGAGTCTGGATGTCGCCTGCCTTGTCAGTATCAGCATCACTTTGATAAATGCGCGGGATTTTTTAGCCCCGTGTGACTTTGGTGCAGAGATGCATCGACGTCTAACCAGTACATACCGACTCAACACAAGCACAAGGACAACAGGACCTCATTCACAGACATTAAACACCCTTTACCTCTGCACAGTCGAGCTGCAAGGTGAACAGCCGAGTGAACAGTAGGTGTGTTGCGTTCACTGTACCATCAGGAAGGTATAAGATATTTCATGCATCTTGTTCTATTCAGTGTAAGTGTTGGAGAATCTACATTCTTGTGGTTGAAGGGTGCCCGGTCTGAAGTGCGCGGGGTTGTATCGACATTTTTGTGCTGCAGAATTACAAAACGCTAGTAAATAACGTGGTAATAAGCAGAGCCACTAGTTTACAGGCGGTTCTGCTGGGTGGTGAGGAGCAGTCTGAAGATGATGGGGGGTCAGATACCTACCACCTAGTCCTTCGCCTTAATTCATGGCAACAATGAATTATTGGCGCTCACAGCAAGGTCAGAGTCTTCTTTCAATTCAGTTCATTTCAGTTGGCGGTGGGTTCGCGTTGTTGATGCCACAAGTATGGGCTTCATTTAAACGTTGGTGGTTTACGTGATCAATCTTCATTACTTTATCTGTATGTGTTGTGGGTACGTGAAGCCGTGAAATTGTCACCAGTGTTTGTGATGGATCGGTTGCTAGAGAAATCTTTGGTAGCTTTTTCAGGGATATTAATGTGGACATCTGCTGAACACATGAGAGACACTTGAATGTGGAATCCTGTTTCCCCCTTTTTTTTTCCAGGTCACCTGCCAGTTCTGGGCATCGTCGCCGTGGGCTCCGGCTTAGCGCTCATCATTTTCGGGATCTCCAGTTTCCTCATATACAGGTGAGTCGATCGCACCGCCGCGAAGACACGAGCGTATTTCTACCTCCGAGAGACAGTGGAAGAGAGACTGCAGAGACACACACAGAGAGAGAGAGAGAGAGAGAGATGATGGTGTGTTTCTGGTAGGATTTACGGGGTGTGCGAGTATGGGTGCCAGCGTGGAATTTACGTGATTGTTGCCAGAGCAACAACTCAGCAGGTGATGGTTTTAAAAACGGTGGAGAAGCGCCCAAGTTGCCAGGTGACCTCACACGCTGGCCCGACCAGGCGAATGCTTGTGTGCTTATGCTCACTTATGATCATTAGTGTGTTCTTTGTGTTATTTTCTTCAAATGAAATCTCTAAATGAAATCTCCACGTGTGTGTGTGTGTGTGCGTGTGTGTGTGCGCGCTGCATGTGACAGAGTTTGCGCTTTGAACTTTTCCTGTCGGTGTGTAATTGGACGCTTAATTGCCGCGGGTGTTTAATTGGTGCGCTGGTGTTATCTGCTGGATAAAATAATTGCCTGTAAACGTTTTCTAATGATTAAACTTTCAGATGGCGGCAGCGGCTGTGCTCAGCGCTCCAGCCGCCGATTCATCTGAAATTACCACGGTGGCACGAGCGGCACCGCTTACACATTAGTGGGGAAATATCAGATCGGGCCACCGTTAATTACCGTTAATCATGTGTGTCCTAAGCAGTCAAGCTACTGGAGGATTGATGAATTCTGTTTGATTCCAAGGATACATCTGCACGTAATAAGAGAAAATCGCTATTTCTATTTTAATTTCTATTAAAGGGTAATTCCGGGATTTTTCAACCTGGCCTCTATATCCACAAAATGGCTTATCATACCGCAAAGTAGATCCCAAAAGTTTCGGAGTTGCTCCGGTAGATCGGCTCAGTCAGCAGTCGCGAAACGGGCTCAATGGCTGCAACGTAATCCAGGGCATGTACAGGCGGTCAAAGTAACGTCACTCGTTGCAAGAAGAGGATCGTGTAAACAACCGTCCTCTCCCTGCAACGAGTGAATCCTCTTGCTTTCATAGACCACCTTTGTCAGAGTTGAGAGTTGAGAGTTGTTAAAAAAGGTCTATTTCTGTAGCGATCCTTTCAGTAATGTTGTCAGACACACGAATAACAATCTGAGCCTGTCAGTGGCAAAATCAAGCACTTTTAGTGGACGTACTTTCACCGCCTGGACATGCCCTTGATTACATTGGAGCCTTGAGCCACCGTTTTGCGACTCCCGGCTGAGCCGATCTACTAAACTTTTGGGATCTACTTAAAGGTATGAAAAGCGATTTTGTGGATATAGAGGCCAGGTTAAAAAATCCCGGAATTACCCTTTAATCCTGCAAACACAAAACTAACAACACAACCACTTGAAAGGTGTCTCAACCTCGGGTCTCCACTGATATAGGCCGATACTGACTATTAACACACAGAGGTGTTAATCACCAGCCAATCAGAATGGAGTTTGATCAGAGATGGAGGAGCAACCGTCCACCAGAGGTAATCTCACTAATTTGTGCTTTCAATTCTAATCGATATAATCATGTTACAGCGTGTTCAGTATCAAAACAGCTGACTGGATGCAGCGTCTTGACTGTTCCCGGTTCCTGGACAGATGTGTTATCTTAATCCTTTCAGCCTGGGACCCAACTGCAACGTTTAGTCACTTCCCTGGAAGCCAGACTCCTGAAAACAAGTCTATTTCTGTTGCATGGGAAACCACCAGGCAACTCTGTGATGCATTTTGGGTCCTGGCCCTCAGTTTGTCTCACAGCAATTAGTTTAGATTCATATCGTTCATATCAAGCTATTTTTCAGACACTTTGGTTGAAGTAAAAACCTGAATTAGACCAATATTGGACGTTTTTCTGTGTCTCTGTTTGGTACCAAAGGCTAACAAACTAACCCTTCCTATCTTACCAGACAAATGGGGAACTGCTGATGGATAGTGGCAGACAGCAGTGCTATACCACTCATCTTACAGATCACCCAACAGCTGAGAGGCCTCCGTATTTAGCGCTAGACCTATAACAACTATTATTGATCAGCTGAAAGCCCCACTTGTGTAGCAAAATGGATCAATGTGTGAAAGAGTGAGGCAGGCCTGAACCGTACCATCTGTGTTGGTGTCATTTTTAAGAAATGTGAGGATAACTGGATAGTTTGGTAAGAGGTTGAGACTTGGCATGATATGAGAGGCAACTGATGAAAAAGTAAATTTCAGTGGGATGGTAATTCAATAAAAAGTCACCTGCATATCGAAAAGTCTGTTTCTTTGTATTGCGTTGTTTGATGTTCATGCTGCCTTAAACAAATAACACTTCATAGTTTCCCAACTGATAGAAACTCTCTCTCACATGTTCCCACAGCACAATTGATTTAACCTCTTGGACGGTCGGCCTTTCTCAGTTGGTTTTGGAGTCTGGTCTGCAGCGGTGCGAGGGGATGTTGAGCAGAGCAGTGGCTCTGTTGTTTTAATGGAGGGGTTGGTCCAGCGGAGGTATTCACATATGGGATTTATGAAACAATAGCCCCAGTGTGGAGCCCCACACTTTACTCCTCTGGCTGCCAGAGGTCTCTAAACGAGGGTCTTTAAATAGAAAAATACCTTTTTCTTTTTGGTGGGGGGGGGGGCACCGCTGGTTTAATGGTGTTCCCTGCCCTCAGAGGTTGCGCAGTGCTCCCCATGCCATGATGTGACATTTCCATGCTCGCGCCTAGGCATGGCTCAGAGTATTTGTAGCCGCAAACAAGTATTAAGATCCTGCGGAGGTTTTCCCGGGCTGTCAGACTACACAACAATCTGTCCCCGGCGAAAGAGAGGAAGAAAAAAAAAACGAGCCACTTTGGGGGCCGACTAGGGCGGTTCGGCGAAAGGGTGAAACACGGTGATCTGCAAACGCTGCAATAATTTCCTGCAGCCATCTGGAAGTGTTTTACACCTTTTAGATTGGGGTGGAATGTGTGGGCGCTGCTCTTTGTTTTTCATTTTAAACGTGTTTCAAGCTAAAAATGAATATCCTCTCAAAAACGCTGCACTGAGAAAATCACATTGTTTAAAAAAAATAAAAAATAAAAAATAAATGTTTTTGCTGTATATCGGTGAATGTTAAGAAACAGTGGTTCCTCTGAGATCGACACCAGATGTGTTGATTCACTTCCCCCATGGTGCTCAGTGTTTGCCGGTTAGCCTGCCGTTTAAAAATAACACTCAAAACATGTCAGAAATATCACGGACATGAAAACTGCCAACTAGGTTTCTAAATCGGTTTCGCCTCGGAGACATTTGGGGGGTTGCGACTAGCGGTGTCCGTCCGTCCGTCCGTCACGTGCAATATCAGAGACGCCACCGCTAGGATTTTTACGAAACCCGTGGGAACGGCATACACCGCTGCGTTATGGCAAAGTTGCACTGACTGGCCCAGTGGGGGGCGCTAGAATTAGAGGTCACAACAAGGTGACACACACACACACACACACACACATGCAAAGGCATTATCTCAGGAAATAGCGCTGGGACAGATGAAGATCGACTGTAATTGTGTTGCGAATGGCACAATAAGCTAGTCTGTGTGATTAGTCAGATCAAACCCATGTTGTTTTCAAATCATACTTTCAAAATAAAAGCTTGCGTCTTATGCTGAGCTCGCAACCACCACCATGCGTATGTTGTAGAGGTGAGTGGACAGTAAACACACCACCAGTATTTGTATTTACATCAGTTGAAGAGAATAAGACACTATTGCACATAGTAAATTGTGCAAATTGTCCACCCAACCCAGTACATTTTATATGAGCTTTTTTTCCCCCTGTTCTTTTTATTGTTATCCTTATTGATTTCACCACCTGGTTTTCCTTTTGAAGGAAACTGAAGCTGGAGAAGGAGCTGGCTGGAATGCTGTGGAGGATACGGTGGGAGGACCTGAAGTTCGAGAGCCCCAACAAATACCACAAACGAGCTGGCAGCCGGCTCACCCTCTCACAGGTAGGGCTTCCCAAGCAGTCCTCGTTCAGTTCAGTGTTCGTGTGCTCGTGATGATGATGATGATGATGATGCTCAGGAAGACGACAAACAATAACACAGATTGTGCAGGTGGGATTAAAAAAAAAGAAAAATCATCCCGAGGGGTTTGAGAAGTGATTGTTAAAAAAACCAAATGTTATTTATTGGTCATTCAGAATGATCTCATAACACACTGGCAGTCCTGAACACGTCTTCATAATGTTGAGCTTAATATTGCCTTTTATTCCGTCAGTCGTGCTGGCACAGCCTCGGGGGGGCGATTAACAAAGTTGTTGTTTTTCTGGCGGGTTGCGGTGCCATCTCTGCCAATGGGAAAGACTCAACACAGGGGCCTACAGTACTATGGCTCTCATTCATACTCCGGCACTAGGTAGACTGATTATCAGCCTATCTGGTGCCACTCGTGATGTCATCGCCGTAAAAAAATAAGGGAGTCAAAATGGCTAATTTTAAAACGTTGGAGCTGAATTTGAACATCCAGCACATGCTGCTCCTTCATAGAAAAAGCAAAGATGAGGCAGCGAAGCTAAAAGACAGCGAGAGAACGAGAGTGTCCAAATCCTTTGTTAGTTTACACATTCTTGACAGCCTTCCCGGTGGTTTATTGAAGGTGGCTGGGTTTTGCGGTGGCAGACGCATATTAAATGATTGTTAAAATAAGCCCCCGTCTGGCCCCGCTCCCTCCGTATGGATAATACCTCGTCACGTTCTCCGAGTGTCGGGTTCTGTTGTCTGCCCGGACTAATGCGTCTTCTTCGGATTGCATTTCAACGCACACACACACACACACACACGTGCAAGCATCATGCAAGCACACACACACACACACACACACACACACACACACACACACACACACACACACACACACACACGTGCAAGCGTTCACGAAAGCACATGCACACACACCTTTTTCATTACTGGTTTGCAGCCCAATTCCTGGGATAATACTGTGGAAAACACAGTAATTTTCCAGACCGATGTATTTTCCAGCGTGCTGCGTGTTGCCAATATTTGCATTCTATACAAACGTGTAGTCGCTGCTGCCTGTCTGCCTGCAGCGGCGCCCACTTGGGTTTTTATTCACTGTGTGTGCACGGCAGACAGTTTCGCCCAAGGACTCTATTTGCTGTTATGAAAAGAGGGCATTTTGTAAAACACAGGTTAAAGGCAAAACCACGTCGACGCACACCGAGCCGGACACATCGCACCGGGCACTAAAGCGTGTTCATGCTGCAGTGAGGTGAAATGAACAAAGAGATGTATAAGTCCTCTCTGCTCGTCTACTCATAGCTAACTGGTGTTTTTTCCTTATTGCCCCCCCCCCCCCCCCCCGTTCTACCTTTCCAGAGAGGTTCCAGCTATGGCTCCTTGATAACTGCCCATGGAAAATATCAGCTATTTGCAAAAACGGGCTATTTTAAGGTAAGGCTTTAGTGAGTTCTGACATTTTCAACTCCTGCACACTCCTTTTCCACCCACACATGTGCACACTCGCGGAGAAAAGCCGAGGAGCTGGAGAGGGGCGAGAGAGAGAGAGAGAGAGAGAGAGAGAGAGAGAGTGGAGTGTGGGCGAATTTAGCTAGTTGGTTTTAATGTGAGCCGCAGAGTGCGTCACTTTTCTTTTTTTCCTTTTTTTTCAACACTCCCACCTCTCAGTCTGGACACGGCCGTCAACTTGTTGCTGTTGTTAATTTATCTGTTTAATACGACGGTGAAGGTGCGAGGAAACAAAAGAACCTCCTGAATGACTTTTTATATAAATGCTGATGTCAGAGTACAGGCTGAACGCCGTGTGGAGCATTTGAGGTATCTATCGGAAAAGAAAGAACCCCATCGACCTTTTCTCTTGAATTCAATACAGGCTGGAGGTGCTCAGCTCAAAAAAACGAGATGCACAATTGCCAACACTCCTAAATTGAACCGACTGCGTCTTCGTTCAGCAGTATCTCTGCCTTCCTCAGTCGCTAACGAAGGCTGTACATCTGAAACGTGTTCAGATACAGTTCCCCGCTCTTTGGATTCACATGCCGACGTGCACCGGGGTGTCACAGGGGTTTTATAATTGCTCCTTCACTGTATTGGACCAATCAATCTGTCATCTCTGTGGGATTCACCTCGCTTCTGCCTCCCGTATCAAAGTGACAGGCAGCCTCCTGAAATAGGCCCCAGATGTACCTGCAGGCTATACTGCAATCTGCCATAGAGCGCAACAGTGACCGCCCACTTTTTTTACGTCTCTGGTTCCGGAAGTAAATTTCCCATTCATTTACTCCAGAGACGTTTCAGAAAATCCTCCTATAAAGAGTTTTAAGGAACCAAGACAACCAGCTAGACGATGAATCGAGACCATAAAACATTTGATTCTGAGCAAAAAAAAGATCGGAAAACAGAAGAAAAGGCAAAAGTACAAGACTGTGTACATCATTATTTTATGAAGTGAAGGAACTACTCATCCCATAATCCATTGAGAATAATACTTTTCCAACAATTTACAGTGATTCGTTCCAGCTGCAGGATAATCAGCTAGCTAGGTTACGTTAGTAGCTAACGTTAACGTTAGCGGACAAGACGTTCGCGGGTGCGGTAAACATTTCCATGGTAACAGCGAGCTCCACCAATCAGAGACGTCGCTGTTACACTTTAGGATTGTGGGTAGTGTAGTACTTCTCCATGTTTGTCTCAAAACAAGGTTGATATCATACAGACTTGTGTCTTCTACAGGAGCATACACTATCGTTTCACAACCTACTAGCTTGTGGTGAGGCTACATTGGATGGTTACGACATTATGGATAATAATCAAAATCCATATGCAGAATATGAATGGGATTTTCACTTCAGGAACTCACTGTTGAGATCTATTGTTCTAATTCTTCATTTCCGCGGTCCTTGCCTATGCTTTCACGAAACATGACTCAGTTTAATGTTTATTTACTTGATTCACATTTATTCTCATTTTGTTCTCCCCATATAATGAACGAGCCGTGGATACACTGAACTCTAAATGTCTCTGCCGTGTTGCACACAGGGGAACCTGGTGGCCATCAAGCATGTCAACAGGAAGAGGATAGAGCTGACCAGACAAGTTTTGTTTGAACTCAAACATGTGAGTATTGATTCATTTCATATGTTTTTTGCGATTCTGCAGATTCAGTTTAATCCCATATCCTGTATTTTCTAAATCTTTCTGATGTATTTCTTAATTTCTCCTCTTTTTCTTCACTTTATTGGCCAAAGACAAATAAATGTCACTTGGTGTGACTGATGCAGAACTTCCACACAAGCCCACTTACTGACATGGTATAAGGACAACAGGACCTCACACACTGTCCAAAATATCAGTCTGCAAAGTTTCACCCTGTATACATTCAGGCAGGATGACCATGTTGGCCAGGAGTCATCCAGCCAGATATCCCCTGGGTTCAACCAGGGGGGGGGATGGGTAAAAGCTCCTTATATGTCCTGCAAGATCTTGAATCAGAGTCACTTTTTCTGTCCAGTACTATAAATACACAGGAATCTGTCTCGGTGACATCGGCTTCAGTTTCACAACACACAGGCGATATAAGGACAACAGCACCTCTCGTACAGGGTCAAGTCACAGTGCAAGGCCTGCGAAAGACAACAGACTAAATGTGCAACGTCAAAAAACATCTGTGTGTAATCGTGCAGCGTGCATACCTGTAGCGCCGACATGGACACGCAAATAGACGTGCAATTGGCCGTGCACCCCGAGTGAGGAAGGGTTGGCCGCTGCTTTGTTTCAAGCCTGCATGCCTTCGTTTATGAGCCCTTTTAGTGGTCTGAGAGATGTGAGGAGAGGCCTTGGGGGCGAACCTTCATCTCAACAAGTTGTAGTCTTAAAATCTTATTTTTGTTAAAAACAAGGGGGACACTGCCAATATGCTGACATAGTTTCATTAGTTTTCAGCGCCTTTAAACAGGCGACAGACCTTCAAGTAAAGTAGATCGCTCCATTTGTTTGACTCTCGCTTGTTTCACGAACATTCAAGCAAGTTGAGTTGAACTAGAAAAGGGGAGATCGCCTCGACCCATCGGCAGATTGTTTCACTTACTTTAAAAATACTTTCTTTTTTCAGACTGAATGGAGGATTCAATGACTTTTTAAAACGGACCTTTTTTCCCAGGATGTGGAGAACCGGCTTATTATGAGCGTGTTCAAAGGAGCCCAATTATCACTGCAAGTGCAGGATATCGCTTATTACTCCAAACGTGCTCGCAGCAAAGAGTTAACTCCCCTAAAGAGTCTCTTCAGCGTTAGCAACAACAGCTGCTGATGAAAAGGTCCCTTCCGCTGGGAAATTGGTATTTATGAGAGAGCGATAAGGAAGGAGAAGGGGAAAAAATCCACACAATTCATGTGGCTCAGTGATGGAAACACATTGTGGCACAGGGAAACCCCAAACTCCCGGGTAAGATGGATGCTTCTTCACCCTCTCTCTCTCTCTCTCTCTCCATGTATCTCTTCTTTGCTCTTTCTCACGCACAAACTCTCTCGCCCATCTTCTCTGCTTCCCTTTTCCTCGTGGCCCCCGGTGGAGGTCCTGGATGCCTCGGCGGCCTCTCGGTCGGTCGGCAGGCACACACAGGAGAGAGAGACAGCCGTCTGAGCTGGCAGCTTCTCAGACGCCCTGGGGGCCCGATCGGCTGTCAGGCCACAGCTCATGAAAAAGCCAACCAGATGGGGAAGAGACGGGCCTGCCAGTGGAAACTTAACCACTTATCTTCCGAGCAGACTCTTCTCCTCCTCTAGCCCCTTCCTCTTTCTCCTACTCCTCCCTCCCTCCCTCACCCCGGTGCTCCTCCCTCCCTCGCTGGCGTTCAGCAGGGGAAATTATATAGGCCAAAGGGTAGGCTAACTTCTCCAGAGCCATGAAACAGAAGCGACTCACTCCCTGGTTTTCGGTGTGAGAGCAGCTGTCACTCATCTACGCTTCTCTGCGAAATGTACCCGAGAGCAAAAACAGATTGATGAAATTATGAACACAGTCGGGGGAAGTTTCCTCCTCCGAGCTACAGAGAGGTTTCTTTTTTTTTTTGCATTGTTTCTGTCAGTCTTCATATGGATTTGGAGTGAAGATTGTTTTGATTGTTTTGCACATTTTCATCATATGGACCCTGTCAGTAAACACACCCTCCTCTCTCTACACCGTCTCTCCGTAACAAACTCTGTTTTCACTTTTATTTGATACGATTCGTTCTTTGGAAAATCGTGATGGTTTTCCATGTTGTGCATTTTTACACGTTTCGCCTGCTCTGCTCTGATATTACTGCTAGTACATCCTCTCAACACCTCCAGGTTTTTTTTTTCTTCATCCACTCCAGCTCCTCAGTACACTAGCTCATTCATAACCTCCAAGGGCAATTTATTCACATGCACATGTTTCAACTGGGTGCCCTATGCAGGAATGCTTCTCAACACGTAGAAAAGACACCGTGCCAACTAGCCTACTGTAAATAGACTATTCTGATGAACTGCTGGCAGCGTATTTTAAAACTGTTTTTTTTTATTTTTTATATATATATATAAATGAACCGTCAGTCCTCTCCTCCTCCTTCTGTTTCCACGGAGTTCGGGGATGTAAAAGTTGGAAAGATTTTTACACTTATAGCCGTGATGTGTTTGTGTGGTTATTTTCAGATGAGAGACGTTCAGTTCAACCATCTCACCAGGTTCATCGGGGCCTGCATTGACCCTCCAAACATCTGCATCGTAACAGAATATTGTCCCAGAGGCAGTCTTCAGGTAACACCTCCATGTACTCCATGAGATCTTGTTACTTACTGCATGCATTGACTTGACCTTTTAAAGTGGAAATACACTGTCAGGGTATTTCTTTTTAGCCTTTTTAGCTGAATGAAACTGTCTGACACAGGCCTATCCCATTTGATGGACACTTATTTTCCAAACGGCCTTGCAGTACCGTGAGAGTCAACAGTATTAGCATGCACGGCCCCAGTGGGAATCGAGCCACCGTTCCTGCAGTGTTAGTGCCATGCTCTGCCCACTGAGCTGTCCAGGACCAACTCTTATTTAGCTCACAATAACCTTACTGTATGTGAGCGCCTAGCCTTTGAAGTTGAAGATATTTTTGTTTTTGTCTGGAAAAAAAACGGACTCACAGATGACGTGCAACGTTTTCTGATTTGGTTCATGATGCGCTGGGAAGCAGATGATTCATCGAGACAACTTTATTCCTGGCCTGTACCACGTGTTCCTGAAATGCCGGCAGCTCCTCAATCGCCAAAAAAGGAAGAACCTGTAAAACGATGGGAGACTCAGAATCATGTTTATCACTCACACTTGTAGAAAAGTCTTTCTGTGTAGATGACTTGATGTGATGCAGCTGGATGACAACTAGGACTCCGATTCCAGTAGCTGGCTTGCTGGCAGCCTTTTTGGGGTCATTGACTTCTGTCCTTGATATTGGGCCCTGTGGGGTTGAGCCCTTGGAAGTTCAAACGATACACCACAAATGGTCATATCATTTTTTTTCATCTCATCTCAGTCCTCTATGTCAGTAACTTGAGTTGTTTCTTGTTTGTGATTCCAGGACATTTTGGAGAATGAGAGCATCAACCTAGACTGGATGTTCCGCTACTCGCTGATCAATGACATAGTGAAGGTAAGTGGCACTCAGCCCCTTTAAACTGACAGTCAAAGGCATTACTGTGCATTGTGTCAGATAAAGTGTACATTGAGTTAGGGGTGGGCGATATGACTAAAAACCTTTACCTCGATTATGCACACACACACACACACACACACTGGTTGCTTTGCTAACTGGCGCTTCTAGACGTTCCTCGTTCTTGTAGCCTAAATAACAATCGAAATCAACAATTTTGAAAATTTGCCACGATTACATAATTAAAATCGCGATTACGATTATAAACACAATTATCGCCCACCCCTACATTGAGTGTACAAAATATTAGACA
The DNA here is from genome assembly GCA_034670385.1 of Hoplostethus mediterraneus. Classification (NCBI taxonomy): domain Eukaryota; kingdom Metazoa; phylum Chordata; class Actinopteri; order Trachichthyiformes; family Trachichthyidae; genus Hoplostethus; species Hoplostethus mediterraneus. The sequence goes on from JAXDDW010000108.1 coordinate 101,470, forward strand.
GACTAAAAACCCTCTTTAACGTCTCCTCACCTCCATCTTCGTCTGCTCTTCATGGCTGAAGTGGATTTAATGGGTGAAATCAATCAGGAATCAGTTTTCACCTGAGCAGGTCGCCCTAATGTTTTGTCCACTCAGTATATGATGTCTATGAGATGAAAACAGTGATGTGGATGACGTTTTCATATTAACGTACACATGTTGTTTATGGTTGACATGGACAGTGTGTGAGAGAATGTGTGAGGCAGAGAAAGAGAGCTAGACAACAAAAAATCTAGTTCTGGCTTAGTTGTGTGACAGAAACTAATAATAATCCTAAACATTCCTTCCAGTGAATCAAAACTAATCAAGGATGTATTTTAGGGACTTATTTTTAATCTGTCCTAACAAAGGGGCTGTTTGTGAGGAGATCAGCCTCTACTGTACGACACGCATGACGAAGCACTCCAACGCAGATAGCAAAGTTCAGTAGAAAGGCAGCGCTGGTGAAGCTTCGAGGGACATTTGACTCACCGTTTCCACAAATTATTGAACATGAGTACATTCAGTACCCAACGTCCCCCCCAAAGGAATTAAGAGCAATTTCACGGGAATTCCAACCCATGAAATGTGCTGTCCTTGAAACATGGCCTCTTTCGAAAATGTTCAGCATACATCCCCTTTGGCAAACCATATTATTTCCATATGGCTGGATTTTGTATGTTTTCACGTGTGATTTGCTGTAGGAAAAACGAACGGCCCCGTAATGCTTCATTTAATGCTCCTCTCCACCAGGGAATGAACTATCTCCACAACAGCTACATCGCCTGCCATGGAAATCTGAAGTCATCTAATTGCGTGGTGGACAGTCGATTTGTTTTGAAAATCACGGATTACGGCTTGGCCAGCTTCCGTTCGTCCTGCGAAAACGATGACACGCATGCGCTCTACGCAAGTAAGTCCAGTTCATCCTGTTAGTGAGGGGATTGTTCGGTCACGGCAGTCATCCAATCTAATGCAAATTATTGTATTTCAGACCGAGGTCATTTTCTCAGTGTCTGTATCTGTCTGTTTGACGTTGGCCCCATTTTCAGAGAAGCTCTGGACAGCCCCAGAGTTGCTGATATATGACCGCCATCCCCCTCAGGGGACACAGAAGGGTGATGTGTACAGCTTTGGCATAATCCTGCAGGAAATAGCCTTGAGGAATGGACCTTTCTACGTGGAAGGCATGGACCTCAGCCCCAAAGGTAAACACAACTGTCTTTTATGGACCTCGGGAAGGCCAGCTGACTGCTACGGCATCAGCTAATGGGGATCCTTTAAACAAACAACCCCCTTGATATAAATGGATTCGTGCAGACAAAAGCACATGAAATCAGGCAATACCAACAATGCATACGTCAATATACGTACTATTAATTGGGAACAAATTTGATTTTCTTGGGCTTTTTTTTTTATTGCGCAGAAAACGTTTTGAAGCCTAGTTGGAGAATTATTTCTGAAGAATGGTTTTCTTTTGAGGACTGCAGAAAAGAGTAAAGCCCTCACAGGAACCTCATTCATACACGTTCTTTTAACAACACGTAGAAGTGGATCTTTGTAAGGTACAAAGAGCAAGTGAACATCTCACAGCTATGAAGCGTTATAGGGTCCGACCAAAACACAGGAAACTGATAAAGAATACAATCAGCAAGATGTTAAAGGACAATTGTTGGAGCGTGTTGGAGTATAGAAAGCGTAGTTTAGAGTATTTGTTTTACCCAAAGATAAAAAACAACGATTTTCTATTTTTCTATTTTCTTTCGAAGGTCTATTTCTGTAGCGATCCTTTCAGTAATGTTGTCAGACACACAAATAACAATCTGAGCCTGTCAGTGGCAAAATCAAGCACTTTTAGTGGACGTACTTTGACCGCGTGCACTTGCCCCTACAGATTACGTTGCAGCCATTGAGCCCGTTTCGTGACTGCCGACTGAGCCGATCTACCGGAGCAATTCCCAAACTTCTTGGACCTATTTTGCGGTATAATAGGCGATTTTGTGGATACAGAGGCCAGGTTGAAAAACCCCGGAATTGTCCTTTAAGCATGTGTTGTTATAGATGTATGGCCAATTGATTTATCTTAATCTTAATCTTTATCTTAATCGTAATTAGTTGCAATGGTTCCCACAATAATGTACCCATGAAATGTTTTTATACTTTTGTACAATTTGATAGTTCTTGAGCTCAATTCCCCCACAAAGTAGCTGCTGCTAGATTGGTAACGTATGTCTCAAAAGCAGCAGTGAGGGAAAATAATCCAATAGACTTAAAGAAAGTAGCATATAGCTGCTAAAGGACATTGCGCCAAAAAACATTATCACAATCCTCCTGACATTGATATGTTAAGGTTTAGGTGTTTTTCTTCAAAATCTTTAAGTGTAAGCTTCCCCTCGCTGCCGGAGAAGGTGATTGGGTAACACTCAAAGACATGGGTGTTTTTTTTTCTCAGTTCTGCAATGAACTAAACAGTAAAACATCCCGAGCTGGAATCACAACTGCCACATTGTCAGCTTCCTGAGTTTGCTAAGACATATTAGTCATTGTGGTTTTTACCAATTTCTTCACCATTACCTCTCTGATGTAATTTTACCACTCCCACTAAGTTAAAGTAAGAAAAAAATCAGGAGCTCAAATTAACACGTGGATGGGTAAAAACCTCCTGGGGGTTGCAGCTCTGCTTGCCATTTGTACATGATGACTTCCATGAGCCCTTTATCCACGGTCATGCTCAAGACTGACGCTTATCCACTAACTCTCCCTGCACCTGTTCTGCTGTTTGTAATTAGTGTGACAGTCAGGGTCCAAGATAAAGTTAGCATCCTCCGACTTCTTGCAACAACACCTGCAACAACAGTGATGAAAAAAATAATACATCTGAGGATGAAGTAAAATAATTTCACAATAATATACAATAATATTGTGGAGAGGAATTATCTGACAAACGTATAAAGTTATTGAAGGATTAAGAAGGATCAATCAGCAACACTAAAGGGTAGAAATGCGTTTCTTTCTTACTCAGCAACAATAATAATTTCAAAAGAATACCAATATACATGAACATAATACTAGTCACTCAATTTATACTCAGTACTTCAACGACCAGCATAGGAAGCGACCGTCAGCCACGAGGACGCCGTACTGAACACAATGAATTGACTGTATCTAGTTATTATGATATCTTACTGGTCCAGACACACACACACACACACACACACACACACACAGTGGTTCTCAATCCAGTCCTCAAGGACCGCCTGTCCTGGAGGCACACCTGAACCAATAAGAGGCTTCCAGTTTTCATGATACTCTGATTGGTTCAGGTGTGCCTCCAGGACAGGGCTCCTTGAGGACCGGATTGAGAACCACTGGTCTAGACCACTCTCTCTACATCACTCTCTCCTCTCCACTCTCAGAGATTGTGCAGAAAGTGCGGAACGGCCAGAGGCCTTACTTCCGACCCACCACAGACAACAGCTGCCACTGCGAGGGGCTGACCTTCCTGATGGACGGCTGCTGGGCGGAGGACGCCGCCGAGAGGCCCGACTTCAGCCACGTCAAGATCTACATCACCAAACTCAACAAGTGAGCACGCCGAGACCCTTTGCAACTTTGCACTTCGTTGTGCAGTCTGAAAATGCCTTTCCTTAAACCATTTTTTGATGCTGATCTTTCTATCAACCAACTCAACAAGCGAGCGCCAGCCTGAGATGACTTACTAATGTGCACTTTTCTGCACTCCAGTGTTCAGTCTGAAAACGTCGTCCCCGAGGCCATTTTCAAACTCTAAAGATAATTGGAGAAATTTAATTTGATAGGGATTTATTGTTCCAAACTCAACGGTTGAGCGTCGTACTGGACCCCGCTGGTCTCCGAGACTATCGGGGGGTTGATACGTTGAGGAGATGCAAAAAGGGAAACAGAAAGAGAAGCATGTTCTGAAAACACTAAGTCAATTTTAGATAAAAGGCTGTTTGTAATTCATGACAGGCCGCTCTTAACAGGAAGTTGCTGCTGTGTGTGTGTGTGTGTGTGTGTGTGTGTGTGTGTGTGTGTGTGTGTGTGTGTGTGTGTGTGTGTGTCTATGAGAGGGGAGTGTGTGAGTCCATGTTTCTGGTGTTCTTTTCAATGAACCCATGAAGCATTCATGTGCGTGTTTTGGTTCTGGGTGTTACGTCGACCCAGGCAGGAGTTACTGTACGTGGCTGTATGTGCTGATATAAGATGACACTTGCACACACACACAAACACACACACACACACACACACGTGCACTGGTGTGAGCGGTTTGGCAGAAAGTAGGATACTGGTATAAGTATGTGTGTACTGGTGTGATTCTGTTGGTCGAGTACAGTAAAACAATATGATGATGATACAATAATCTAGATAGATAGAGCATCCGGTCAATTTCAAAATAAAACAAATTTCAAACTAAAACAAAACTAATGAAATAATCGTTCATGAATCGTCATCGAGGTAAACGTTTGAAATAATCGCGATATTGATTTTTAGTCATATCGCCCACCCCTATGATATCACTAGCATGTAGCATGTGGTTTGGACGGGAATCTATGAGTGTGTTTTCTCTACTCTTGACCTCTCCATGTGCATCTCTGCTAGCAGTAGCAAAGTCAATTCAGGATGAGCCCAGTGATGTATAGCTTTCCCTTCGGAGTGGCTGGAAGTAGAGAGCGCCGTATGATTGATATCCTCAGATGCACTCAAGGATGCTCTGACGCTCGCACGCAACGTTCCTCCTCTAGCGTAGGAAGAGCACTTCACCTCAGGAGGCTCGGCGCTGATGCCCGTTATTTTCATTAGGTAAATGCATGTTGTTGACATGACATGACGGATGGGGCTGTTATTTTTGGTGCGTGTAGGAGCTGGGCTGAAGGGCACGGCAACAAGAGGGGTCTTCAGCAGTAAACGGTCGGGTTTAACCCACATAAGGCGCTGACACCTCACTCTCCGTGAATAGCTGACCTCTTACTGTGCAAATGAAGCGCGCCTCATAGTTTCCCATCACCCTTACACTGCAGAAAATATCCATCCCGACGACGTTTCATTTTTTTATTCAGCCTTGAAATATTGTTTTTTCTAAATGCGTTTTCACTTGAAGCAATTGGCAGCATCCTAGCAAAGTGCGTCACGCCACTCGGAGTAAAATGTCGCTTGATTCAATACGTTTCTTGCAGCAAGTTGAATTGTAAACAAGTGAGTTATATAATCCCTTTGGTAGATTTTTTTTTAGCTTGGAACGTTTTGTCAGACTGGATACAAAATTAAATGGGTATTTTTTTCGGGGGGGGGGAGTGTGGCCTCTTACCATGCAGAAGGAGCTGTTGCTGTTCCTCATCAACCGTAGCCATAAATAACTTGAATGGTGGGAAAATATGGATGTCTCAGCGAACAGTGCGTGGCCTGGATGAACACACTGAATGCAGAGATACTCATCATCCTCTTTCATGTCTCCCTCTCATGTTTTGTTCTTTTAACTTAAACAAACATGTGGGTGTGTGTAGGCTCTGTGACCCCGAAGAGATGTGGCGAGATGCCAGGCATTCATGCTTTTAACCGCTGCGGTGGTGGATGACTCACCTTCTTGCTCTATGGGTGTACGTGCGTGTGCATGTGTGTGTTTGTGTGTGTGTGTGTGTGTGCAAGCTTGCAGAGTATAGATATGGAAGCCTCCTGAGACACACACACACACATTATACAATATATTATATAATTATAAAATATATTTGCTAGGATTTAACCAGTAGGGACGATAATACATCGTCAGGTTTGGTCATGAAGAACGGTGTTATGAACAATACCACTGACCTCACTGACTTGAAGCTGCAAGAGCTCGTCTCTCCCGGTGAGTTTGAACAGATGATGAAGGATCTTTGGCAGCCTCAGCACGGACCATCTCTGCTTTTGGTCAGGACGTTTGGCCGGCGAGCCCGCTGGCTTGCTGTTGGACTTCTGCCTTTTGGAGCGCCGATAAAGACGGATCTGACTCTGCTCTTACCTTTCATGTGGCTGATTATATTTTGTACGTCGATCTGAAGTTTTACTGCGACTTTTATGTTTGTCTGCCTTTTTTGGCCATGGCTTCCCTCGAAAGAGAGATGTTTAATCTCAGTGGGACGATTACAGAAAAGAGAAATTATGAAACGGATAATTCCCTCAGCCCTCAGTTCTGATTGGCACAACGCCATTGTAATACATCCAATAAACCCACACCTAGGTTGCTTGGTGGGAGAATAACATGTATTTATTCTTATTTATTTGTTTGTTATTAAATAAAAATGAAAACTTTATGTATTTATTTGTGTTGGTGCAGTAAAAGCGCCTGAGCTCTCCACTGTGTTCCCCACAGGGAGGGCAGCACCAGCATCCTCAACAACCTGCTGTCCAGGATGGAGCAGTACGCCAACAACCTGGAGAACCTGGTGGAGGAGCGAACGCAAGCCTACCTGGAGGAGAAAAGGAAAGCCGAAAACCTGCTCTACCAAATCTTGCCGCAGTAAGACAAATCATCGCCGTGGTTTTTTTTTTAGGTTTTTTTCTTCCACTCGCACAATTCACACTCGCAAGCTCTGATATCAAACCCGGCAGTTAGGGCGACTATTACCAGCACGGCTCAGTGACACTTTTTAAAATCCTGTATTAACGAAAGGCTCAAAGATCCCCGTATCACACTTTCTAACCGATAAACATCCCCGCCGGGCTGACTGGCTGCACATGAAAGGGAAACCAGAGATACGACTGACAGGGAAACGTCTCATTACGGAGAGCCGGGAGGACAAGACAAGATGGAGGTTTTGAGCATTTTGATTCCAAGAGCAGGGAGCCTCCCTTCCCTTCCTAAGCGGTCTCTCACCAATTTATCTCTTTTTCCCGTTGAGTTAACCCCCCCCCCCCCCCCCCCCTCACTTGCCGACAGACAGAGAAGGGCCTGAGAGAAAGGATAGACGCCAGTTCCCACTGTACTTGTGAACCAGGCTGGCGAGACGCCGCCGCAAAATGTTTGGCCTTGGTGTTTTTAATTAACGGACAATATTTGCGATAATGGGAAATTTCTGATCTTACTAATTGAACCTGCGAGGCTTTTCACACTTGAATATATTAGCTCAGGGTCAACTTTAACCCTGGGTTATAATAGCCCTGGGTTAACTTATCTCACGTTTCACACTAGTTTTCTTTAACCCTGGGCTAACAATTGACCCCGGGTATTCAGTGTTCAGGATTTCACACTGTAAGCTTCTAGACCCCGGGTTAATGTTTAATGCTAATGTTTAACTCGCTGTTACATTCTAACCATGTTACATTCTAACCATGTTACATTCTAACCCGTTACATTCTAACCCTGTTACATTCTAACTTGTGTTACATTCTAACCTGTTACATTCTAACCCTGTTACATTCTAACCTGTTACATTCTAACCCCTGTTACATTCTAACCCCACAACACTTCACACTATTGTTCTTAGCACCGCATTTCGGGGATAGCACCACAAAAGCGGTGCCCGGGGTTAAATGCGTCCTTAACCCAGGGTCAAGAAAGACGTTAGCCCGGGGTTAAGTGTAGTGTGAAAAGCATATTAACGAACAAACAATTAAAAATCACATTCACAATGCTGTATGAAAGTTTGCATTGGCTTGTTTGTTTTTTTCATCATCTTTTCTTGGCATGCTATTTTTCACGGATTCCCAGCAGAAGCGTTTCCCCCGTGAAACCTCTCGACCTGACCTGTCTCTCTCTTTGTGCACAGCTCGGTGGCGGAGCAGCTGAAGCGAGGGGAGACGGTGCAGGCGGAGGCATTCGACAGCGTCACCATTTACTTCAGCGACATCGTGGGCTTCACGTCCATGTCTGCCGAGAGCACGCCGTTACAGGTACGCAGCCTGCAATCACCTGCCGCTGCAGTCCTCCCACAGGTCCGCCGCAACACGCCTCCCGCTCTGCGACTCGTCGTGTCGGCGTGTTCTACAACCGCTTGTTGCCGGGTAGAATGTACGAGAGGAATTTGTAACAGGTTCTCCATCCAGACCACAACATGTATCATTTTTGTCTTTATTGATAGTTGACAGTGAACTGAGATAAGGGGGGCTGGGGGAGAGAGAGAGGGGGAGGGATGACACGCAGCATGGGTCCTAGTCCGGATTCGAACCTGAGGTCCAATCCCAACGTCCCCCGTCACGGACTCACGGACTTTGAGACGCGTGCCCGCTAAGTCCACGAGGGTTTAGGTCCGTCAAGTGCATTTGAGTCCTTTATGCACACTTTCCGTAAGTCCGCATGCCTGCAGACTTTGCCTGAGGGAATTACCCACAGTTCATAGCATTGTGACGATAAATACGGGGTTACCAGGGGAAGCCCGGAAGCGGTAAAAAAAACGGTAAACAAATGTAAGGACAAATGTTTATTCATCAACCATTTATTTAAGTTTTTGCTTGATGATGCTGTTTTGACAAAACGAGTCAATTGATTATTGATCACCTCTCGTCCACTCTGTAAGACAAGAGCCTGGAAGACGTTCGGATCGGGAGTCGGTCCCTGAAGTGTCTTGGTCGTGAAGAAAGTAAAAAACGTAAAATAAAAAACCCACCCAAACCCACAATCGTACATAAAAACAAAATTGGTGTCGTCAAGGTAACGCGATATGTCGCAAAGTGCTGTCCCATTCCTAATCATACAGTTTGGAGTCCTTGCAGCCTCTCGCACTCAAGCACTCACCAGGTGAGTCAGTTAAGTAGTGAGGGTTCAGGGTTCAGGCCTTAGGGGGGACATTGGGATTGGGCCAAAGGCTACCAGGACTCCCCGCGTTGCTCGTTCTGGTGAAGGGAAACTCAATTCCGGTGAATTCGCGTCCTCTTATTCATGCAGAGGAGCGTGCACGAGTATGGAGTCTCTACCTACGGCGTGTCTCATAGTTCCCACAGTAAGTGTTCCCACACACACACAGGCTACAACTCAAAATAGTACAGCTGTTGGAGGGGAGAGCATGTTGACGCAGAGTTGAGTCACGTAAAGCCACGGCACATCTTCTCCTCACTTGAGCCCCGTGGGGGAGAAGGAACGGCCCCAAGGATTAGGGTTGGGCGATAATCGTGTTTATAATCGTAATCGCGATTTAATTATGTAATCGTGGCAAATTTTCAAAATCTTTGATTTCGATTGTTATTTAGGCTACAAGAACGAGGAACGTCTAGAAGCGCCAGTTAGCAAAGCAACCAGTGTGTGTGTGTGTGTGTGTGCGCGTGTGCGCATCAGACGTAACATCACTTTCCTGTGAATGAATGGGCCAAATACTTTCCCCAATACTGCGTTCATGAACTGTCCTCTTAAAAAAATACTACGTGGTATTCAGTCACGTCCCTCCACCCCGTCCAGTAACGCCGTGTTCAGATCGGTTTGGACTGGTCGTTTTTGGCGAGCCGCGAGCGAATGTGTCAGACACAGGAACATAGAGCAGCCGGTCATTTTCAAAATAAAACACATTTCAAAATAAAACAAAACAAATAATCGTTCATTAATCGTAATCGAGGTAAAAGTTTGAAATAATCACGATATTGATTTTTAGTCATATCGCCCACCCCTACCAAGGATGTTCAGATACATTCCCACTTTCCAAAAAATGTTCCAAAAATGTTCATTGTTGTATTATTTAATCCTTTATTGAGCCGTAAAATCCGATGGCAGGAGTGACGTTAGCTAACAGTCGTAACTTAGCCTACACGCTAACAGTTAAAGTATATGAATGTTGCTTGGTCAGTTGAGATCATGTCTTTTTGCTGGGTTGTTGTCTACTGTAGTCTACTGACTGTGGCTTAAATCCCGTGTTAAGCCTGATATTTCCGCAGTGCAGATAAAGCTTTGGTGTTCATAATCTGCCCCCATGGCTTTTGCTGCTTTTGAATTTGTAGTATTTTTTGCCAATACATGGGAGGATTTGCACCCAAACTAAGCCACTTGAATGCACTTTCATACCATTGAGAGTGAGGACAGCAAACAGTAGTAGGCAGTAATGTTTTTCCAAAGCATCCTAGAAATTGAACTCTAATCCTGCTGTCTGAGTGCCCCGTGTTGCAGGTTTCATATGAGTTACCACATAAAAGCCTCCTCTCTTGCTCAATTACTTCAATTTCATTCACTGTAAATTAAAAGTTGACTGTTATAGAAACGTCTTGAAGTCCTTCACAATTTAAATTTACTCAGCAATGTTCATTTTTCTTTTGCACTGAATGTCCTTACTTGAGGGGAATTCTGATGTTCAGATTTTTTGTTTTCTAGATGAACATCAAAGGCCTCATACCTCCTCAGACTGAATGGCGGGCCTATTGCATAACTATTACTTCGCACAATTTGATAGATTCAGTACATATCGTGTGTCGATTGTGTTTGCAAAATTCCATCTGTGATTTATGATCGTGCAAAAGGTTTTGTCAGTAAGCCACGGTGGGCATCCGTCCAGCGGCAGACAGAGATATGTGAGTCTTTTTGCAGACACACTGTCCATCCAATCCTCGACAGCCCAGGTGTAAAATGTCAGATTAACAGACTCTTCTTTTTGCAGTCGCTGTGACAAAATGTAAAAGGAGTTCAAAATGTCAGTATCTTACCTGTTTTTTTTGCAGGTCTGTTGCTTTACTTGAGCAGTTTCATGAAAACACACCTGTCTCTCTTCGTAGGTTGTGACATTGCTCAATGATCTATACACCTGCTTTGACGCCATCATTGATAACTTTGATGTATACAAGGTAAGGCAGGTTGATCTTTTTCATCACTGCATTTTCTTGTCTTGGCATATTTGTTTTATAACCTTTATAGTTGTGATGTAAAGGGATTTTATCTCACTTTCATGTCGGATTATGTCAGTTAGTGGACGCAGGAAACAAACCTCTAACGCTATCAGTGTTAGTGCCAGCCTCTGCCCACAGGAATACACTAGGAATGAAGGGAATACTACTATATAATACTAATAATATACTGTATAATACTAATAATACTATTTTCCGACAAGTTGTATGTGGCGCGACTGTTGGGATTATTCTCTCTCGTAACCGTTTAGCCTCTGTGGTGTCCTCATCAGGTGGAGACCATCGGCGACGCCTACATGGTGGTGTCAGGGCTCCCGGTGCGCAACGGGAAGCTCCACGCCAGAGAGATCGCCGGCATGTCGCTGGCCCTGCTAGAACAGGTCAAAACGTTCAAGATCCGGCACAGACCCAACGACCAGCTGAGGCTCAGGATAGGAATACACACAGGTATGTCTGGAGACTGCAGAGGGAAGGGTTACTCCTAGTGTCTGCCCTTTTGAGGTGTCCTTGAGCAAAGCACAGGACGCCTACACTCAGAAGGATATATGAAGAAATACAATACAGTGCAATGTGACGACTAATGGGCTCTAAGAGTAGATGAATGATGTCCTGGTGGTCCTTTTGTAATCCCTCTCTCTCTTCCCCAATCCTTCCTGTTTCAATCGACTCAACTATATCCGATAAAGGCAAACATGGCCAAAAGAGAATCTCAAAAAGAAATGGGCAGCAACATTGTTTTGTTAGTAGTGACTAAGTGAGTTTGAGCTGCTGGTCCAATGAAACTAGTCAGGGTTGTCGGGCTGCTTGGCTGTCATACCTCCTCTTATCCACAACAAAGTCCCATGATCAGTCATAGCAGTGCCTTGTTTAATACTTTGTAATGCCGTGACAAATAACTGTGTTTTAGGATGACAATTTATTGTGTCATAAATAGTTGGCAGGTCAGGGAGCCTCTCTGTGATCTGACTGTGATCTGACTGTGTACTGACGTTTCCAGCGCAAGGGATTACTTCCTAGTTATTATAAACTGCAGTGAACACGGTTGGTGACAACATCTGTGTGTCAGGATACTGTTGTGAAACCCACGAGAGGATCACTCCTGTAGGCACCGACAGGTGGAAAGAAAACTGAAATCATTTTGCTGAAGTCGAAGTATACTGCTCCATCAGTTCAGTATTAGTCAGGGGTAATATACTCGAAAATGACTCAGGTAAAAGTACCTCAAGCTACTTTCAAACAAAAATAGGATTTTGGGAATGTTCCAAACTGGTTTCTTCAGAAATGTACTAATCAAAAATGTCCTGATCTGTCATGGGCCTCGAAAATATTTTGATCAGTATCAGCTCAAGGGTTCAGGACAGTTCATATTCAATCATATTAGCAACTAGGATCTGTTATTGGAGGTGGAGATAGATAGATAGATAGATAGATAGATAGATAGATAGATAGATAGATAGATAGATAGATAGATAGATAGATAGATAGATAGATAGATATAGATAGATAAATGATAGATAGATAGATAGATAGATAGATAGATAGATATAGATAGATAAATGATAGATAGATAGATAGATAGATAGATAGATAGATAGATAGATAGATAGATATAGATAGATAAATGATAGATAGATAGATAGATAGATAGATAGATAGATAGATAGATAGATAGATAGATAGATAGATAGATAGATAGATACTTCTGGGGTTGCAGCAGCATAACAGTATCACAAGAAACAGAATATACAAAATACAACTAACAAATAAAACTAACACTGTAAAGTAAAACTGGGAGAAAATACAGACTATCTTCACAAGTAGAATAAAAATACAGACTTTTAAAACTACCACAAAAGGAAAAGTATTTCAAATACTCTTAAGTACAGTAGTTACTTTCCACCTGGTTACCAATGTTTAGACTAGATAGACAAATACATGATGTTTTTCCGTGTTCTGTCCAAGATATTTACTCTTATGAGAGGTTTTAGTATTTCGACCCCATCAGCTCATGGAGGCGGATTTATATTCTTATATTCTTAACACTTGACATGTAGCAGATATGGACCTTTAGATATTGTGCGTGGGTGGGTACTTAACAATGTCACAATTTCACTTCAATCATACCTTCGTCTTCCTATTTAGCCACTATGAAGCCACTTACACTGAGGTGGTTGTATGGTAGTGATGACAGTAGTGCTGCTGCTGTTGCCGTACACATTAACTATATTCAGCTTCTGTTTTACAGGACCTGTCTGTGCCGGGGTAGTTGGGTTGAAAATGCCCAGATACTGTTTATTTGGAGATACTGTCAACACAGCATCTCGAATGGAGTCGAACGGAGAGGGTGAGTGTCCATTTCTGATTTACTCTCTTTTTTTCAGACTGCCTGACAGCCTGTACATCACATGTTGCAGCTTCAACCTGAGTGTCACAGTCTGGTGTTCAGGAGGGGAAAACATGTTGCAGCAGCAGCAATGTGCTCCTTATTTACTCTTGCCTGGAACATAACATGTGAGATCTTCCATTTCACATGTTAAACCTGAACTTCCACATGTGAAAATATAATAATGTGTCAAAGTCACACGTGAATTTGACGTTTCCACATGTGATTGGCTTTATTCTCATGTGAGAAAATAAAACACGTGTCCAAAAGCCACATGTGGGAACACTCACATGTTGTTTTCCACATGTGGCTTTTCTTTAAGGGTTTTCTTCCTTTGTTTGGGAACTTTCCATTTTCCCTCTTTGTTAATGCACGCTGTGAAAGGTCATTCACTCCCATTGTTTTCTTGATTGCAATTTTACACCACATCATCCAATTAGCTGTTAGCTGCACCGGCTCCCTGCAGGTATTGTAGAGCAAGTACCAAAGAATAGAGAACAAAGGACATGATTGTATATAGTAACTATAATGTGAGACACTTTTCATTCAGTGATAAGAATGGTTTAAGGACTTCAAAGATAGTATTAGTAGTAGTAGTAGTATTATTAACAGCTCCTTAAGTCTTTTCAAGATTCAAGATTCAAGAAGTTTATTTGTCACATACACACATGGGGTGTGCAGTGAAATGAAAAAGTGGCAATGCTCAACAGAAATGTGCAAAGGGCAACAAGTTCACTGTATTTACAATAAAAAAACAACACAATATTTACAGTAAGAGCACTTAAAAATATAGAAATATAAGAAATGGTATGTATGTATATATATAAATGATGTGTAGTCATTACCTAAGTGTGTGTGTGTGTGTGTGTGTGTGTGTGTGTGTGTGTGCATAATAGGGGCAGTGTGTGGGTCTTGGTGGGGGCCCTGGTGAGGTCGGAGTTCACAGTCCTGATGGCCTTATTATATTGTCTTGTTGCAAAATGCAAGATGATGAAAAGTTTTTTTCCCCCACAAGTCTTTTCTTCTATTTTATGACAAAAACAAATCCAAGCCACTCATCTCTTAGAAATGTTTTTTTTAATGTATTTATTTAACTGTAGTGGCTCATGCATGACATTGCACATTAAAAGCCTCACGCTGGCCCTCCTCAGGACGCCGGGCCTTGGGTTTGTCTTTCTTCATTGCTCTTCATAGTATGAACAACCCAGCTTCCAATCAGGACGTCTCTAAGCACATTGAAACCAAGGCTGCATATTCTTTCAGACCACACTGAAATAAACCTTAAGTGTCTTAAGTGTTTTAATGTCGTATTTTTTATTTTTGTTATAACAAGTGTAAACAACTATGTGCCGGTGGGGTCGGATAATTCGACCCGTCTCAAGAACTTCCTTGAAATCAGTGACAATATTCTTAAACTTCCTGTAGTAAAGATATTGTTTCAAGTCTGAATAGACTTATTGACCTGCTGAGACCAATCACTTTTTGCATTGACATTATTGTCCTTAACTGGCCATGACAGGAACTTGTGTTATGATATGGCGGTTGGATATTTTGTGAGCGGATCATCACTCGTATTGATTAACTACTGAGTCGCTTCCTGTATTGTGCCTCCACTGGTAAATAATTGATGGCACTTACAGCCCAGGGCCCTCGCCCGGCGATAAACTAGGCAGGATGAGGCATCGGAGGCAGGAATCACGACTCGTAACTCTGCAGCCCGTGCATTGATTGGACACGACAATAAAGACTTTCATCACTATTAGCATTTCATTGCTGCTGTCCACTGCCGGCCTTGAATGCATCGCCACATCCCACGTGATTTTTTTTAATTTATTTTTTTCCATTGTAGATTTTAGAGCCCCGTGATGAAGGGAGGGTGACGCCACTTCAAATCACATTCACAGCATCACACACTCAAGTTTTGTCTATTATCCTCTTCTGCTTTCTAGCCTTGAAGATCCATCTATCCTCCGCCACCAAAGAAGTGCTAGATGAGTTCGGCTACTTTGATCTCCAGTTACGAGGGGATGTAGAAATGAAGGTAAGGCCACGGAAATGTATGGAGATTGTTTTTTTGTCAATCTGGGTTAAGAGGCCGGAGGTGCACGACTCAAAAAAAAAACGACTACAAAAAGTGACAAAAAAAAACATGACAAAAAACAGCAAAAAAAAAAAACGACTAAAAAAAGCGACTTAAAAAAACGACTCAAAAAAAAAAGATAGACAGAAATTGGAGATAGCAGAGAAATATCCGGCGTGATGCAGACAAAGGCTAGTCTCGCTGAAATATGTTTAATGGCTGCTGAAGGAAAAACAGCTCATCAATCTTTCAGGAGCGCTCCGATATTTCCAGGCTTCTGTCCAAAAACGTTGAATAACCGCGTGACTTTACATAGCATGTCGCTGGAGTGACGCGATGAACGCCACACGGTTGTGTTCGTTCTGATCGTGCACCGTGCTTTATTCATGGAGAAAGCGATATGAAGCGCTCTTTCTTAGGTGGTGTAAGGCGAGCTTTAGCAGGCCTGGGCGAATGTCAGGGTCAGCCTTAAAGGAAGGGCAGCCTTTTAGAGGATATCACCCCCCTCCCCCCTCATCTCATCTCCATTGATGAACCTATTGATTTCTGTGTTTTTCCAGGGCAAAGGCAAAATGAGAACCTATTGGCTTCTTGGAGAGAAGACTGATGTGTATGTTATCTGAGAGGCCTGCTGATAATGTGGCGGCAGCAGCAGCACAGTGGAGACAACAACAAGCCACTACTTTATTTGTTCTAGAATAAGTCCCTATTGGTGATTCCCTACAGAAAACAAGTGAACATCACTATACCTTTAGACAGAAATAGAGGGAATTCCAGGTATTTTTATTACCTGCATACTGTAACTGCAAAAAAATTGTAAAAGTTGTTTTTTGTATGAAGAACCTTTCTGTCCTGAGAGTGAGTACTTTTCAATGATAAATTCTTATTTTTTGTGCTTTCTATATTAAGATTTGTATAATGTGTGTGGGAGTCAATGATGTATTAATATTTCCTTCATTGAAGACGGGAGGCACAGTGTCACGGTCGACGTCAATGCAGAGGTCAGCGTTCAACAGCGATGCTATACAGTACGAGATAATGTGTATATATGTATATCCAAGATACTGTAAGATATTTTGTTCAATAAACTGAGTAAAACACTCGTTTGTTTCCTTTATCGACCAGGTGCTGCTTTGTTGTTTTGGCGTGGAGTGTGGTTTAGTTATCGACATTTCCCTCCACATAACTACAGGGTGGAGTTGATGTCAGCGGGACAATGAGCCCTGATGCAGCCGGTCTTTGCTTTGCCCTCCACCAGGATAATATTTACAGTGTATCTGGGCCATATCCCCCTGATGGCACTTACCCCAATATTTTCATCTAGATTTAACCCAGAAAGAATTTAAACTCTCCCTTGTACTGCCCCACAAAATATGTGATGCCCCAGTAGGATTACATAACGAAATGGCTGGAAGTGCAAACGTCTCCTCCAAGAGCCAAGGTAGGTGTACCAGTCAGTTCAGCAGAGGCGTGGCCTACCTAGCATCACCTTTTGGGGATGTTGAAATTACAGGGATTTTTTAAAAGATTTTATAATCTATTTTTATAATCTAGTTAATATTAGCACTTTGCCCCGCCCCCCCTCGCTAGACAATTAGTTTAGGCGTCAGCGACTGGGGATCACTGGAGATAACACCAGTTACATTTCACAGTGCTGCCGCGCTTAAACTTCATTAAATCTAATCAGCTGTGTGCTTTTGAAAAGTGATCATCAAGCATCTGTAATTAACTGTGTGCAGGTGTGAAGAGACAGGGGATGCACAGAGAGAGAGAGAGGGAGTGAGAGAGAGAGGGAGACAGAGAGAGGGAGAGAGACAGAGAGAGAGAGAGAGAGAGAGAGGGAGAGAGAGAGAGGGAGGGGAAAGCAGGACTACCAAAACGGCAGCAGGCAGCTGTGTGTTGCTGTAATGACATCACGTCTCATTAGACACCCATTATCAGCTGTGGAACGTGTGTGTGTGCGTGTGTGTGTGTGTGTGTCTTCATCTCTGCAGGAGGACATCTTTCCCTCCTGCATGACTGTAATTACCACCCACTCCCTCACGCTGACATACCGCCGGTTTGAGGCGCGGTGAGGAGTGAATGTTGGTGAGCCGGCAGACAAAGATGCCAAACGCTTCATACACCACACACACAATGACCTTATCACACCTGAGCAGAAACCTCTCGCACGCTGTCACCTCGGGGTGCTGTGCAGGACATTGTGCAGTACATTTACTGTGCAGTTATTTTGAACACAACACAATCCCTCAGTTTCTTAACAATGGAGATCTTCTAGTAAATACCTAAATAAATACCTCTACAAATACCACAAAGAAAAAGAAAATCTTCAATAGTTGTTATGGTTTCTTGCTTCTCATTCTGAAACTTGTTAACTGCTAACTTGCCTAATGAAGAAAATGGAAAGTTCATAATAAATAAGGACTTTTGTATTTGTAATTGTAAGGAACACATTTAAAAACATGCAAGTCATCTGTACTCAAATATCACATTTCACCTCAAATATTAAGCAATATATTCAACCCAGCTTGTATTTGAAAAGCAGATTGTTTTTCCCCTGTATCATCCCATGAGATAATGCAATGTTTGGTGAGAAAAAACTGCATAAATGTAGTCTAAAATTACTTGTCGCCATAGCTACCTCCTACTAATCCCCACTGAAAGCTCAGGAAGGATCAGCAGTGCTTAGGATTGTGCTCTGATTGACAGAACACATGCAGTATTTGAATCGGTGCCATACACTGTGTGATGAGGATAATCCGCATGCCCAACAATATATCTCACATCTGTATGTTTGGGACTGGAGAGCAGGTTTTTTTGTAAACACGCTCCCTCCTATTCTCCGGCTCCTAATAGGCTTCCTTGTAATTTGTCCAGGGACAATAATAAGATATTTACCCGGTGTAGGAGGAAAATGTGGCTTTTTGTTGTTCAACACTGTTCAGTTGGAATAATTAGAGGTTGCAGAAAGCGACAGTGAAATGATAGAGAAAGATGCAGGGAGCCTACGAACAAAAGCAGCTCTCCGGCCACGCACAAACAGCATGAACAAACACGACACATGTACTCCAATAACAGAAATACTCACTTTAATTGGGGGGGGAAAGTTGACCTTTACAATACTGTTATTCAAAGACGCTGCAGCAGAATGAATCGCTTTGCTGCCACGTGGCTTAGTAACGGCGCGGTCTGACGTTGCGCCTGTAATAGCAATACAAAACCACATTGTGATCGACTGCATCCGTGAACCTGTGAACACCCCAACGTGCTGTGGTCCGCTCATACGGTGGCTCAGCCGTCGGCTTGGTCCAGCTGCTCGGTGACAGGTGTGCTGAACCGGGCTGTCCTTTTGAAAGGCGTGTCCAACGCCCGTACGGCGGTGGCGCCCTGTGACACACAACACATGTTAGAGTTGTTTTTTTATCCTTTGTTCCATTTGCTTTGCTTCTGCTGCTCAGTGTGTGTGTGTGTGTGTGTGTGTGTGTGTGTGTGTGTCACAAGATGTTGATGCTTAATAGCAATTAGATAGGAGACACTGTTAGACACACACACACACACACACACACACTAGAACCAGAGGTAATTCATGTTTAAGTTTAGTCATGAGCTGACTACTGTTTAGCTGCTAGCTAGCTAACGTAGCATACCCCGCTCACCTAAGCTAGCTAAACGCGTCGGTAAACAAGGAGTGATATTTCATCTAAAATATCATCACGGCATCAACGGTTTGCAAACGGAGTATGAGCGAGCGTGACAACGAGGACTCTGTTGACGGAAGTGTCACCATGACAACACGGAAAAAATAAATTGTCTGATAAAGCTCGCGGGCCATGTGTCCAACACGTTTGTGGTGTGAAGAATGAAAAAACATAATTGCATGATCATGAATGAAGATTTTTTTTTTTTGTCCCTGACCTCGCTGGATGAATGCGATGCTTTGGAGAGTTGATGCTTTGGTTGAATTCTCTGACGTCTGAGTGTGCGTTATGGTGCTATTATTGATGATGGGTTGATTTTTTGAGGTTGCACATAAGCACACACAGGGTACAAGCTGTCAGCTGTTCACTATTATTGAAAATTAATCAATTATATGTCATTTTGGCCCATAAATGAACCATTTTAAAGGAGAATCGGAATACTTTAATGCAGCCGATTCACTCCCAACCAACTCCCCAATGAAATGTGTAATGAAAACAAACACTGAAAATATAACAGCTCTCTCCAGTATCCGTTGGCAGTGATGAAGACATATGGAGCGATCTGACAGACCTGTATCTGCTGGTGGTTCTCACTCCAGAACGAAACAGCCTGATCCGTCCTGTAATCGTGAACCTGGCCGCCAGGAAACAACAACACGTTGGACGTCTCATTACAGCATCAAAACTATTTATCTGATGCTGGTTTTCCTCCGATCTGGTCATATTGCTGAAACGATATTTTAGTTTTGCACAGCCTTTTCACTTTCACACACATTACCAACCCCCTTGCCTTCATTTTGAAAACCTATAACTTTATAAAACATCCCATTTTCACAAATTAAGACGATATGGAATAATAATAGAATTATATTAATTCTTCCTACATTCTTACATTCAGTCTTAAAATCTAATTTTTTCCAGAAATAAGTGAATCATTCTGCCAGTGAAGTGAGATAATTCCACTTGCATGTTTTAGGAGTTTCAGGAGTTTTATAGAAACAATCTGTTACTGTTTCGAGATCCTGAAACAGAAGCAGAATAACATTTGAAGACTCAATATTAGATTAAATGACTTGTTAAGAGGATATATTTTGCATGATGGTGGTTATGGTTCCCTCGGAGATCTGGAGGTATGTCAAACGTGAAAATGTACATACTTTAGTTGTTTCAGGAGCAACAGGCACAAATCCCCCGGCAAGGAAATCCCTCTGGGTGGTGGAGCGGAAGTCTGTTTCAGGAGGTACTGGGTTGAATTCTGCATGAACCTTTTCACTGTGAAAGACAATATCAATATCAGCATCTATCAATATCGGGTCTGAAAACCTAGTGAGTTTTTCCACTGCACATACTTTGCACTATGTATTGGGCCTACTATGGGTATGGTATTGTATCAGCAGCACTGAGCAGGCCTGGCCCCGTTTGGGTATGAGTAGTAACAACATCCCTGTACTTCACCATCATGCTGGAAGCATGACCATACTGACACCAACTAAGCACAAAACATACCGCATGGTGACAGGATAGGTATGGGAGGGAAGACGATGCAGTGGTAATAACAACCCAGAGGCGTAAAACGGGGTGGCTGCAACATTTTCCTATAATTACAGTATCAATATCAGGAAGTCTGTGTGCAGCATGAAAAGGTTTTACATGTGAGATGATTAGGCAGATGTAATATAGACGGTGAAACAGAATGGCTGCTTGTGTAGGAATCTAAACATCCTTCCATATACACTTTCATATGTTCTATGAATCTACGGTAATCGTCTACATTTAAGTAAAATTTCCAAGACGTGTCGACAGAGATTGGTGTGATATTTAAGCCGACGTAGGCAATTTTCAAGGCCTGCGACCGCCACAAAAAACAAAACCCTTACACTCCCCTAACCACGAGTCTGGCGAGAACACTTTAAGGTGGTGTTCTTTTTAACATAACAACAGATAGACTAGAAAAGCCTTCTGAGCTCTTCCTTGGTCAGGAAGCTTTTTGATGCGTACTTACAAAGACCAGGACTGTGATGAGACACTGTCTTTTGAATGTGAATGTGCAGTTAACCTGTGGGCTATCAACCATATTACAAGTAATCTAAATGTAAAATCACATCATAAAAACATTAAAAACATATCACAGGTGCAACTGAAGTATAAAACACAACCCAGACTTGTAAATTGGTTCCTCTCAAAACAGTTGATTTACCTCATCTTCTGGATGAAATATTTTTCCAAAAGTTCGCCTCGGATGCCTGAACCATGAAAATGTAAAAAAAAAAGAGTTAAACTGAGTATGGAGAATCATCTGAAAGACATTTACTAAACGGTCAAATAAAAACAGAAAGCCAAGACAAAAGGTCTCAGTAGGGTCTAGTTAGTAATGTGAATGCTGTATTGTGACAGTCTTTCAAACACCTTCTGAAAAAACATCTTCTCAGCTCCTCTCATGTACATAGCTGCATGTGTTGGTTAAACACTTTGAGATGAAAAAATCCTTCGATGGTAAAAGACGATCACACATACCCCGCTCCCTCACCCCCGGACCCTGGGGAGAGATGTAGGCTGCTTTCAGTGAGCTGACACCTTCCAGTTTAGACGTCAGGTCCATGGTGAGAACACCTCTGTGTCCATGCTTCTGGATTTGTACTCTCGGCTCCTCAGTGTCGAGAGCTGCAGCAGCTCTCTGAATAAATGGGCATACACAGTTTGTCAATTCACAATGCATTGTGAGTTTGTATGTGCTTGTGTGTGTGTGTGTGTGTGCATGTGTGTGTCACCAGAAGATGTTGATGCTTAATAGCAATTAGATAGGAGACACTGTTAGACACACACACACTCACACACACACTAGAACCAGAGATAATTCATGTTTAAGTTTAGTCATGAGCTGACTACTGTTTAGCTGCTAGCTAGCTAACGTAGCATACCCCGCTCACCTCTTCTACCCAATTGTCCAAAAGACATTTTCCAACTTTCTCTTCCACGGCGTCGGTCGGCGCAGTCATGGCGATTTCAAAAGCACCGAGATAACTAACCGTCACCAGACTAAGCTAGCTGAACGTGTCGGTAAACAAGGAGTGATATTTCATCTAAAATATCATTACGGCTAACTGCTTGCAAACTTAGTATGAGCGAGCGTGACAACGAGGACTCTGTTGACGGAAGTGTCACCATGACAACACGGACTGCCACAATTTTGTGCGCTTTTTGTCAACTGATCTTCTATGGCAACATGTCTGACAAAATGTCTACTTTATAAATGTATACAAATAAAGTAAAATATGTTGTTTATATATTTACGAGTTTATGAGTTGCAAGTTTAAATTCAGTTCGGCACAGTTTAACTAGGTGGCACGCGTCTACCTGTATGGATACAGCGGACGACAACTATCTTACTGGGGATTTTTCATTCCCACAGTGTCACGTTTTGAAAAAAATATCGGGAATGTAAATAAGATTTGAAATTCATATTTAAACTACATGTTTCTAACGCAGAAGCGAGTTGCCCCAGCCAATGGGAAAGATGTCCCTGGTCTGAGACAAAATGCCCCTAGAGGGAATATTAGCCCAGTTAATGCTTGAGTCCAATCATTTTCATGTCTTAAATAAGCACAACTTGAATGTACTTTAGTTCTTAGATCATTTTCATGTTTTTTATTTTCTAAATTGAATACACCATTCTTATCTCAGTGAATTAACTGCCAGTTCACAAGTTGCAGAGGTGAACAAAATCAATATCAGCTTTGAAAACAGATCATTGAATTTAAACTACTGACACACAATTAAATGTCAGCTTTCAGTAGTCTACCGAAACTTACTATACTTTAGGATGCTTTCACCTTTCCTAAAAAAACAACAACACACGTGTGTGCATGTGTGTGCGTGCATGCATGAGTGTGTTTCTGTCAGTGTTTGTGTGTGTCTGTGTGGGGGAAATGGCTGAAAGCAGCTCTCCCCTCTCTCAACAATTATCGTAAGGCACTTAACCCCAAACTGCTCTCAGTAAAAGACTGTGGTTTTACTGGGGACCTCAGTTGTGTATGTAGTAACAAGCCAAGTGTCAAACAGCATCAAAGCATATAAGCAAACCAACCGTTCACATAGACTGCAATCAAAGTGACCTAAAGTATAAACTGTTAGTATATCTAGCTCTTACTGTGTGTGTGTGTGTGTGTGTGTGTGTGTGTGTGTGTGTGTGTGTGTGTGTGTGTGTGTGTGTGTGTGTGTGTGTGTGTGTGTGTGTGTGTGTGTGTGCGTGGGTGTTTGCAAACTGAAAGTCCAACATCTCTCAACATCACTTAAATAGACGTGAACAATCAATATACAATAAATAATCTTGGTAACGTTGGTACGGAGATATGTGAAATAGAGAAAATGTAGACAGTACACACTAAAAAGAACAGGACGTCACACACTCAAGTTAATGTCAACATTGGCTCCATTAATAAAATCAAAACAGACATAAACAGTCCTCGGTCTGAAAGCATTGTTTAATCTGCTGAATGGTAGATGTGTAAATAGAGGAAGGATGAAGGAATGAGCTTGTCTGTCTGTCAGGTGAACAGTGAAACATGGTTTGGCTGTCGGTGAGAATAATGAGAATAATGTCCCCTGACGTCCAATTAAAGAGAAAAAAGATGATCCTTTTGTCATTTGAAGGTATGGTCTATTCATCCATCCATTCATTTTCTTACTACTATTCCAGGTGAGCTTTTATTCTTTCATTGTAAGCCTGTTGCTTCATTCCAACACTTCAGCTTAAAATATGAAGGATATTTTTTATGATGTAAAATGTGACGTTGCTAGTCGTCTTTGATCATTTGACTTGGTTGGTTTCTTCTCTTTAAGCTACGTTGTTATTATTTTCCCTTTTGACTGTTCCTACTCAACCCCCATCCACCAAGTCTGTTTGTGCAGAAACACACGGTAGACAATATCTTCACAACACAACCTATATATACATTTATACATCACGGTGCCAGGCAAAACAAAAGTCTTCCACCCTGAAGGTAAACACGATTTTCTGCAAGGCTCATGTTGTGCACATCTCTTTGGGAAAACTGCTGTACATTTTATGAATTTTCTCTGTAAGCTTGTTTATTGAGAACTGTACACCATTTACTCATATTAATGCGACGCCTGCTAAATTTAACACTCGGTGCTTGTTACCGTGGATATGAGACATACACACAAACCAGCGAGTCTGTTGCTGAGAAACAGCAGAGGAGTTCCACTGTCAGACAGCCAATATGTCTGGAATAGTCTACCTCCACAGCATGAAGCACAGTCAGAAACATAATCAATGTTTTATAGAGGCTGCGCTGTCATACTGTGCTTTATCATGCTGCACAAACAAATAGGTATCCACCCGTTAGTTTACAGTGATCAGTGATGATTTAGGTATTGCCACAGCTGGCTAAATGCCACATGTAGTAAGTAGTGCAAGAATAGATCAAAAGTTCATAGTAATATCAATGTTATGTCAATGTAGGAGTCAGGTAGTCTACAGAAGCACATGCCTTTCTATAAAAAACACAATTTATCTTTATCTTTAATTAAAAGCAATGCCATTACAGCAATAGCGTCCACAAATAGAACAAGCCCATTGCTATTTTTAGGCAAAAAATACCCTGAGTTTTAGTCGCAGACCAAGCGGGCAAGGAGCTTTTGAAGTGAACCATTTCTAATGCTGAAACTCTTGAGGCTTAGAGCAACATTCCCCCGCCCAGTATTAACATTGTGGCTTATGTGTGGTCACTGAGGCGAGTGTGATTTGGAAGGGGATCAGATTCTCCCAAGCATGTCCATATAATTAATTCTTCCGTCCCTTCGTCAAAAAAAACATGTCACTACAAGAACTTCTTCACAGTGCCTCCTCTCTCCTCCTCGCTAACACACAGGGCACCCATATTGCTATTTCTGTGGAGCATTGTGATTACATGTTGGCTGACCATCTCCATGACTACCAGCATCTCTGCAGATCTATTGACGAGATATGAATGCCTTTTTTTTTTTTTCTCTTCGTGTTCAGAAGCACTCAGAGCCGAAACCCCGACTCTGCTACCGTACCATTCATGTCTCGTCGCTCAGATGGGTGCTTATTTGGAGATGCAGCCTCTGTGGGATTTCTGTGCCCTCTTTGAAGCGAGTCACCCATAAGGAGGATGTAGCGCCAGATCCATGATCAGCTTTCATCTATTTACTTTCATCTACAGTTACATCCTAACACCTCGGGCTGGCTTGCACCTCTGCCAATGCACCTCTAATATCGTAAAGTTTTCACAGCTTTTATCTTTTAGGCTTTTCAAGGTGTTTGGACTTGTACTGGCATCATTATTATCTTGGGGATACAGAAAAACAAGACATGGTCCTTTAAACTTTATTTGCAAAAAAAACAAAAAACGATAGTGGATTTCAAGAATTCAGATTTCAAAATGTCAAAATTCCCTGTAGCCCTCTATAGTTGCTTCTTCGGGAACATCCTTCAAAGTGCAACCAGAATGTCCCGCCTCCGAAAGGGAAGTCCTCTGTGCGTGTTGTGGTCTAGAAATCCTTCAGCTGTCTGCAAGCGGAAGAGAGCCGAGATTTCAATCGGTCAGGCCTCAGAACCGGCGTTGGAATTTCAACAACATAATTCAATTTGTGCCTGTTAATACGTGCCATTCATCACTGTTAGATCTGTGCCCTTGTATTTACCTAGCTGGAATAACACTTGAGGCTGCACGGCGTGGCCTGTCTCTCGGTGTCGTAATAAAGAGGTGTGCTGCTGTGTGCAGAAGGGGCCAGCGTTATGTGAGAGCCACTGTCTCCCCTCAGTACACGGCCGGGGTCTTTTTCCCCCCTTCAAACCCCTGAGCTGAGGCCTCGTGTTTGGGTTGGCACCCATCGGTGTAGTCAGCTGGTCTGCACATCTTGGCCTCTCACTTTTCTTCTCTGTTCGACGAGGTGTAGCAGTGTTGGGAGTTAATAGACGATTCTCTGTGACACACAAACACCTTGAGCGGGCAGGCTGCTGCCCTCGGGGCGAACACGCCAAGTGTTCCCTGTCTCCGGCCTTTCTGCTTCTCTGTTTTCAAGGAAAATAAGAGAAATTATTGGATTATTACATTAAATGTGTGGAACCAGGAGAATATGTTTCTCATTGCCCATTTTTCATCAGGTATCTATGGCAGGATCCAATAGATTGGTGTTGACAGACTGGGTTGGATAGGAGTGCAGAAATACCTTTCAGTTATGTTATAGAGTCAGGTTAGCAACGGACATGTGGCACACAGCTGTTGTCCAGTAACCACACAAATGAACCAGGAAGACTCAGCAGATAGATACTGTATGTACTCTGTTGTAGCTACAGGGTCCACAACACTACTGCACACAAACACAGGTCAGTACGGTTTCCTCACACTGTCAGCCGATAGCTTTAGGAGGTCCAACTGTTCTCTCATTTATGGGAAAATGGACAAATTAAAGCGATAATCTTTTTTTTGTTAGCTTAGTAGGCTTTTCACACTTGAATAGTGTAACCCTTAATGTTAACCCTGGGTTATAAGAGCCCTGGGTTAACTTATCTCACATTTCACACTAGTTTTCTTTAACCCTGGGCTAACACTTGACCCCGGGTATTCAGTGTTCAGGATTTCACACTGTTAGCTTCTAGACCCTGGGTTAACGTTTAATGCTAATGTTTAACTCGCTGATACATTCTAACCCTGTTACATTCTAACCCCTGTTACATTCTAACCCCCGTTACATTCTAACCCCTGTTACATTCTAACCCTGTTACATTCTAACCCCTGTTACATTCTAACCCCCGTTACATTCTAACCCCTGTTACATTCTAACCCTGTTACATTCTAACCCATTACATTCTAACCCCTGTTACATTCTAACCCCTGTTACATTCTAACCCCTGATACATTCTAACCTGTTACATTCTAACCCCTGTTACATTCTAACCCCTGTTATATTCTAACCCTGTTACATTCTAACCTGTTACATTCTAACCTGTTACATTCTAACCCCTGTTACATTCTAACACCTGTTACATTCTAACTCCTGTTACATTCTAACCCTGTTACATTCTAACCCCTGTTACATTCTAACCCCTGTTACATTCTAACCCATTCTAACCCTGATGATGTTTAGAGATGTTCAGCTTCAGTGTAGTGTAAGACATAGAGGCAGGCATCTTGGCAATGACAATCATTCTCATATGAGGATTACAACATTGATGTAATAGCTATGATGAGAACAGTTACTGTAGCGATACTGTCTTAAATCAGAGCGGAGGCCTCTTCATATTCCAGTGATGGTTTCAGCCACACTCAATGATGCATTTTGGTGGCATCCCGGTGGCCGACCTGGCTGAGGTGCATGGTATGTAACTGCAACATCTTGGGTTTGAATCTGTCCCCAGAACCCTTGCTCCATCTTTTGCTCTCCACTGTCAACTACTACTACTAATACTAATACTACTAATACTCTCATCCTGTCTGCTGTAGCACTTACTCTAGCTTGCCGTATTTCCCGTCACCCTATTTGATTGCTTCCCATCAGCAGGATTTATAGTCATGATGTTTTAGTCATAAAGAGAGAGTTTAAGGAGAGGAAGTTCAATCCTTGACCTTTCTCCTACCGTAAAAGTATTCTGTGTAGTACAGCTATATATTGCTGCTCTCACAGAAAACCTTACAGGCAATTTCTTACTTAAATTGAATGTTTACATGGTCATTCATGCACTGAGTGAGTTTCATGATCCTTGAAACCTGCTAAAAACCTGTTGAATTCTTTTTTTTAAGCATCAATGAGAAAATACGCAGAACACATATGAAGATCTGACATTTAGGAATGAAAAGATAAGATTTAAACAAAACCATCTGTCTCCAGACAACCGCATGAGAGCATTTCGATGGTAACAAAAACAAGGTGAAAAGGATTGTCAAATGGCAGCCATTTTACGAACCACAAGTCTTCAGACACGGTTTTCAACAAGAAAGGGTCCATGGCATCTGAACTCTCCAATACTAACACAAAACGATGTGTATAGCCATCAAATGACACCAGTAAAATCTTTTATAATTTGTGCCTGTGTTGACAGTGTACTGTGTTGCTAAAAAAAACTCACAAAGACCTCTGTTTCACAAAAAAACAAAGATGAATAACCTGTGAAGAGATCCAAGAGGTGTCGTATTCACAGAGTAACACCGACCTCCACTTGAGAGGTTTTGATTGGACTTATTTCAAAGTTTCCTGGAACAGCAGATGACATGAAGTTATCTCCATAAATAACCTGTGTGAACAAATACAAGTGAAAACAAGTGAAATATGATCACAAATCAACATGTCTAACACATCTCTGACTAAAATCTCATCTTATTTCATCTGAAAGCAATGCAAGCAAACAGTTCCTAACTTCACTTTAGCTTTCTATCAATGACACGTCTATCAATGACACGTCTGTCAATGACACGTCTGTCAATGACACGTCTGTCAATGACACGTCCGTCCATGACACGTCAACAAACGCCTACCACAAACTACACAAACACTTCAGGAAATACTTGTTTGCTTTTCATACTGTAATGCCACGTTAAATCTCTTATTGAACGTCGTTGGGACAATACCATGAGAGGACAGCTTACATCCTGGAGTATCTTCAACCGCACAGCAGTCCGCAGGTGGTTAATCCAGCCATGTTGTTTTAAAGGGCATGATTCTCGGATTAATGTCTTTCTTTGTGTCACCTATTCAAAGACGTCCCGCCGTTTCATTGTCACGGTCTGCAGATCTGCCACCATGTCGCCGATCATTTTAATTAACTTTGTGCCAGACAACACACTCAAACACCGCGAGAGTTATAATCAACTGCCTCTTAATATCCTGAACGCAACAGGAGAAGCCATGATGAAACAACTAAGTATCCACCGTGGCTAATCCTCTATGTCCAAAATGATATAAAAGAGCATCGGTACAGACTCAGAGTCAGCACAGCAGAGCCAGAGCTTGAGGAAGCAACTCGGCCACCAACGAAACAACCAAGTAACACCAAGCCTTGGAAGATCGTCACCATGAGACAGTCGCTCATGTCCATCATCTTTGCTGCAGCGCTGTTTTTCCAGTGCTGTGCCTTGACCGTGGCGATACCCATGAGCAAGATTGAAGATGGCTCCTTGGAGCAGGATGCTTTTGACACACTGCTGAGCGAGGACGGGCCAGAAAACAGCGTTGGCGGCATAGACCGGGCCGTTGTGGGCAAAGCCGGGGGGCCCCAGGTGATTGTGGTCGCAGATGCAAACCTATGGAAGGATCTGCACTCGTTGTACAGGGGACTGGCCGTCTCCAAGCAGAGAGCCGGCGAGAACAGCCTGATCCTGGACCGCAGAGACATGGGCCAGGACCAAAACATCGGCATCATCAAGAAGGACGCCATGAGATGCATGGTGGGAAGGGTGTATCGGCCATGCTGGGAAGTCTAGAACGTTTTTGCCCCTTCCTTCGAGTCCATCTCCATCACAATCCGGCCAACCAGATGACTCCATCCCCTCCTATCCTGCCTCATGTTGAGTTGTAACATAGTCCAACAATGTATGTTTCTATATCTAAATTAATGTGGACCTGCAAATAAAATGAATTGAATTGTATCTTATGTCCTGTGCTTATTTGGTACCTGTGTGTCAAGAAAACACACAAACTAACTCTTTGATGTCTTATGTATTGGTGTCATAGAGAACATTCATGCCAGTCGTCAGTGTTTCTTCTGTATCCAGTCTTGCTACCGCACCAAGAACTCTTCTACTACTGCCAAAGAAAATGGCCTAATTGTGTTAGACTGAATGTGGTTTTTTTTCATCATGATGAAGTATCCAAGTGACGTTTTTAGCCCTGGCAAGAGAACCTGCCCTAGAATCAGAACTGAACACAAAGCAGGGACAGATGTTGAACCAGAACTAAATTTACCCCCAAGCACACCGCTGCATGAAATCACTCAGGGATCAGAGGAAAGTCTAAAATTGACCGTCATTTTGCACTCCCACCAGTTTTTACATGCATGTTTGCTGTTCCTTCGTTGCTAGAGGTAGGTCTAGTAGGTTCATCTTTTAAGGAGAAGCTACGCAAGACACAAGTAGTGGTGGTAGAAAAATAATTTAGAGAGAAAGAGAGAAAGAAAGAGAGAGAAGGAATTATTACTATTATTTAATTTGTTTTTTAAAACCAACTTTAATCATTTCCTTTCAGAAACATGCAGGAAATGGTGACGTTCATGAGTAATTTGTTGAGTGCACAAAGATGCACTTTACTCGACACAAGACACACAGAAAACTAATATTTGAACTCTTGTGCATTATGGTGGAGGAGTATGGGCACAGTGACAATCTCTCATGTGCAGTGTAAAAAAAAGGAAGGGATACACACTCAATCTTCTTCTCAGTAAATTTCATTCACAGTGGGTTTCACCCAAAGTGCGTATTCAATACACAAAACCAATATCCTATTGTATTTTCTGGTCCTGTAGTGCTGTAGGAGCCAGAACGAGTGGGTCAGGGCCACCACTGTGCAGTATTTTTTAAAGGAGAGCAGAAAGCTGTACGTATGGTATGAAGCTAAACAGTATAAACAGTGTAAGAGGGATTCAAGTGCCAAGACCAGAGCATGTCCGTTGTCCAGTTTCTGTAGTGGCTGTAGACGAATTATTATTAATGAGCTCTCTCTCACACTTTCTATTGTTGCATGTTCGCTATGAATGGTTTCATAATTCATCCTCATCACAACACCCAGAGCCAAGACACAGATGATACCTTAATACACCAGTCAAAGGTGATTGTGGATCCGTCAGACTAACGTGAAAATGGGTCGGTGTGTAAACTGATTGGCTCTAACTACGTCCATTGAAGCAGCGATAGATAGATACTGTAGAAAATAGATTTGTCCCTGAGCGTCCTTCCTACTGCAGACATCCTGCAGTGAATGAGATGTCAGTATCATCCGATCTGACATCTTTTGGTAAGACATCTGAGATATAGTTTTTTGGTGTGCAGCTGCAGACCTGTAGTGCAGAACGCCCACTCACCCGACGACAACACAACATCCACACCACGGAAATATATTTTTACCTTCAACTATTTCAGTAAAACATATACAAACTTCATTCTGTGCAATTAAGGAACTGAGCGATTGGTGAACGGGAACCAAAAACACCATCCTGGTCTACAGCCTGTTCCTCACCCCGAGTGAAACCAGGGCTGGGCGGAGAGAGAGGTGGAGACAGGGATACGGAAAACAACGTGACACCGGGTCAAATAATTGTAGACTGCTTGTCTAGATTGAAGACATTAGTTGTTCAGTATCGATGACCTTCCACCTCCACAGCATGTAATGACCCAGATCCATGTTGACTTAAAGCTGGGCAGAGACCGCTGCCTGCTCACCCCCGATGAAACCAGAGACCAGAGGCACAGAGAGGAGAGAGACACCGCTTCAAATAACGCCATCTATTCTCCAAAACAATCAGAACTACAATATCAATTAGGAAATAATAATAATACAGCCCATAGGAACAGTTTTCTCCATCCGTATAACCATGATTGGGAGAATTCACAGGACAGGTTTATGATCTGGTTTGATCAGGTTTCAATCATATACAGCCCACCACCCACGTCTGTCCTCCCAATTCAAACTCCTTTCTCTGACAGAGACGCCACAGCCTCAACAGCCAATATGTCAAAGTGTCCTTGAGCAAGGAGGTGAAGGGTATTCCTTCTATGTTTCAGTATTTTGTGGCAATATCAGAGCAAGTTGTATTCTATTAGGTTTTTTGTTTCATTTCTCTCTATTATCATCTCCATTCTGACTGTTTCTCCTGCAGCAGTATTCCAAATATGCTCTATAATAGATAATAGGCACCCATTTAGTTTAATTGCACAACCATTAGCTGCATCGGAGCCCGCGTACCGCTAAATGACTTCTACTGCATGTGCAATGACAATTTGCTCCAGTCGTTTTGTCTGGAGACTGAAGGCCAGCACGTCCAACACTACAACTACTCTCAACCCTTGAAAATGAAGATGTGGCGTTGGGTTGAGTGACGCCCTGAGCTCTGCAGTGGGACTCTACTAATACCGAACTAATACCTGAATGCTGCATGTTGCACATCTGCCTTCCACTAGCAGAGGCACAATTTAATTGAGAACGGCTTTCATGGCTTATAAACCAATCAAGCGTCCTGATGTTCCATGTGAACATGAATCAGACGCCTTGAGTCGCCCACCTCGCCAAACACAGCTGTCAATAAAGGTCCGCAGATTCTCCGTTGGATCTGTGATTGAAGTACCTATTAGCAAAGCTGGTTGAAGGAACCGTTCGTATTTTATTGTGTCATTTTCCTTTTGGTCCGACGAGCACAAGTTTGAAAAGTTTTGCTATTTATATAATTGCATTTGTAATTACATCAAAGTGTTTGGACGCGCTACGATGATGGCACCGCTTCAAACAGCAGGAACCATAAATAATTCATGCTGTAGTGTAATTACAGAAAGGGGAATGTGTGTGTGTGTGTGTGTGTGTGTGTGTGTGTTGATTTGAGGAACAGCTCTCAGTAATTGTTGGTTAGTCACATCTTGCGCCTCGCAGTCAGTGGAAAGGTTGTGCTGTGAGACTGGCGGGTTTGTCGAAGTCGTTCAGCCAACAAAAGCAAAACTTGTGCGATTTGGAAATTCCTCTCAAAATGCGGCGTGAGGGCAACAAGCCAGCAGAGAGGTGGGTGTTTATGGGAACGTCTGTTTTAGCTGCACAATCAGATATCCACCATTTGACATAAATCACACCTGTTCTGACAGAATGACTGATAACCTAAAATTAAATCTAATTATGGTACTTTATAACGTATAATACACTATTTAAGTCCTTGTTTGACAACATAATAACACTGTTACAAGGTAACTCTTCCAGCTTTTAGACACATTGAAAGGTTAATTTCAGGTAATGATTTTTTTTCTTCCAAAATGTACGTACAGCTTTTTGGAAATGTGTTTGCGTTCACCTTGGGGACACGGGTTAGGATTTAAGCCGTTGTGGTTAACAGGGTTGTGGGATATCGACTCACCCAACACTGATGTGGGTTTCTGAGGGTGGTAACTAAAGAGCCGTCACAATGCCAGGGAGGTAAAGCCATCTCTCTTTTGGCGGCTCACTGATCTAATGTTAGCGAGAAAAATACCATGCTACATCTGATGCATGTGTGTCAGGTTTCCTACCGCTAACAGCTAACAGCTAACCGCTAACAGCTAACAGCAGCGTGTGAACACTGTTTGCATGTTTGAAGCATTCAGTGTTAAATTTTTGCAGAAAAGCATTTGATGGGAAGGTGTGTTTTAGCCAGGGACTCACATCTGGAAGCTGTTGAGCAGCAGTACAAGTTGCTCTCAGCGGCTGGTTACATATATACATATTATAATTAACATGGATGTTATCTGTCTAACAATTCTCTAGATTATCTCAAATTATCTTAAATTATTGATTGGCAAACTTCACTTCAATCCTGTGTTCAACCAGTTAATATGTCTGACCCCAGGCAAGTAATTGCAAAAATACCCATGATGAACCATTAAAGGACCTCAACAGTAAAACACTGAAGTAACAGTGGGCAGTGTTGTACAAAACATGTTGCACCAACATCACCTCTCCCCACTTTGGACCTGATCTTGTTCCTGTTGTTGAAAAAAACAAGTGAAAACTATTTTAGCACTAGTATGGGCTACGACTGAAGTATAACAATGGAAAATTAAATAACGAAGGAGAAGAAGGAGGAGGAGGAGGAGAAGGAGAAGAAGGAGGAGGAGAAGAAGGAGAAGGAGAAGATGAAGGAGAAGAAGAAGAAGGAGAAGAAGAAGGAAGAGAAGGAGAAGAAGAAGAAGACAAAGGAGTCAAAGAAGGAGGAGAAGGAGACAAAGAAGTAGGAGAAGGAGAAGAAGAAGAAGGAGTCAAAGAAGGAGGAGAAGGAGACGAAGGAGTAGGTAGGAGAAGGAGAAGGAAAAGAAGGAGGAGAAGGAGAAGAAGAAGAGGAAGAAGGAGAAGATGAAGGAGAAGAAGAAGAAGAAGCAGTCAAAGAAGGAGAAGGAGACAAAGGAGTAGGAGAAGAAGAAAGAGAAGAAGAAAGAGGAGAAGATGATGGAGAAGATGGAGGAGAAGAAGAAGAAGGAGAAGATGGAGGAGAAGAAGAAGAAGGAGAAGATGGAGGAGAAGAAGAAGAAGAAGGAGAAGAATAAGAGGAAGAAGGAGAAGAAGAACATCACAACAAACAACAACAACAAAACATGTACTACTCTAGACAGTAAACCCTTTTGTAAGAAGACTCAAATGACCTCTGACTGAGGTTGGCCCTGAAAGCAGCATGACCTCATCACTACCTCATCACTACCTCATCACTGAGACATGTTGACAGGAATCCACCTCCGCTTCACACCACCTGATAATCCTCACTGATACTTGGTCCAGATCAGACGCGATCACACACACACACACACACACACACACACACACACACACACACACACACACACACACACACACACACACACACACACACACACACACACACACACTCTGTTGCTCTCAGTCTGCGCTCATGTCGGGGGCGTGCCTGCCACTGTGCTGCTCTCCCTCCTCCCACGTCTCCTCACAGCAGGGAGCCGAGGTGGGGGAGGGGTGGCAAGCATGCATGCATGCAGGCCGCCTGAACACAACACACACACACACACACACATGCAGGTAGGGTGTCTGAAATGAATGAGTCCTCTGCATTTTCCCATCCCCGCCGACCTTCCTCCAGGGACAGCCAGGAGTAGTGGGCAGCCCTCTTTTGTCTTCCGGTGCCCGGGGACCAGTCCCAGGTGGAGGTCCTCGTCCTGGTCAGGATGCTGCATGTTTTTAGATGGGGTTCTTTACAGGAGGAGACCCATGTGAGCACGGGGAGAACATGCAAACTCCACACAGAAAGGCCCGGGAGATAACCCACCTGGGAGATAACCCACCTGGGAGATAACCCACCTGGGAGATAACCCACCTGGGAGATAACCCACCTGGGAGATAACCCACCTGGGAGATAACCCACCTGGGAGATAACCCACCTGGGAGATAACCCACATGGGCACCCCAGAGTCAACAGCGCCCCAGGCGGGAATCGAACCCAGGACCTTCTTGCTGTGAGGCAGCCTCGGTCCGATTCTCCTCTGGTGTGTTTCAGCTGGCTACCGATGTCTGAACAGGATCTCAGTCTCTCACCCTTGAAAATCCTACAGTCTCTTAGCAACATCGGCGCATGTAAATAATTGCCCTTCTGACAAGGATAAAAAAAAAAAATATCTAAAAATATCTTGTTTATTTTCCCAGCACTTCTTTATTGTAGGTGGACATTCTTGCAGCATAGTAACATGTGTAGCATCTCCTGACTGCGGCGACGGCTTCCACCCGCTTTCTATTTCATCGCTTGTAATCTGGGATATTTAGGATGATTTGACTACTGCACTGATTTTAAGTCACTCTTGATAAAAGTGCCAACTAAAAATGTGAATGTAAACTTGATAGTCTTCTCATAGTTACATAACCGCACCAAAGTCTTGTTCCAGGCCATTAATTATTGTTGATTTCCCATTAAGTTCTGTATTAAGCTTCATGATAAAACCTCGTGCCCACTACTGCCACTGTTAATGCAGGGAGGCATTGTAAGGCTTGCTTGTCTTGCCTGTCATTTCTTCTGGAAGAATAGAGCTATTAATAGCCGAGGAACAGCGGGGGAAAGGTTAGCTATCCAATGAAATCGTCTTAACGACTTCATTGTCAAGGGGTGTCAAGCACCGGCAAATCGCTGCTGTATGCTGCCGAGTCCCCCTGCCCCCGAACAATTCCATTTCTTAGGATAAGACTTAAGAAATCAGAAAAGGGCTTTCGGTTGGTGTTGAGCGATACTGCTTGACCAGGGGTTTTAAACAAAGGATCAGATTCGGAGTCGTTTGATGGCCGAGTACAACAAATCACACTATCACATCGGTGCAGAGACATTTTAACTCAGTACCGTACTGACATGTTACAAAGATGGAGAGATGACAAAACACATCGCTCCGTGCATCTTGAGTCGGAGAGGTTAATGCGATTTGACCTGCAATGGGATACAAGAAAGTCGTAATAGAGAGAGATATAGAAAATTCACTGTATTGCCACCACACCACAATGTCAGCTTCACTAAAGACGGGCATCGGTGACAAATTAGCAGGCAATCAATCAGAAGATGGCTCCAAGATGTGACGCTCAACTAAAAACCGCTCAACTCAAGTGTTGTGTTGATGAAACCCAGAACGTTTTCCACGGCTCGCCATTAATCTCACCAGCCACTGAGCAGAAGTGAAGGCACAGGTACAGTTAAAGGGAAGGTTCACGATTTTTAGAGAGCGATTTTCAGAAGATCACTAATAAGCCTGACACAATTATTAGAAGAAAAGCAGAAGAATTGGTGGTCTGGTCAGATAAGCACCAACCTTTACATTTAGATTACTTCTGTACAAAGTAGAGAAGACAGGACGGAGGGATGGTCTTGATTTTGAGTCAGTTCAGGCTTGTTTAAGTGGAATAGTCTGAAATGCCTAAAACAGCTGACACGGTGAAAGGAGGTGAACACATGAGGTCTAATTATAGCAAGAAGGGAGTCGTGTACATGGTTTCTCCCAGCTTTTGTTTGTTTAACAGTACTCGTTTTGCACAGTCTACAACAAATGGGTTTCACCCTCAATGGGGTACCTTGGAAAAAAAACAACATCTGGAAACCATTTCTGGCCGTGTGATTATTCTGTCTGGGCAAATCCCAGATAAAAATCAATGCATTGTTTAACCAAATCCCAACTGCAATATTTCTTTATTTGTTTATTTTCACCTCTGAGAGATTATACGTAGCTTACTTAGCGAGAGAAATCGATTAATATTGCATGCCAAATCTCATATTGAATCTTTTTAAAAAACCCTTAAGGGATCATTTTCAGTGGGTCATATTTTACTGCAGTTAAACTTGATCACTTGTGTTAAGACGAAGATGACTACTCTTATAAACCTGAACTGGAACAATGTCCCTGTTGAAACTAGAACTACTACTGGTGTGCTTAGAATAAGTGTAGGACCTTAAAGATGCCTTGAAGTAAAATAATGACCTTTCTAAGTTTGTTATTTGTTTAAATAAAAAGTAGGTAGTTAACTTATTGATCTTTTACCTTAGCACTGGTTCTGTTCTTAGATGATGTTTAGGAAGGAAATGCACTTGTATTTGCACACTGTGTATTTTTATCTACAAATACATGGAGTGGTTAACCATCCATGACAATTAGATCCAACTTCAGTGAAATTCAGTGTCATATCAAATCATTTTTTATGGCTTAAATCAAAAATATATGAACCACTTACTGTTTTTGTCTGTTTTTTTCTTTCTGGACATAATTAAACAAACCATTAAGCTCATTTATTGAAGGGTTTTAATAACAAACACAACCACGGTTAACTCCAGACAGATTTCACAGCTTACAGTGGAAAACTCATGTCATAGTACTGTTTTGCTCTGTGATACTTTATTGATCCCTGAGAGGGAAACATACTTCCTCCCTCCAAGGAGAGAGAGAGAGAGAGAGAGAGAGAGAGAGAGAGAGAAAGGGAGGATCAGTTGTAGAACAGCGCCCCTGGTGGTGGAAGGAGTCAGTGATTTTGGATCCTCAGGTTACAGGATGGGCTTCTCATTTAGACCAGATAATAATGGATGATAAGTAAACTCAGTTTGTTCAAGGGATTGGCTCAATATTTAGGTTAGTAACAAGCAGAGTAACTTAACCATGGGCATGTATCTCTCTGTTACATCATTATGATATAAGACATAACATTATAATGTAATATTACATATTATATTGTAATATCTTATACTTAATATTTACAAAGTATATCATATTCAAATATAAATATGGGTAATACATAATAAAGATTCAGAATTGACGTTAATTTAAAAAATGTTACTATTTTGGAGAAAGGCTAATACTGGCTAATACTGGCTAATACCAGCTAATACTGGCTAATACTGGCTAATACTAGCTAATACTGGCTAATACCGGCTAATACTGGGTAATACTGGCTGATAAAGGCTAATACTGGGTAAAATCGTTATTAACCTCCATGTTTTCTCCACTTTTATGCCACCACTCATTTTTTTAGAAATCTCATTTTGGAGTGAAACTCTTCAAATGTTTCGACTTACAACAGCTTGACTACATCTTCATCTACCATTTTGTGCCACAAGCATTCAGCTCACTGCATCAACAACAACGACTGGCTCTCTGTGAATGAAACCAGATATGGAAATGTAATCATTTGGCACGTCTCAATCCTCCGCTCCCTAATATGATCAGCCTAATAGTTTGGTCAACCAGTGACATGGCATCTGGCGCCGAAGGGCTCTCCAATGTCCAGCGATAATTGAATTCCTCTCAGTCTGTTGAAATAATCAGTGTAACAGCTAAACACCAATCACCAGAGACTGAGGGCATCAGATAGACGACTCGGGTATGAAACAACCATGCACGGCTTTGGACGCAGCAGGACAATGCTGTTGGATCAAAAAGCCTTATGTTCAAAAAGTCAACTTGACAACAGTCTTGTGTTAAGATTGATATTGATGCGTTTAAGATGATTTATTGTGCGGTGTGAACGGGTCTCATGGGCCCTATGGGCGTGAAACCTGCTCTACTAGTTCTCTCTCTAGAACCAAGAAAACCTTCAGTTAAAAATAAAATAAAATAAAATAAAATAAAATAAAATAAAATAAAATAAAATAAAATAAAATAAAATAAAATAAAATAAAATAAAATAAAAAATAAAAATATGAAAATCACCAGAATTGGAGTGCCATTCTGTGATATCAGGCGATTAAATCAATGAACTCTGTGCTATTTTTCATCCTCCTTCATGAGTGCGATCTCTCCACAAATTCCTCCTTGTCCACGTCAAAACGATCAGTTGAAATCACGAAGCTAAAGTGTAGCGCCCAAATATCCCAAAGATGTCAGAGCGATGCCATACCATCCCAGTCGGAGCCAGCGATTTGAAGACCTTTCCAGGCCTCCCGGAGCCCTTTGCCCAGAAGGTGAGGAGGGGAGGGGGGGGGGAGGGAATGGGAGCTAACTCTTGGCAACTTGGTTCCTTCTCGCTTGGCTTTGTTGCCGGCTATGTTGATTTTCCACAGTGTTTTTGCTGTGTATACTTTGAGCAGGACTTCCCAGAAATGAGAGAGAAGCAGAGCGGCAGGGGAGCGGAAATACCTCACACTGCATGTTGAAAACACGCATGGCTCGTTTCACGTGCGTTTCAATTTCGACGTCTGTATTTTGACGCAATAGCTCTTTTTCATTTGTCGCTCTCTTTTTTTTTTTCACGGTCTTCCACAAGAGTTCATCAAGTTCACGATGAGACAAGTGGGGAATGCGTTTGAACTTTAGCGGCGCTAGAGAATTACAGTTTTTCTCAGTCACTTTAGTACATTTCTTGATTCATCCTTAACATTTGCAAAACAGTAAACGCATTTCTGGAAACAATTGGTACAAACAGCACCACATAATGGATTACCTGCAAAAACCTGTAACTCAAAATCCTTAGTTCATCTCTCAAAAGTAAATCTACATCAATGAACATGTCAGTCCATCAGAATGACAAGTCCTTGTGTCATTGAGTACAAACATGATAGTCAGAGTGCTTAGTCATGTTGTCAATATAACAGTTACTCTGATGGAAACTATGAAGGGTTTGATGACAATTATTGAAAATGCACAAGGCTGCACTTTTTCTGTCTGGCAGATATCAATTTCAAAAGACATTTACAACCAATAATTGTTCAAATTGTCATAATTGTCATTTTCCTAAATGTGCTAAAACATTTGCAGATGGTAACAAAGAGAAATGCTCTTTCTGTTTGCTCAGGTAACAAAATTTTGTTTTGACGACTTCAACTGTCATTGGAGAATTGAGTCAAAGCAACTGAGAAAAACTGTAGTGAGAGTCAAGATTCATCAATTCAGAACACATTTACAAACAAAAGTCTAATAGAAATGGTTGACATGCTTGATATGCTTGACAGATTATGACAGACAACTGGTTCAACCATTTTACATGTAATGTAGATGTTCTGGGGGGTGAGACTATTCAACAGAGAACCAATATGATACATTTTGATCAACATGACATAAACTATTGATAATGTAGGAAACAGACGGTTGGACATAATCATTTGCATGAATGTGCTAAAGCATTTGTAATTTCTTCAAAAGAAAGAGAAGCTGCTTTTATGATGTGAACAAGTGACTAGATAATGTGGAGGTGGAACAAGTAGTTTTGAGAATTTCAATTCTGATCTGAGAAATCGACCAAAGCGACTGAGAAAAACTGTAAGTAAGGATTGTTTGCTACTTGTGTATGATAGAAAACTCTCAGGTGTCTCTGACATCTTCTTCAGTGATGTTTGCTTCCAGAAGCCCGTCAGAATGACAGCGAGGAATTGGCTGCATTTTATGGGTGATCGCTTCGATCTGAATTTCCGCTGTGCTCGTATAGCCCATTGATCCCACGCTGATGAAAAATACTGGTTAGAGGGAGGTTGTTAGATGTCCGCCGCAATCGCTGTCCACCATTTTCGATTTTTCAATCTCTCAAAAATCTCTTTCTTGAAATCCAATAATAATGATTGATTAACGCACTGCACCCAGGCCTCGCTATTCTCTCCGTTTTGATTTGTCATTCAATTTTCAGTCCCTTCATGTGGCAGTGATCACACCCTGTGAATGGTGGTTACATAAGCTTCTATTCTCTCACACACACACACACACACACACACTATTCCATCTTGAGCACCAGTGTCCCGTGGTGAAAGGACCTGTGGAGGCTGGTCCTTTCTCGTCTCTCGTCTCAGAGCCGTGGTCCTCCGGCCTCCACAGCTGACTCCATCATTCAGTCCCAGGTGTCCTTGTCTGGCTCCACAGGACTGGGTGACATCATATTCACCCCCCCCCCCCCCCCTCCTTCCCCTCCTCCCCTGCTGGCTCTAATGGAGGCCCGGAGCTGGTGAAGGGGGCCTTGTGAATAATTTAGGAGCTCTGGTGCACTTTATAACCTGGCCTGCAAGGCTAGCCGGGACATTCACCCTAAGTGCATTAGTATAATAGTCGGGGAGGAAACTAGCCTTTATTGACTAATCCGATCAATAACTGCGTTTCTGTTCGCAGGGTCCCTGGAGGTACTGTTTGTGTGGGATGATGGACTAACTACAAGAGAACACTCATGTGAGCGACAAAAGAAATAACCTCAAATAATCATGTTGTGATGAAAGCCGGGTCATCGCCGTTCTTCGCCCAAGCGGTACACAGCTGATGAGACATTTGAGTCATTTCATTCATTCATTCATTCATTCATTCATTCATTCATTCATTCATTCCTTTCCTGGTGGCGGTGAAATGTGAGAATCGAAATAATATTCCCGAGGTAAAAGGGGTGACAGCGTACAAATGTGTCTACGGTGCACTCGGTGTCACTCCTGAGAGACGACTGGCGTGACGAATGGAGAACGGCTTCATTTTCTTCATCCTTGATGGTCTTCTTGAAAGAGGAGGATCTATGGATCTATGTTCATGAGGTGAAAGCTGAAGAAGGAAAAAAAAAAAAAAGACTCCATTCAATTTAACCAAAGTGCTTACTCAGCAGTGTGCTTTTGCGAGCCCCCTGGTAGACGTCAACAACAAGAGAGGGGGCGCTCTTACCGCTGGGTAATCTCAGCTGCTTCTGGTTGACACGCGTTTGGAAACGATTCGACACAGGCGGATCCATCGATTCTCTAACAGGTTGGCGTGTGTGCGCGAGTTTGAGTCACTAAAAAACCTGAAGGTGCAGTAAAAGGTTGAGTTTTGACCGTGCACAGACTGTGACACTGAAGGGTTCGGGTGGGCTGAGAGGTTGCCCATCAGACCCAGTGGCCTTCCCTGTTCATTCCCTGTCGCATGCAGACAACAAAGGCGACGGCCAGTGACCCCCCCAGAGGTAGATTTACAATGTGTCAGCAGGACCAGCAGTATCTCCTCCCCCTCCTCCCCCTCCTCCCCCCCCAAATACCCCGAGGATTTATAACAGCACAGAAGCAGAATTTGCCAGGCAGCCTGACTCACCACGCAGGTCAGATTACAACACAGAGACCAGTCCATATTATAGGATTTTTTACATTTTATTTTAACTCCAGGAACAGGTTTTCTCGCTACTTGATGAAAAATGAAACGTTTTTTTTCCCGGCTCATAAGATCGCAAGAACATCGGGGAGGTTTTTATTACATCGTTTTCCTCTGAGAACCTCGAGCAAAACTTGTGCAAACATTTGAAGTACAGCGTTACACGGCTCATAAACCAACCTGCAGTACCTGCGTCTGGTACAATTTACTTACTTCTTCACGTGTTTTGACATCACACACTGACTCAACTGTCCTTTGCTACGAAAGGCCTCTTATTTCATTGCGGTTCCAGGAACAACACGACCACAAAGACCCAAAAATGTGGCATGAAACTCTCGAGCTCATGATCCAGTCTTGTTCTCTTTATTTCTCATATCGTACAAATCAAAACAGAAACATTGGTGTACTTACAACAGCAGGATTTCACTTCTGATAGTACCGACATTAACTTCATTTAGTCATCATGATGTGAACTTACTAAACAGGGAACATGTCAACACTGAGAAAGTAGAAGTTATCAGTGATTCAGTCCTTTGCAATGTACACATACACATAGCAAGCTGCTTTCCTGATGCCGGAGCAGCAGAACGACTGAAAAGAGAACACATCATCTAAAATCATTATATCCTCATACATGTAGGAACAAATGAAGCTTGTATCAAATAGACACCAAAACTGACATAAGCCCCCCGATTGGCCCAGAGGATGTTTTCTCTGTTACAATACATCATATACCACCATGACACCATGTAAGTACCAAGTGTATAAACGTAAGGTATTGTATTAAGTACCTAGCAAAGGTTGTGTGTGATATGGCCACTGTTATGTTACGATTTTCAAATTAAAAGTCCTACAAGGTTGTGTCTGTCTGCAGATGAACACAGAATCCTGCTGATTCACTACAAACATCTTGATTTGGAAGTCGTGACATTTTGCGAACCCAGTGCTGTTTCGG
The DNA here is from genome assembly GCA_034670385.1 of Hoplostethus mediterraneus. Lineage (NCBI taxonomy): Eukaryota > Metazoa > Chordata > Actinopteri > Trachichthyiformes > Trachichthyidae > Hoplostethus > Hoplostethus mediterraneus. The sequence goes on from JAXDDW010000108.1 coordinate 144,680, forward strand.
ACGAATCCAAAGTAATGATAAGTGATGACCCCTACTGTGAGGCCTGCCACGCCACTTTTGTAATGCAATCAAACTCAGATGTACTGTCTCATTCGACCATAGTGAAAACCTGATTCCCGCCCTCATCACGTCGTGACTAGATTACTGTAATGCATTATGTGGTAGAATCACATCAGAAAATACCATCTGTGAGTTTCCTGACTGACGCTAAGAGACCAGCCCACTTCCATTAAATATAACCCAACTATAAGGTACTCCTGACTCAGAAGTAACCCGTTGCCTAGCTCCTACTTGAAATGATGTGACCAACAAGTCTACTGGCGCTTTAAAATCTTAACTGTTAACCCCCACGCTTTTAATTTGAAGGATCGCCATCGCATCGTTGCTGAGGGCTCCTTGGTATATTTGACATACTGCAGTTTTATAAATGTTACCATATCATAGAAACTACCAAGAACTGCAAAGAGAGAAAACTTGAATTCCTCTTGCCAATGTGGAGCAGAAGTTCAGGAACAAAATATCTATATCCATATGTCCTCCTTTCTGTGTAAAAGAAGCGGTTATATTATGTATATAGCGGTTGAGACTCGATGTACCTTTAGATAGATAGATGTACTTTATTAATCCCAAGCTGGGAAATTGCAGTGCAGCAGCAGCATTACACACAGAGACAATAACAACAACATAAAAGAAAATTCCCAGAAAAGGAGAAACGGTGCCTTCATAACAGCGTGGCCTGGATGTCAGAACAAACAGGGTTATCACCTCTCATCACAGATGTCTGGTTCAACACCACCGGAGCTTGAGAATTGAAGATTACCTTGATAAAAAACGGCATTAGACATTATTATTATTATTGATCTTGTCAACGTTGTCGTCGTCACGATCAATGTGAGGTGATGGAAGTTCAGTATATATGAAACGGTGAGAGTCTCGTCGCCAAGGCAGCTGTGATTCCACTTTCACAATGTAATGTCTTCGGAGGTAAGACGCGCTGCTGCTGTCTGCACTTATTCAACAGATATTTGAGTATAACCTTGATTGCGAGAAGAAGACGGCTTCCTGCCATTCAGAGCTCACATGGAGAAGTGAGCTGGTCTAGAGAAAACCAAGTGAACTGGAATGAACCGAGGAGCAGTTCCTATTCACACCTGGCTGAAACACTTCACTGTTCAGGCCACAATAGCAGCCTTTCTTTCCTTCATGTGACATTGAGCGGCAAAGGTCAGCAAAGTTCAGGAAGCACATGATTTTTATTTGAAAATCTATAAATTGTGAAAATGAATGCCCCTGTGTTTATTTGTGCTTCACTCCACTCTCAAGCCCAGAGGCCTCGTTCCAGTTGCCAGCTGCTGACCTATTAGCACCCCACAGAAACCCTAACATTGCCGCCATGGCCGGGCTGTTTGTTTGACTTTGTCATTATTGAATTGAGACATGTAGACTTAGTGGATGGGAGGTGAGAATGGGCATTGACTCATTTTGAAGGGTGCACTTGTTAAATCCCCGGCCATCTTGGACGATGTTTAGACTGAGAGGGAGCTCCAAACTTTTGACTCTGGTCTTGGACAATCCACTTTGGGTTGAGTTCGGTATTGCTTAAATACCGGGGGAGGGGGGGGAGGTTTGAAGCCAAGCTTTGCATTCTTTCTGGATCTCAGTGCAGAAAGTCCCGACTCGTGAATCCACTTAACGGGGAGAACTCGAATAAACATGGAACAGAAGCGTTTGTGTTTTGGGGCGGTTAGAAAGTGATTGTGTGTTAAACGCCATTTGGGGGGGGGGGGGGGGGATGCTCTACAGGCAATCACCATATGATTGTACAGCATCAAAGAAACGTGTTCTTTCAATATACAAACATTTTGAACCGTATCGCCACTACACTTGATTTTCCACCATAACGAATGTCACAAATGAAACGTCAAAGAACAAAAAAAGGCCAAGCCGTGTTCCAGGCAGCTGCAAGTGTACGGTCTGGAGCTCCAACACAGGAGGAATCCGCCTTGTAAACCGACACGGCTGCACAGTCATAACCTCAGCCTGCTCAGTCTCAGTAAGATCTGTGGGTTTAAAAGCCTCGGCTCTCCAGGGTCACAGGAAAAACGACAGGGTACGGAGCTGGAAAGATGAGGCACATGGCTCTTAAGGCATCACACTTTGTCTATGTCACGCAACAGATGGATCCACACAGCTCGGTCACAAAACACCAAATCTCATCTTTCTGGATACTAAATGCTGTTGAACCTCAGCATGGTTTGGCTGTTTCTACCTCAAGACATACAAGTGCTGCAATGTGAAGTTTACTCCCATTTCACTCCCTGAACTACAATAAACCCAAATGTTTCCCTTTCAGAGGCAGATTATTTCTCTGGTCTCATCTTATCCAGTAACAGATGGATACAGTGATCATGGAGCTGGCAGGTGGTCTTTTAAAGAGCAGCTCTCTGGGCATCCCCCTGAGGGGGGGGCTCAGTGCACAGGGCTCCCCTTGGTCCTCAGCTGCAGATGGGTTAAAGTGATAACAGCTCCCACTCTGCTTTGTCCATTAGCCTTAAATACTTGTGGCTTGATGTGATCAAATAGTAGTTGAGGCTGTGTGCTCCAGCATGGCATCTGCTACTTACATGCGCCTCGTGAGTATTGGCAAGTTGGACTAATGCTGTATCCATTTGGTTTGAACAGACTCGAGCTAAATTACAGTGCTCCTAAACGCAAACTGGAATGAGCTTCAAGTCTAGAGAGCATGAAACTGAGGAATAAACCCAGAGGCTCAGTAAAGGACTTTAAATGTCACCTTGGGTTCAGAAAACTTTAAAAAAGTGTTCCTGCAAGTCAGTCAAACCAGCTGAGCCTTAAATTGTCACTAGTGGAAGTTTACCAAGTTGTGAGATGGTAGACTGTCAGGTTTAGGGTAGAAGCCCATTTCTGAATGAGGGCCTGCCCCCCCCCCCCCCCCCAACGATTTGGGATGACAGGCTGTCACCACATCCTCTGGACGCCAGGAGGAGCAGCCACAGAGCGTCACCTCACTTCCCATCTGAAGACCTGAACAGATTTGACCCATAACCCGTCTATGGATTCTTACATTGAAGAGCAGATCACTGGGTAGCTGACCACAGGTAGTTGCCAACTTCCAAGCTTGCAACCCTGTAGCACCCTCTAGTGGTGCTTTTTTTAAATTAAGAGGCACAAAGCAGAATAAAGCTGAAGACAAGCTTTAATTTAAAGTTTTGTCAGGTAAAAACATTAGTATCAACGGATACTTTTGAAGCCAAAGTCATGTACAACAAAATTTTAAAGATTTAAAAACAGTCGAACGTTCCGTCATTCCCTCAAGTCACAAGTTAAAATACAAAAGTTACATCTGTACAGTCAGCACATGGTGCTAAAAACAAGCCTCACTGGGTGAGCTGCGTTGCAAGATTCTTGAACTGTGAGGACTTCAGCTGTGAAATTAGAGCGATCTTCATCTGCTTAGAAGTCGAGTATTTCTGCTTGATGACCTGCAAGAAAACACAAGTTAGTAAAATTCTTGTTTTCAGCAAATACTCAGACGTCCCATGGCTCTAGTAGTTTAAGAGCTTCAGTGTGTTGTTTGGCTCTCCAAAGGCAACTCAAGATCGTGTGTCCAGAAGCAAAGTACGTCAGCTGCAACAAAAACGATCCTTCAGACTGGAACTCGAGCAGCTCCCTGTATACAGCCAAGTTTAGGTAGTCCCAACTTACCACGTGCTTGGTCTGCCCCTCGTTCACCTTGATAACATTCTTAACAATGTGCACCATCACGGGAGTCAAGCTGTCTGCTGTGTAGTCCATGTAGTGCTGCAGTGTGGCATCCTGAGAGAAAGAAATAGGATCTGATTGGCTCTCTCCAGGCACACAAAATGGTGGCATGAGGGATGTAACTAAGAGACACCGGCTCAAGACCAAGGTGGGAAACTGACAAAGACTGCCGAGCAACTATGTTAAGAAACTTGCCAAGAGTCAGGCCAATTAAGGACTGGAGGAAAACCCCCTGCCTAGTTAACAGCACTGTAATACGTAGCAGTCTTACCCATTCACCACCATTCAAAACCTTGAGGGAAAGGGCCAGAGCAGCACTGGCCACTCGGGACGGTGGGAAATGGACCATCTCATAGTCCACCATGGTGAGCTCCATGAAGTACTTTGCCAGGGTGTGCTGCTCAGCAGTTACCTGACGGGGAGACATGCCATTGTTTTAATACTGAGACAGTGTGGTTGTGTTACAAAGGTCTGCTAGATTTGAGTTTTCCCTCGTAGGACTAGGTACAGATGCCAAGACAAACCTCGTAAACCTTTGAGGCCCTTCTGAGGAACTGCAGGGGGAGAGGGCGGCCTAGGCCGAAGTTGAGCACCCGGAGGATCGTCCCCTCCATGGCTCTAATTTGGGTCGTTGTGTAAGTCATGTCAGTCACACAGGCAAAGTCTGCAATCTCCGGGGGGTACATCTCCTCGTACTTGGAAGCAATGAACATGGCGGTCACACCAACCAGCTGCAGCTGCTTCTTGCGGACTGGGTGGTCCTGTTGGAGTGGAGCAGATGTGTTCAGAAACTGAGAACGCCTCATGCAGGCCAGGCTTGTGCATGATCATTTTGCAGCCCTATTTTAACTAGACATAAAGGCAGTATACAATATTGATGTAGATATTAAAGATAGCAGGTCATGAAGCCAATCTCTGGAGTTCTTTATACCAGATTTTGAAAGTTTGCAAACAGAGCAAATTTCTATGCAGCCAGTTACCTGAAGAAAGCGATCAATGATTGCCACGGTCATGTACATGGTCTCCTGAAGAAGAGTGAACTTCAAGTGTACTTGCTGTAGCCAGTCAATGAGAATAGCACGCATGCCACCAGTCACCTCCTGCCCCTCCAGATAGCGAGGTCTGACACCCTGATCAGCCTTGAGACATGGGAGACGCGTGTTAACTACAAATGATAGTAAATAGCCCCAACGAGGCCACAATAACTTAGAAATGAAGTCCATCTGAAGTAGTCAAGCTACCTCAAGCTGTCGGAGGTATTTGTAGATATCTTTCACATATTCACTGCAGAAGATAGGATTGTCATAGTCATCAGCATCCACATCCTTGATCTGGAGCAGGACATCTGAAAAGGCCTGGCAGAGGTCTGCAGGAGCACAGCCAGAGGTCTCCATTGGGGTGGGAGATGTTGGCCCAGGTAGAACCTGCCACACAAGAAAACCAACAAGAGTTGGCCACAGAAACACTGCACAGGGGGAGAGTTGTGTTCGAGGACATTTAGCAGTTGCAAATAACTAAAGACGTTTTTACCTGCACTTCCGGCTCAGCATGTGCGATCACTTTTTTCGGCTGTCTAACTTCAGGGGCCTTTTCAATTTTAGTGTTCAGTCTGGTTGATTTAACAGGTACCGCTTTGGCATCCTGAAAAGCAAAAGGCGAGGTTAGTGTTAACCCGCTTAGTTTCATAAATATAAAGAGTTTTAATCATCGTCTCACCTTTTTCTGTCCCTGTTTTGCAACAGGGAGGTTGTTTCCGATTTCACCAAGCGCTGCTCGCGGCCTCAGTGTGGGTTTGGTGACCTGGGCTGCCTTGCCAGGAAGATCATTTTCAGAAGCCACGCGGTTCTACAAACACATGTTATGTTACATATCTTAGGTGTAAGGCAGACTGGTTCCGGTAGAATTCCTATTATGTATATGTAGCACGAGAACGCACCCAACTGAGGCACGAGGCCATTTAACATTCGATGTGTTTAAAAAAACAAAACTACAGCAACAATGACAACGTAAGTTTCCATTTATAAACCGCAAATAAAATGCATGCATCTGACATCAAAAATACTCACTCTAGTCACACGGAGAGCCATTTCGTAAACCGGGCTGCTGGGGACAGAGTCACAGATCGTAATGAAAACTGTACAATAGCTGCTGGTATCGTCTTGGTTTAAATCCTAGCCTGCTCGAATCTCATTTGCTGCGTTCTAAATTCTCTGGCATCTGATTGGATTGAGCGCAGCTGCTTCGAATGCGTTCCTAGGGCGACCAGTAATCACGTGATAGTTTTCACCTTTGTTGTTTTTTCTTCACTTCCTCTTCCTAGTTTCTTTGTTTTTGATTTTTTTTTTCTCAAAAAAGCTTCTTTAAAATAGCTGTCCAATACATTTGTAGTTCAAGACAATTACATAAAAAATCTCGTTGAAGTAAATATATATATATATATATATATAAAAATATATATTTATAAATAAAAAAAATCCTCTTCCTAGTTCGCTCCTCCTGCCACACTGTACGTTCAAGTGCCGATGAGAAGATCCGAAATTCGGGGACTCCAAATTGCATTCGTGTGCAAATGAGCCAAATGTGTCGACAAATGATAAACAAACATGGGGAGCTAATTCAACAAAATTAATTTAAACAAATGTTTATTATATTATATTTATTATATGATGATGTTTAGTCTGGCTAACCTCAAACGTATAATAAAGTTGCATGTGTATGTAAGTGTTAACCGGTGCCTGACACAAAAAATATTTTTTACGATATATTGAGAAATTGAAAGGTTATCATTGCATCCTAACTCGAAAATTCAGGTAGCAACATTTTCTCTGACTTTCTGATTTCATCAACCGACTTCAAATGGCGTTTATGTAAAATTTCCAATTACAAAAAACTTTTTTCCGATATATCCAATTGCAAGTGAATGTGGGTACAAATTGTTCATGAATTTGTCCTATTGATACATTAGAGAAGGGACCAAAAACTACACCACCTCAATGACCAAATTTGGTTGACCTCAGCATCCTCAGCAGCAATTGCACAACTGCAATCTGTATCTATCAAAATGTGAGTGGTAGATAAATGTTATGATGATTATGATATATATATAACCACCTGCCCCCCACCCCAAATTCCCCTATGTGAATGCACATTTCCACATCTGGGCACATTTCTGCATATTCTCTTCCACATGTATATCCCACAACATGAACATATGCACACTTGCACATCTGGTGCATTATCTTCAGTACATTATATTTGTTCCTTTCTTATCTATATCCTATCCCTCCAACTGAGCACTAGATGTCTTTATATTGTCTATGCTTTAGTTCCCATTTAGCCCAGCATCTTTTTGGCCGTGTACGGTCTAGTTTTAGACCAAGCAGTAAATACATTATTACATATTTAAACAATGCATAAACAGCAGTAAATATAAGAAATATGCACCAGAGAAGTTCATATGTACAAGATAATGTTTTCATTTTTGTAGACGTCTACTAATTTTTCATTTTTAAACCCTATGCAGCCTAATTGTAGCCTATAAACCCTTTAGACGTCTTTTAAACGGCTAATTAATGTAAAATTGCTCAGTGGGTGTGCTGCTGGAATGACCCAATTCCCTATGGGGATAATTACATTTTCATCTAATGTGATGTAATGTTGTGCTAGTTGTTGAATCCAACTACTATATTTATTCTAAGAAATTAAAGGTGAGAAATGTAGTGAGGAATCAGTTGAGGATTTAACCCCAGCATGAACTACCTGTAGACTAGGGCTGTCCCTCACTCTGGGAATGTGGTTGACTACTAGATTTACAGGATCCAGTTTTTCAAAACTTTAAATCTGGATTGGAATTTGAACGTATTCCAAATTCTCCAATGCAGGATCAGACTGATCTTGCTGATTTCTTCCAGATTTGCAGTTTAAATAAACTCTTTATCTTGATGACTGTTGGACAATTAAATTTTACATGTTAGTCATTACTCCTTGAACATCTCATTCCAAAATCCTGGGCTTTAATATGAGGTTGGCCCCCCTTTGCTGCTATAACAGCCTCCACTCTTCTGGGAAGGCTTTCCACTAGACGTTGGAACAGTGATGTGGGGATTCACTTCCATTCAGCCGCAAGAGCATTAGTGAGGTCGGGCTGATGTCGGGCAGGCCTGGCTCGCAGTCGGGGTTCCACGTCATCCCAAAGGTGTTGGATGGGGTTGAGGTCAGGGCTCTGTGCAGGCCAGTCAGGTTCTTCCACACCGATCTCAACAAATCATTTCTGTATGGAACTCGCTTTGTGCACCTTTCCCAAACTGTTGCCACAAAGTTGGAAGATTTCCCTTCACTGGAACTAAGAGGCCCGACCATGAAAAACAGCTGACCATTATTCCATTATATACATTATTAGGGTTGTCCGCATACTTTTGGCCATGTAGTGTACATAGTGGGGAACTTTCCATGCAAAGCTAACATGTAGAAGTGATGGAAGTCTGGAACAAAACAGGTCATACTTAGCTTGCTAGCACCCTCCAACGTGTGGCAATATAATTAGAAAGCAATAACACTAAAACACACGATAATAAAACTGTATTCAAGCTGTTTCACACATTTACATTGAAATAGTTTGACACGTATAAGAAGTTCACACAGGTGAATGTTTTATTTTGTGTATGTTACAATTACACACACCTAATATCTAATAGTATAACTTTAAACGCCACGTGTGCTACTGGCATTGGAAGGTGGATGGGGTGCCCCAAAGAAAATCTTGCCTAGCGCCCCCTAGAGTCCAGAGCCGGCCCACAGCCATATCACATTTGGCAGGATCACGGCAGGAGTTACATTTCCTCTCATTCTCCAGCACTTTTGCTCAATCTATTCATCTCTAACTTGTCTGGTACATATTTGGTTAAGATAAATCACTATGAGACCATGGGTTACACCTGCTCGGTCAATCTGGTGGAGACGGTAGATGTTGTCCGCGGTGTTTGGTAAATAAATCTTGAGTGGCTCCGGCCAAAGCTCCTTTCTTCCAATCGGAGGATCACTATTTCCGTGACGTCCGCGGCCATGCCTCTTAAATGAAAGGCGTCTGGTGCGGTTCCAATGAAAGAGGGTACAAACACATCACGCAAAACAGAGTAGCTGCAGCGGGTCGGCGACGGAGGACGGCTCTCCCTTGCTCTCCTTTTTGGAGTCCACAATCAAAGTGAAAAAAAAAAAAAAAAAAGGCATATCTAGACAGACTTAGTTAGTTCCGAGCTAAGCGTGTTTTTCTTTTTTTTATATCAGTCAAAGTTTCTGAAGAAGCTAACGACTCCGATATAGACGGTAAGTTGGTGATGTTGTTTGGTAGCGAGCTGGTGGTGCTGTTTGGATTAGTCTGCTGACTGAAATAAACAGTTGAATAGTAACCTTACACATTTTAACGTTAGTAGTGACACCTCTTAAACATGATTGTTGCCAACAAGGCAGCGTTTGCTAGCGAGGGTAATGTTCCGCTTCGTTAACACGTGTCGTCAGAAAGTACGTTATGTCTCTCTAACGGTATGACTAAGGTTATTGGCAATTCACTACACTTATAACGTATTTTAACACACCAACCGCCAAGTTGGGCGAATGTAACGTTAAACACAATGTTTATGTGCCAACTAGGCTAGCAAAGTTTTCTAGTCTGCTAACGGTAGTACCAGTCTTTCTAGCCAGGGTGGACTGGCTCAAGTTAACTGCATCTTTTGTCAAAATTTCAGATAGTACCTGATGTTACTGTTTAGTGATGATGAGCACGAACATCCTCTGAACAATCATTAAGGCTTTTCATTTTAGTTGCCGTTAACCCAACTAGCTTGTCGGTGATGTGAACAAAAACAAAGGAGAGAATAGACAAAGCAAATGCAATAAGAGTGCTTGCTATGTAATCTAGCCAGCATGCTAACCTCAGTAAGCTAACGTGAACCTGCTCACAAAGCCTCACACTCTCAAACTGGTTGTTGTTGTTGTTGTTGTTGCTCGAGCGAGTCAAATTGTAGACTTTTTATTAACCAATCTGTTAGGTTCACTTGTGGTGTCCTTGCTATCTGGTGTTGTTGGGAGTGCGAGATGCTAACGCAGTGAGCTTAGCTCGTAAGCATTAGCGTTAGCTCGCTAGCATGACTCAGTGGATTTATAGTAGAGAGATAACTGGCCCAGTTGTTTGTCAGGAAGTATCCGACGACTGTAGCTGAGCTGGGGGAGGGTCACTGCTACAGACGTGACTGTTTAGCTGAACTAGATCGGTGGCACGTTTGATGGGTATAACTAGGGCCCGGGGCTAATGTTAGCAAGACATAGTTCCCAAGTGGTTTGTCAATGACCGTCTGCGTTAGCATGCTGCGAGCATTATTGCAATTTAAGATCAGGGAGTCGTCTCGCAACAACAAACGTGGCCGACGCGGTCCGTCTCTGTGCGCCGTTTCGTGATGTAGCCAAACCTTACCGGGGCTCCCAAGGTTGCCTATAAATAGTCAGCGGCGTTCACGAGCGTGTGCTGTGCTAGCTGGCGAGCTCGTGTGGCTTTGAGATCAGCGTGTCACATTGCACTCTTGTGACAGAGGAAAGCCAACACAGCCGCGCGTCCATGTGAGGCGGGGGCAGGACACCGCAGTCAGCAGGCGGACACGTGAAGGAGCAGATTGCAGTAGTGGCTTTCTGGGAGGGGAAATCTCTGACGCACTTCAGCAGAAAGCGTGGGCTAGCATGTTGACCCCAACTATCTGGTGTGAGTTTCCCCCTTCTGCCCCGCCCCTGTTTCCTAGAACAAATGTCTACCTAAAGCCTTTCTTGGAAAGGAAATGGGACTGATGCAAGGCACTTGTAATGGCTTTATTACCGGCTATCCTTTATAGTTGATCCTGTCCTATAGTTGACTAAGAAGTTAAACATGGTTGGGTCGACACAACCCCATACCACTGTTTTTCCTCAGGCTACCATAAGGACAATGTATGGGTTTCTCCTGTACACTGGCTCCCACCAGTGGTAATAGATGATGTAAGGTGTTTTCACATTGCCAACAGCTGTTTTGAAAACAACTTATTTGACAGCCATGTTTAGATAAACAATGCAGTTGTGTTTACACGAGGAGCTCATCGGTCGATCAAGCTAAAGGCATGCTGTGTGTTATAATGAGCTGTCACTACGCCTATAAATAATGGCGGCCTCCTGATGCACAGTGTAGTCTGAGCGCACTGAGTTGAACCAGACGTGACTGTCATTTTTAGCGAGGCTGCAAGACTCCCCTGGCAGTGGCAGCAGCCGAGCCTCCCTGAAGAGATTAGATTGTCCTGAGAATAACAACACGCTGCTCGGGCCTCGGTGTCTTGTGGGGTGTCTCTAATCTGGAGGCGCCCCATGGCGTTATCTGCTTAGTGGGAACAAAAATACAGCTGCTTATTCTGTTTGCTGTTGACTGGCTATCTAATGACTTCACTTGGTGCAGGGTGACTTAACTAGCTAACCATCGAAAGGTTTATTCATCATGTTTACGTTAGGTCTGGCCTAGCGACCCCCCCCCCCCCCCCCCCTGTGTTTTAGCCACACGCATCACTTTAAGGTGTTTCTTTGTTTGTCTCTCCAGGTCAGCTCACCAGGCGGCAGACGACATCATGGCCCAGGAGACCAATCAGAGCCCGGTTCCTATGCTCTGTGCCAATGGTTGTGGTTTCTACGGCAACCCCAGGACCAATGGCATGTGCTCCGTCTGCCATAAGGAGCACCTGTCAAGACAGAACAACGGAGGAGTCGGTTCCTTCGGTGCGATCGGTAGGACCCGCTATGCCTGTCGCAGCATTTCATCGTCTCCCCCGTCTCCCCCCCCCTTTTTTTTGAAGCGATGATTGTAAATCCGATCTGTGCGTTTGTCTCCCCCAGGTGGCAGCAACGTGTCCAGCGGCACAGCCGAGGCTTCTGCCATCCAGAGGTTGGAGGCCACCTTGAACAATGCTGCAGCTGCCGCGGTCGCTGCTGCCGAGGTGGCCGCCGAGGCCGCCGCCGCCGCCACCGCCGAGGCCGTTGCCACCGAAGCTCTCAGGTGAGGCGCTCTGCCAGCGTTGTGTTACTCTGCAGTAGGTGTGTTTACGTGCACCCCCCCCCCCCCCCCCCCACGCACAACAGGCCACTTTACCTCAAGGTCACTTTATTTTATACTCTGCTTCACTTTATAACTTTTATACTTGATTATTACTTTTATAGTATAACTGGTACTTATAACTTTTGTACTTTGTAACTCTGTACTTCTGGTATTGTACTTTATAACCTTCGCATTGTACTTTCCTAACATTGTACTTTTTCTTATTATATTTCTTGTGTTTTTTTAAATTATGTCTGTTTGTCTTAGCATTAGCGTTAGGTGTCGAAGAGACACAAGAATTTCATTACACACTTTTGCTTCTGTGAACGTTGTGTACATGACAATAAAAAACCTTGAACCTGTTGTGTGAGAAATCTCCCCCCGCCCCTTGTACTCTCTCTAATCGGTGTCTCCGTTTCACACTAGGCAGATGGGGTCATGAGTTTAAGTTGCTCTTCTGTTATGCGTTAACAACAAAACATGGGTGTTTTTGACAGCGGGGTTTCAGCGGCCCGTTCTGTGACCCAGCAGATGACAGAGATGAACCTCTCTTGTGAGGAGAAGGGAGCATCGGCCAACGTAGAGCTCATAGAGCCTGGTAGGTACCGACATGTACCCTGTATTGTGGAAACTGTAGGATCACAGCTATTGAGTAAAGTGGTGCAGTGATATTTTTATGATATATTTTAGTGTGTTTTTATTCGTCTCTCCAGTGGTAACTCAGCCCACAGCCTCAACCTCTCAACTCAACGCTGCTGGCAGTGACGAGTCCGAGCCCCCTAAACCCAAGAAGAACCGATGCTTCATGTGCCGCAAAAAGGTCGGCCTCACAGGTAAGCACTGCTCATCGCACTTTGGTGACTTTCCCAGTAAGGCCATCCATAAGTTGACGTACTACAAGGGCAGGGTGTCGGCGTGTCAGTTCACGTTATGGTAGCATTAATACCACCTGAAATTTGTCTCTCTAGATCTCAACAGTGAGGTTCAGGAAGTGAAAATCCCATTCATATTCTATGGATTTTGATTATGAGCCATAATGTCGTAACCATCCAATGTAGCCTCACCACAAGCTAGTAGGTTGTGAAACGATAGTGTCTGCTCCTGTAGAAGACACAAGTCTGTATGATATCAACCTTGTTTTGAGAAAAACATGGAGAAGTACTACACTACCCACAATCCTAAAGTGTAACAGCGACGTCTCTGATTGGTGGAGCTCGCTGTTACCATTATATGCGCACACAAAACAACAACATCAACACTTTACTATTGACAAATGTTACATTCAAGAAGAAGCTAAACTATCGTTAGTTTGGAAGTTGTTGGAAAAGTATCATCACAAAGGATTATGGGATGAGTAGTTCCTTCACTTCATAAAATAATGATGTACACAGTCTTGTACTTTTGCCTTTTCTTCCGTTTTCCGATCTTTTTTTTTTGCTCAGAATCAAATGTTTTATGGTCACGATTCATCGTCTAGCTCAGTGGTTCCCAATCCAGTCCTCAAGCCCCCCCTGTCCTGGAGGCTTAGAGGCTTCAGCTTTTCAAGATACCTGAATTGGTTCAGGTGTGTCTGAGTAAGGCTGGAGCTAAAACCTCCAGGACAGGGGGAGCTTGAGGACTGGATTGGGAACCACTGCTCTAGCTGGTTGTCTTGGTTCCTTAAAACTCTTTATAGGAGGATTTTCTGAAACGTCTCTGGAGTAAATGAATGGGAAATTCACTTGCAGAACCAAAGATGTAAAAAAAAGTGGGCGGTCCCTGTTGCGCTCTCTTGGCAGGCTCCCTGGAGAGGCATCTAGGGTTGTATGTGTTGCCTCCATGCTCCTGTTATTGGTTTGACTTTCTGCTGTGGTATTTCAGGTTTTGACTGCCGCTGTGGGAATCTGTTCTGTGGACTTCACCGTTACTCCGATAAGCACAACTGTCCGTATGACTACAAGGCTGAGGCTGCTGCCAAGATCCGCAAAGAGAACCCTATGGTTGTTGCCGACAAGATCCAGAGAATATGAAAATGGACACTCACTCTGACCTTGAATAACGGGGAGTGCTTTGCTTTAAAAAAAAAAAAAATGGACTTGAGCCCAACCTGCAATCTGAAAGTTTCTTCTTTTTATTATTATTTTTCCCCCCCATGCATGAAAGATCATTTATTTTCAGCATTCTGTTGTTTCTGTCTGAGCTTGTAAGATCTTGAGGGTTGGCAGTTTATAAAGAACAAATGGTGGGTGGGGGGGGTCCAGGTTATGGGGGTTCTTAGGAGAGGATTGCTGGTGGGGAAGGTAAACATGTTCCTGTCTGTATGTCCAGTAGGCGGTTTGCGGCGTAGTGCTCGTGTTGACATTACTGACTGTTTCTCCGTGGCTGAAGAGCTTGGACACTTCAGCCGACGGGGCTCTCGGACCGGCGTGGACTTTGGTGGAGCCTTTTTATGGCCCCGCCCCCCCTCCACTCTCTCATGGAGTCTATATGCTACCAACCTGCAAAGCTTCTCGGTGCCACTGGGATCTTGTTCCCCCCCCCCCCCCTCAACACACATGGCTCGGTCAACATGATGAAGTGACTTTGAAAAGAGACGAGCCTGCTGCTGCTGCTGCTGTTGGCTTGTTCTTCCTGCTGTGTTAATGGCACGTGTAGGTTGACAGTTGTTTTGCTGCCTCTAGACCATATGGCTGAAGCTTAGACCCGTTTGACTTCCTGCTACTGAGGTCACATGACCTCTTTCAACCATCCACTGAAGTCAAATGACAACTTAAGTCATGAGACAATTTCAAGTCCTTTTGTTTTCCTGAAGATTGTGAGGATGTTGTGGGTTGTTGTATGACCAGTAGCCTAAACTTGTATTAATTTTGGCCTTTGGAAGGGTTAGCTCCACTAATACTTTCATCTTTCACTTCCTTATTGAATGTTTGCGTTTTTCTATTTTTAATGTGTGAGCTGACATATTTCTGATGTTGGAGTGTGTGTGTGTGTGTGTGTGTGTGTGTGTGGCAGTGTCTGAGTGTGTGTGTGTGTGTGTGTCTGAGTATTGTGTGAGGCTGATGTGTGCTGCAGTAATTTAGTGGGACCTGAACAAGTGGTTGTAGATTTACCCATTATTTTCTGTTTGATTTTGGTCTGGCTGCTTAATCTGTATGTGTTTTTTTTTTTTTAATCCTTTAGTTATGCAAGTTTGTACAAACCTTCTTATTTATATACTGCAGTGCGCATAATCTTCCTACCAATAATACTGAATAAATTGTATGATGTAAATAAAATTATGTTCAGAGTTATAGAATAACGAATCCAAGGCCTTTCTTTTTTTCCCTTTTTATTTAAAATATTTTATTACTCCGTTCAGCCACCCTGTGTTGTCTTCCAGTTTAATGTAATGTTTCTTGTCTGTTATACAATCGCTTGCTTGGCCCCTGCCCTTTTTTATTGCTGAGCTTTTATCTTCCTATGCACTGAGGTGAAGTTTAGACAGCGTTTACTGTCTGGGCCTAAAGTCTGGAACAACCACCCTCAGGAAATGTGATTGTCTAAGACACAATTAACTTGCTTTAAAACTGATGAGCAATATGCTATAGTTTACTTAATTTGTGTGCTTGATGTCCAGTATGGTGTCTGAATTTCACCATGTCGGTCTCAATGAGGTCTTTGAAGAGGACCAAGTGAGAATTTCAGCTTCTAATTCAGTGTTTTGTTTCTTTTAATGCCAATTTCCCCCAACTTCATACCTTGAACAAGCTCAGATGTAAAGTATCTGAATCTGCTGTTCTATGGGATTTGTGTGTCATAACGGTTAAACAAGATCTGAAGCAGTCAGTGTGGTTTTGGGTCACGTTACGGCACACACACACTCCTGCCTGACCACGGGTAGGTACTGTGTGTTTGCAGACACACACGTGCAGGACATCATTCATCAGCACAAGCAACACGTGTCTTGTACAGTACCTCTCCAGAGCTGCGGACCCCCTGCGGATTACTCAAACCGGAGCCCAGAATAGTCTTCTGGCTGCTCGCTTCGTAAGGAGAGAAGTAAGTAAACACCGTCTAATGGCTTGGTGTTCGCCATCTAGTGCTTTCATCTTTCTATTTGGCACAATGGGGGAAAACGGATTACAGAATAAAGCATGAGCATACTGTGTTGTTAGGGAACTGGAGCTCTGACCCTTACCCTCATTACTATCATTTGCTTGTAATGGCGCCAATCTAGGAATTTAAGTTCCTAGATTGCTCTTGTTTATTCGATTCTCTTATTTGTCTCATTTGTTTAAGATAAGTAGCTAGATAACTTATTGCACTCTTACCTTAACACTAGTTCTGCTCTTAGTTGCTTGTTTAGGAAGGAAATGCACTTATGATTTCTGGTGACTAGTAGTTTTCTTGCCTAATGTTGATGCACTTATTGTAAGTCGCTTTGGATAAAAGCTCAAGGTTTTTTTATTGTCATATGCACAAACATTCACAAGAAAGCAAAAGTTGGCAATGAAATTCTTGTGTCTCTCTGTAAGGACAATATTAACAGACACAATTTAAAAAACGCAAGAGATATAATAGAAAAAGTACAAAAGCGTCTGCTAAATACTGTAATGTAAAGTTGCCTTGGGTAAGGATGGCTCAAACATAAACTAAAGGCATACACGCGTTTCACTGCAACTAAGCATGGGTTATTGCACAGCAGACATGGAAAATACTTCAGTCAGACCTGCTGTATTAATGGATTATACAACCCTTAAGCTGTTATCCGTGTTGACCAGCAGGTAACAGTCTGACTCTGGACTTTATTTTCGCCTGGCTTTCCTTTGCCAAACGATGGCTGCACATTGTCGAAAAAGATTAACCTTTTTCTTTCCATGCATCTTCACTTTCTTATGCAACGCGTGGGTTTGAATAAAGCCCATCATTGAATTTCATCAGGTGTTTTTGGTCACATTTTTGGAAAATTGCCTAGCAAGAAAATTTAGACCGTTGAACTAAAAACAAGTTAATTGAAGGCTTAATGTTCCAGACCATTGAGTTTCACAACTTTTCTAACCACTTGGCCACATGGGATACCACATGGTTTATATTGGGTAACAGTCATCGCTGTCTCCTATTGCTAGAAGCCATGAAGAAAGTTTGTCACTCAGAGCTCCACGGAGAACAGACTGGGGGAGAAAATGGAGTGATACTGTATATTCGTAATAGACATGGTGCTATGATGAACATGCTATATACATACTACAGTTATTACAGTTGGTGTACATCAGGGTCATCTTTAGGGAGTTTACACATGTACTTGCTGTTTATTAAACATCCACAAGGGGGCAGAACATAACTTGAATAAAAAACTCCAAATGATTGTAAACACCTTAAATATACTGTTCAGTCAGTCCCAGTCTAACTATCAAACACTTGAAGAAAAAGACCAAAATAATTGTTAATTATAATAAACACCCTTATTTATTACATATAAACAATCTTTAGATGTCAGAGAAAATATATACATAAAGAATATGGTGCAGTCAGCATGTTGTTAGTAATGCAACAGTAAATGTAAACCTATTAAATAAACTTTCAAACTTTTTTTTGATTGATACATCCGGTTAGACATTGCTGGCTATAGCTACTGTTAGTGGCCCTAAGGAGCCGCGTATTGATTATTAGTTAGGGTCGGCAGTGCTGGACCCTGTGTTTTCTAGACTTGGGAGAGATTTATTCATGGTCAGAAATACTGATGAGGCCGTACCAGGCAATATAAGCAACAGGCACATTTTTTAAAAAAGCATTTTTTTTTTTGTTGAAATCAACAATAAAAAGTTTCATGTTTTTTAGCCCGTGTGATACATCACCTCTTTTGTCCCTCACGATGAAGTAATATCGCAGCCCCAACGGCACCGATTAAATAAATATTGGTAAAAGTCAAAGTTCTCTCTCTCTCTCCTCTCTCTCTTTTTCTCCTCTCTCCCCCTCTTCCCCCTTTTCTCCCCCTCTCTCCCTTCCCTTTTTCTCTCTCCACCCCCCTCTCTCTCTCCTTTCTCCCCCCTCCTCTCTACCTCCTCCCCTCTCCTCCTCTCCCCCCCTCTCCCCCCCCCTCCTCCCTAACCCCTCTTCCCCCCTCTCTCTCTCTCCTCCCCCCTTCTCCCCTTCCCCCCCCCTCTCCCCCTCTCCCCCTCTCTCTCCCCCCCTCTCTCCCTCTCTCTTCTCCAACCTCTCTTCCCTCTCTCCCACCCCCTCTTCTCCCCCCCTCTCTCTCTCTTCTCCCCCCCTATTTTCCCCTCCTCTTCCCTTCCCCCTCCCCCTTTCCCGCTCTCTCTCCTCCCCCCTTTCCCCCCCCCCCCCCCCTCTTTTCCTCTCTCTCTCTCCCTTCTCCCCTCTCTTTTCCCCTCTCTCCCCCCCCTTCCCCCCCCCCTTCTCCTCCCCCCCTCCCTCTCTCTTCCCTTTCTCTCTCTCCCCTCTCTCTCTCCCCCCCCCTTCCCCCCCCGTCCCCCCCCTCCCTCTCTCTCTCTCCCCCCCCCCCTCCCCTCTCTCTCTCTCTCTCCTCCCTCTCTTCTCCCCCCCCCCCTTCTTCCCTCTCTTCCCTCCCCCTCTCTCTCTCTCCCTCTCCCCCCCTCTCTCTTTTCTCTCTCCTCATCCTGTCCCCCGGGCTGATATCATGACTTTAACCAATCCACCGGGGGGGAAACAGCTTTGCCCGGGTTTTTAACTAACTAACACGAACCCCCCTCGATAACTGTCTTTTTTTCTGCTCACGTTTTCATGTCCTTTTTTATCAAAAATCACGCTGATTAGGAGAATACCATACACTCTCCCTCTGGTGCTTCTCTCCCTGATACCTTTGATCATGAAGTACTACAGACCGAACATTTCCTTTGCAAAATACTTGAACAAACTGTAACCACCAATTTAGGGATTCTCGGAAAAACAACCATTTGATCCTTTTAAAACCTGGCTTTAGATCCTTTCCTCGCCCCGAAACGCACTCACGAAGGGGCAATGCCCTTTCTGTTACTATTGGACTCCAACTCAACCTCACACTTTTGATACTTGACCTCACCTTCGCCAAAAACCGATCAACGATACTCTTGAACCGTTTTGAACATTATTTGGGACCCGGGGGTAAAGGCCTTTTTGGGTTTCAGGTCTTATCTACTCGATAGATCCCTCACGTCTTTTACAAAAACATACCTCAGAGTGTCGCAATAGGGGACTTTGGGGTCCCGAAAGGAATAAATATGAAAACTGGAAACAATTCTCACACAGCACAAGCCTTTGTTTTGACTGATTGATTTGTTTTTCATTAAAGAACACCAAGACTTTGATATCAACCAAACAACCCATTTTAATTTTTTAAAAAAGGGAAAACCACTTCTGTGCTGTCAGGAGTTGTTTTAGATGACTCCTTTTAAACCACTACAATAAGGAAAGGATTTGAAAAGAAAATTTTTCTAACCCTCAAGTTGGAAATGAAGAGGTGTATGCCTATGTCATTTTGGGGTTTTTGGGTTGTAAATGAGAGATTTTGGGACAACCCCCTGACAAACCCCCGCCCCTTTCTGACTCAAACAAAAACCCAAAAACAGAGTTTGTCATTTCTTCCCCTTTTACGAGAAGAGCAGACGAAAGATTCCCCAAAAACCCCACCGTTTCCCAAAGAAAGGGGGAAAGGGGTCTCCAAAACAGGAGGAAATCTGAATACTGGAATACGGGGAAACGGGAATTATACAAAAACATGATAAGCGGGAAGAAAGGAGGGATGGAAAAACTTCAACCGCTGATCCCCAC
The DNA here is from genome assembly GCA_034670385.1 of Hoplostethus mediterraneus. Taxonomy (NCBI): domain Eukaryota; kingdom Metazoa; phylum Chordata; class Actinopteri; order Trachichthyiformes; family Trachichthyidae; genus Hoplostethus; species Hoplostethus mediterraneus. The sequence continues at coordinate 164,304 of JAXDDW010000108.1, forward strand.
TAAAGATTTTAGCAAAACCACGCTCAAATAAAAGTAACCTGGGGGAACTTTTAGGGAAAGTGGTACCCAACACCTGAAAAAAATTTCTGGTGCCCCCTCCCTTGGTGTTTTTTAGCTTCCCCTCAGGAGAAAATGGCTTCTGCAGGTCGAGGTTCTCTGCATCTCCCCGGGAGAAACTCAAGCCTTCTGTCGGGGACCATCAGCAGCCATTTTTTTCTGTCAGTTTTCAAAAAAAACCCCCAAACCACAGATTCAACCCATCGACGAAGCGCACAAATCACAAGGAGGAAACCAAAAAATCACTGAACCCCTTAAAAGGGGAAACTGAAGCTCTTTAATAAGTTAAAGGAAATTTGTATCAAACAGCAATCACTTTAAAGGTCCGGGCCCAAACACAGAGACCAGTTTAAGGGGGTTTCAAAATTTTTCCCCATTTCTACAAGAGGAAAGGAGGCCGGGAAACGCTGCACGGGGAGGAAAGGACCAGAAGATCAGATGATAACAAAGACGGGGGTCTGGCAGAGGATGCAGCCCTTTCGACACCATCAGAGCCACAAGAAGGACTGAGAGCTGAAACACTCATTCCTGCTGAACTACAAGGCTACAGTGGAAAGAGTCCAGCGCCCCCTGCTGGCTGACCCAAGCTGGTCTCAGGCCTTGATAGACTGGCCAAAACACCGGGGCAACCTGCCCTTCACATCGGGGACAAGATGAAGGAGAGGGGTCTCCTACTGCCCTGTTTTTCTGGACCCCAACACGCTGGCCCAAACTCTCCTGTCTGAAGATCTGACCAGTGTGATACGGGAAAGACAAAAGGGTTCCTGATAACCCAAGGGGTTAACACTACCTTTTGTCCTGGATCTGGGGGGTTTCAACCGGGACTCACAGCTGGGATTTGAGGTTGGAGATAATACAACTGGTTATTGGGGTTTAGCAGAGTCTGTCCAGAGGAAGGAGGAATAAAAATGGTTTAAAAAAAATGGGAATAGGTTCTTGGTGGAAAATACAGAACATCTCCCCCCCGGGTGAACCACTGCCTCCCAGGATGAAGAACCCCAAGGATCAAGTTCATCGGGGACGGAAAAGGGGAAAACTGTCCTTCTCTGACCCGATAAACCCCCCAAAAACACCCCCCTCACCAACCCTTTTTTGAAAATTTATAAAATAATTTGTAAAAAAAATTTTCCCCGTGAAGTTTACCCGTGAAGGGTAGAAATTGGAAGATGAGAAATTTAAGGGGATGAACTCATTAAAAATTTATGAGAAAAAAAGATAGTTTTGCAACAAAAATTTTTTTTGTAAAAATTTTATTTAAGTTCAGAAAAAAACAAATTAAAAAAATTTTTTTTTTAATTGATATTTAAAAAAAAGGTTAAAACATTTAAAAAAAATTTAAATAATATTTAATAAAAAAAAATAAAAATTGGTTTAAAAGTAAACTTCAATTTTCTTTCCCCCCTTTCCCCTCCTCTCTTCCCCTTTTTCCCCCCCCCCCTTTTTTTTTCTTTTCTTTATTTTGGGGGAAAAAAAAGTTTTTTTGTGCCTCCCTTTTTTTTTTTCCCCCTTTTTTTTTTTCAAACCCCCCTCTCTTCCCCCCTCCCCCCCCCTCTCCTTTTCCCCCCCCTCTCTCCCCTCCCCCCCCCCTGTCTCTCCCCCCCCTCCCCCCTTCCCCCCCCCCCCTTCTCTCCCCCCCCCCTCTCTCTTTTCCCCCTCCTCTCTCTCCCTTCCCCCCCCTCTCTCCCCCCCTCTCCCCCCCCCTCCCTCCCCTTTTTTCCCCCCCCCTCTCCCTCTCCCCCCCTTTCCCCCCCCTCCCCCCTTTTCCCCCCTTTCCCCCCCCCCCCCCCCCCCTCCCTCCCTCTCCTCTCTCCCCCCCCCCTCTCCTCCCCCCTCTCCCCTCCCCCTCTTCTCTTCCCCCCCCCCCCCCCCCTTTTTTTCCTTTTCCCCTCTCTCCCCCCCCCCCCCTCCTCCCCCCCCCCCTCCTCTTTCTCTCCCCCCCCTCTTCCCCCTCCCCCCTCCCCTCCCCCCCCCCTCCCCCCCTCTCCTCCCCCCCCCCTCTCTCCCCCCTTTCCCCCCCCCCCTCCTCTCCCCCCTTCCCCCCTCTCTCTCTCCTCCCTCCCCCCCTCTCTCTCTCTCCCCCCCTCTCTCCTCCCCCCCCCTCCTCTCTCTCCCTCCCCCCCTTCCCCCTTTCCCCCCTTTGCCCCCCCCCCTCCCCCTCCCCTTTCCCCCTCTCCCCCTCCTTTTCCTCCTCCCCCCCCCCTTTTTCTCCCCCCCCCTCCCCATTCCCCCCCCTCTCTCTCTCCCCCTCTCCCCTCTCCCCCCCCTTTTCTCCCCCCCCTCTCTCCTCTCCCCCCTCTCTCTCTCCCTCTCCCCCTCCTCTCCCCTCGGGTGGTTTTTTTTTTTTTGCCCCCCCTTTAAACCTTTTCTTCCTTTTTTTTTTCTCTTGGATATCAAAAAATTTTTTTTTTTCTTCCCCCCTTCTTTTCCTTTTTTTTTTTCTTTTTTACCCAAAAAAAGGGCCGAAAAAAAACCCCCCCTTTTTTTTTTGTGATTTGGGGGGTCCCGGGGGGTGGGGGGGGGCCCCCCCCCCTTTTTTTTTTCCCCCCCCCAAAAATTTTTAAAAGGGGGGGTTAAAAAAATTAAAGGGGGGAGGGGGCCCCCCCGGCGGGGGGGCCCCCCCTGGGCTGTGTTTTGTTAAAAGGGTGGGAAAAAAATTACCCCTTCGGCCTTTGTGACAAATTTTTTGTTTTTGGGGGGTTTCCCCCCCCGGGGGGGGTTTTTTTTTAAAAAGGGGTCCTTCCCCCCCTCTGGGGGTTTCTTCCCGGCTTTCTTTGGGGGGGGGGTTTTTGGCTTTTTCCGGGGGGGGGGGGCGGGGGGGGGTTTTTTTTTTTTTGGGCCCGGGGGGGGGGTTTTGGGTTTTTTCCCCCTTGGCCCTTTCCCGTCTGCCAAAACCCCCCTTTTTTTTACTTTTTTTGTCGGGTTGGGTTGGGGTTTTTTTGGGGGGGCCCCTGTTCTTTAAAAAGGGGGGGGGGGGGGGGTTTTTTTGGGGGGCTTTTTCCCCCCTTTTTTTTGGGAAAACAAAAGCTTTAAAAAAAAAAAATTTTAAGTTTTTGGGAAAATTAGTTTTTTTTGGGAATGTTTTCTCTCTTTTCCCCCCCGAAAAAAAGCCCCCTTTTTTTTTCTCCCTAAAAATTTTTTTGGGAAAAAATTTTAACGAATTTGGATCGGGGCCCCCCCCAAAACCCGGGTTCTTTCCCCCCCTCCTTTTGGGGTTTTTTTTCCCCCCCTTTTTTTACTAATTTTCTCCCTTAAAAAACCCCTCTGCCGTCCCCCCTCTTCCGTCCCTTTTGGCCTCCTTTTTCCCCGGGGGGCTTCTTCCCCCCCCCCCTTTTTTTTTTTTTTGCCAAAAACCCCCCCCCCCCCCTCCCCCCCCTTTGGGGTTTTTTTCCCCTCCCTTCCCCTTTTCTTTTAAAAAACCCCCAAAACCCTTTCCTCTTCTGGGCCTCCTGTCTTCCTTTTTTCCTGCTGCAGTACTTCAAAACTGTATGGTACTTATTGGTGGTAGCTGTCGTCTATAATAGGTTACATGTTTCAATCAAAACACACTTTTTATACTTATGACGGTTATATAGTTAATCAAAATTGCTTAATACAAAATACATCAAAGTAATGATAATTATTTACAACAAGTGGAAGAATGTAGTTTAGCTGTAGTGGAGATTGTTGGACATAGCTGCATCAAGTCCGCCGCCCGAATGAACAGCGCGGTTGTTTTATTTCTAGACGCGACTGAAAAAGTGAATGCGGTGATTGAGAACGGCATCGTAGTTAACGATACTTTGGTATCAGTGCTGCCTCTCGCTACACCGGCAAGAAGGGTTACGTTATCAAACCTGCCTCCGTTCATTGGAGATGATTTTTTGCTCTAAGAGTTTTCCAGGCATGGGAAGGTTGTGTCTCCCATTAAAAAAGTTCCCTCTGGCTGCAAGTCACCGCTGCTTAAGCACGTTGTCTCTCATAGAAGACACGTACACATGATACTGAACAGAAGAGATGAGGAACTGAACTTAACCCTCAAAGTTAGAGTGGATGAGTTTGATTTAGTTTGACTAGCAACAACAGCGCTAGCTCGCCGGCTAACAACACCACCGTTAGCATAGCCGGAGTGAGTTGAAGATGAAGGCACGCTCTCCGTGACCGAGCACAGTGTGAGGAGGGCTCTGATGAAGGTGAACACCAGGAAAGCTGCTGGTCCAGATGGCATATCTGGGCGAGTACTGAAGACCTGTGCTAATCAGCTAGCTCCAGTGTTCACCACTATATTCAACATCTCCCTGGCTGAGTCTGTGGTCCCCGCCTGCTTCAAGAGATCCACTATTGTCCCTGTGCCCAAGAATGCTTCTCCAGCATGTCTGAATGACTACCGGCCGGTGGCCCTCACCTCGGTGGTCATGAAATGCTTCGAGAGGCTGATAAAGGACTACATCTGCACCTTCCTCCCCCCCTCCATGGACCCGCTGCAGTTTGCTTATCGTCCAAACAGATCCACGGATGATGCTGTCTCCCACCACACTCACTCATCTGGACAGCCGGAGGGGGGCTATGTGAGACTGCTGTTCATTGACTATAGTTCAGCTTTCAATACCATAGTCCCTCCAGACTGGCTGGAAAGTTGATTGAGCTGGGACTGAACACCCCCCTGTGTGCCTGGATCCTGGACTTCCTGACCGCCAGACCCCAGGTGGTCAGGGTGGGTAGACACACATCCAACCCCCTCACCCTGAACACAGGATCCCCCCAGGGTTGCGTCCTCAGCCCCCTACTGTACTCCCTGTACACACATGACTGTGTGGCCAGGTTCAGCTCCAACACCATCGTGAAGTTTGCGGATGACACAGTGGTGGTGGGCCTGATCTCCGACAACGACGAGAAGGCCTACCTGGAGGAAGTTGCTGATCTGTCACTCTGGTGCCAGGACAACAGCCTCCTCTTGAACGTCACCAAAACTAAGGAGCTGATTGTGGACTTTAGGAGGACACAACAACAGAGGACGTACTCACCACTGGGGATTAATGGGACTACTGTGGAGAGGGTGAGCAGGTATAAATACCTGGGAGTCCACATCTCCGAGGATCTCACATGGACTACATACACGGACACTCTGGTGAGGAAGGCGAGGCAGCGCCTTTACCACCTCAGGCAACTGAGGAAATTCAAGGTCTCCCGGAGGATCCTTCCTTCTACTCTGGGGCTGTAGAGAGCATCCTGACTGGGAGCATCACTGCCTGGTTCGGCAACAGCTCCGCTCAGGACAGGAAGGCTCTGCAGAGAGTATTGGAACTACACTCCCCACCCTGCAGGACTTGTACACCAGGAGGTGCAGAACCAGAGCCTGCAGGATCATGAAGGATCCTCACCACCCCAACAACGGACTGTTTCAGCTGCTGCGGTCAGGCAAGCGCCTCCGTAGTCACGCTGCTAAAACAGAGAGACTGAGACGGAGTTTCTGTCCTCAGGCCATCAGGACTGTGAACTCTGACCTCACCAGGGCCCCACCAAGACCTACACACTGCCCCTCTTATACACACAACACACACACACACACACACTTAGGCGACTACACATAAATTATAGCTCATCACATTCACACGATTTCCCCCATCTAACTCTTATTTTATATTTTATTAAGTGCTCTTACTGTATATATTGGGTTGTTTTATATAAGAGCTCTACTGTAATTATTGTAATTTTATTTTTTTCTATTGTAAATATTGTGTTGGTTTTTACTGTAAATACTATGTATACTGCCCTTTGCACATTCCCGTGAGCATTGCCACTTTTCATTTTACTACATGTATGTGTATGTGACAAATAAACTTCTTGAATCTTGAATAAGTCTGGTCCGTTTTGTTGATTTCTAAGTGAATGAAATGGCGCCACCTTGTGTCAAGAACACGTTACTGTCCTGCTACACATCTTATGGAGGAAGCTTGTAAGAACAAATCAATATTTCATGTCAAATGATGAATGTGTTTGGTAAGCAGCCTGTAATAAGCAGCCTGTAATAAGCAGCAGGATTTCTGGGTTCTGGGTTGGAGACAATTGCCTGACCCCAGATGAGCCCCGCCTGGTAGGCAGCAGGTTTTGCATGTTTGAGGGCTGCTCTGGTTGGTGGGATTGAATCACATGACCTCTGTTTGCAGCTTCACTAAATCTGTCATGTATGAGGTTCTTACAGGTCATCATCAGTAACTTCTGAGTGTTTTTCTAAATGTCGGGCCCGGGCCCCCAAAAAAAAAGGGTTTTGGGTTTCGACCCTTTGGGTTTTTCTTTTTTTAATTTTGACGCTGGGCTGGACCTAACCCACACCCTTTAAAAAATTTCCCCCCAACCCCCCCTTTTGGGCTCATTTTTGTCTTCATTTGAACAGCGCATTTTTGAAAAAAAAAAAAAAAGGTCCCAAAAGTGGATAGACCCCAAAAACTTTTTTAAGGGGGGAAATTAAAAGGGGAAGGGGGGAAAAAAAAAAAAAAGAAAAAAAAACACCAGGAGAGTGAAATTATTTTGGGGGAAAAACAGAAACCCAAAGGTAAACTTAAATTTTTTCCCCCTTTCTCCAATTTTCTGAGGGTTTAAAATTAACGGGAAAGGTTACGTTGATGTGTTTTTACCCTTTCTTCTTTTCAAAAACCCCAAAGGGAATAGTTGAAAAGTAAAACCAAAAAACCATCAGTTTTAATTTTTTAAATCGGGGAAAACCCAAACTTTGTGTTGTCATGGAGTTGTTTTTAGATGGGGCTCCTTTTTAAAACCATTTCAACTATGGGGAAAAGGGGATTTTTTGAAGAAAAGAAGAAATGTTTCTAAACCCCACATCAAGTTGGAAATTAAAATTGAAGGGGGGGTTTTATGCCTGGATTGCCCTTTTTTTGGTTGTGTGTGGGGAAAAAAAAAATTGAGAGACTTTGGACACACCCCCTAAACAAAGCCCCCCCCCTTTTCTCTGCCCTCGGGGTTTAAAAAACCAGGAAAAGAGGTTGTCATTCTTCCCCCTCTTCATTAAAAGGAAAAAAAGGGACAGTCTTTAAGTTTTCCCTTCAGCCCCAAAAACCCCCCCCAATCTTCCACTGGGGGAGGGGAGGGACAACCGGCCTCTCCAAGAAAACAGGGGGGGGGGAATTTACGGGGAATACTGGAATACGGGGGAAAAACGGGGATATTTTTCCAACCCTTTCCCGGGGCCCTCCACACCCCTATTTAGAGTTTTAGAAAAAAACCACGACCCCCAAAGGGGGAAGGGTAACCCCTGAGGGAAGTTTTCTAGAGGAGGGGAAGGGGGTACCACGCCTGACTGACTTCCTGTTTGAAAGCGTTCTCCCTGGTGAAGTTTTTGTTAAATCAAGGAGAAAATGTCTTCCCAAATCAGAGGAGGATCTCTTTTTGTCCTGTTTTCCAGGGACTTTTAAAAAGGGATTCCTGTCCCCCTGCAGGCACCCCCGGCTTCGGGGTTAAAGTTTGTCTGGGAATGGGGGTGGGGGGGGGGGGGAAAAGAAAAAGAGTGAAACTAATAACGGGGGTAAACTTTTTTTAAAAAAGAAGATTTTCCCAAAGGGCCCTGAACCCCCCGAAAACTTGGGTTTTTTTTTTTTAAAAACCTGTGTGGAGACCTTCTTACTCGGAGAGATCAGAGAGCTTCTGCAGGGTCGGGAGGTTTCTGCAGTTTTTTGAGAAACCCAAACTCTTCTTCGGGTTGGGGAAAACCTTTCAGCAGAAGTGTTTTCTTTGGGTTCTGTCGAGTTTAAAAAAATTTACACACCAACCACAGATTCGGGGACCCTCGCCCGAAGCCTGCAAAAGATCACAAGGGGAAATCCAGAAATACTGAAGCCCCAAAGGAAAAAACTGGAGCTTTTTTAAATTTCAAGTTAAAGGAAATTTTGGTGTTTCAAAAAAGCAGATCACTTTTAAAGGTCAGGCCCGCCCAAACAGGAGGGGAAAGGGTTTTTAAAGGAGGATTTCCCAAAGAAGCTTAAACCAGTTTCTACAAGAGGGAGGAAAAAGGAGGCCAGGATCGCTTTCACTGAGGGGGGGAAAAGAGGACCAGAAGAGTCAGATGATGAAGCAGAAAAACCCGAGGGGTTTGGAGCGAGAGGATGCCCCGCCCTTTCGACCCATCGAGCCACAGAGAAGGAGCGAGAGGGCTTTAAGACATCTCATTTTCCCTTTTTGAACTACAAGGGGGTTTAAAATGGAAAGAGTCCACGGGCCCCCTGCTGGCTGGGAACCCCGAGTGGTTCAGGGGGCCTTGATTAAAGGGAAAAACCCCCGGCCCAAACAAACCCCCCTTCCCCCAAACCCCCCGACCTTCCCCCCAGTTTGGGACAAGTTTAAGGGGTGGATGGGTTTTACTTTCCCGGGGGTTTTGGACCCCCAACCCCTGTGGGGCCAAACCTCATTCCTGTCTGAAGATCTGACCAGGGTTTTTGAGACCCCTTGGAGACAGACAGAAGGGGTTTCCCGAAAACCCAGTGGGAGGTTTAATTTCTTCTCCCTTTTGCCTGGGGTTTTTTTTGGGTCTTTGGAAGGGCTTTTAACTCAGGGACTCACCAGCTTTGGGAGGGGGGGTTTTTGGGGAAAATAATTAAAAGGTGGGGGGGCTTGGGGGGTGTCCCAAAAAGAGTTTTTGTCCAGGGGGGAAGGGGGGCATAGATAATGGATTTGGGCAAAAATTTTGAGTCTTCTGGGGGGTTAAAAACATAACCCGTCTCCCCTTCAGAAAGGAAACCACTGACCTCCATTGGGTGAAGGGAAAATCCAGAAGGGGTTTTGGTTCCCTCCCGGATGGGAAAAAAGAGGGGGAAAAACTGTCCCTTTTTTGATCCTTTTTAATAACAACACATACACACCTACCACACACTTTCACTACACGGTGTTTCCATTTTATTGGGGTTAATTTTTTTTGATTTTAATAATTTCCCTTTTTTAAGATTTTACCCCCAAAAAAAGGGGAAGGGGCTCAAATAACCCGTGGAATGAATTTTGGAAAGTTTTTTTTTTGATTATTTGAGGGGATTTTAAGCTCCATTTATTGTGATTTTGATTTTATGCTCGGAATTTAAGGGTGATTTTTTTTTGGGAAAGTACTTTAAAAAGCCCCTCCTTTTCTTTCAGTGGGGAAAAACCCCTACCCTTTTTAGGGGGTTTTTGGTAGAAAAAACTTCCCTGTTTATTTTATTCATTTCATGAACTTTAGATTAAATTTTAAAACCCAAACGGATTTTAAAATTTAAAGAAAAAAATTTTAAAAAATTTAAATTTTATGGGGTTTTTTTTTTTTTAAAACAATTTTTGGTTTAAATTTTTTTTTTCAAAGAAAAATTTTTATGGGGCCCCCGGGGTTTAAAAACTTTCTTCCCGGGGCCAACCACCAATTTCCCCTCCAAACCGGTAGGGGGTTTTTTAAAAAAAATTTTAAAAAAAAAATTTAAAAAATTTGGGTTATTTTTAGGGAAAGGTTTTTTTTTGGGGGGGTTTTTGGTTTTTGAGGGGTTTTTATTTTTTGGGAGTTTGGGTTTTTGGGGGGCGCCAAGAAGGGGAAGAAAAAAAATCGAAATTTGCCCCCGATAGGGGCAAAAGGAAAAGGGAAAATAAAAAAAAATAGGTTGGCAAAACAGAAAAACCCGCGGGAGAAGGCAAAAAAAAAAAGGAGGGGGAAAGATTTTTAAAAAAAGAGGGAGAGAACCAAAAAGGATGGAAAAAAAAACCGGAAAGAAAAGACCAAAAAAAAAATAAGGAGGGGGGGGGAACCCGGAGGGGAATTAAAAGGTTTTTGGGGGGGAGGCGAAAAACCTAAAAGGGGGGGGAGATTTAGGAAGGGTTGAAAAGGAGGAAACACGTGTCAAAAATCAGAAAGCAATTTTAAAAAATACGGGTGAAAAAGGGAGGGGGGAAAAGGAAAAAAAAAAAGACAAAAAAAAAACAAAAAAAAACAAAAAAGGTTAAAAAGGGGAAAAACCAAGGGGAAAAAATCCAAAAAAATTTAATAACCACCACAAAAAAGGAAAAAGAAAGGGGCGGAACCGGAAAAGAAAAAAAAAAAAAAAAAAGGGAAAAAACAATTTCCCTTAAAAAGGCCAATTAAAAAAAAAACCCCAAAAAAAAAAAATTTTCCCTAAAAAAAAAAATTCCTTCCCTTTAAAAAAAAAAATTAAAAATTAAAAAAAAAACCAAAAAATTAAAAATAAAAACGGGGGGCCGGGAAAGGGGGGGAAAAAAAAACGGGGTGTGGGGGTTAAATTCCAAAATTTTACGGTAAAAAAAAAATAAAAAAAAAAAACCAAAAAAAATAAAATTTTCTTTCCAAAAAAAAGAGAAAGGGGCGTCAAAAAACCAAAGGGGGGCAAAACCTTAAAAAGAAACCACAAAAAAAAAAAACAAGGGGGGAAAGGGAAAAAAATCAAAAGGGGAAAGGGGGAAAAGAGGAATGGGGGGGGGAATAAAAAAAAAAAAAAAAAAAACAACGAAAAAACTAATCCGCAAAAAAAAAAGGGAAGGAAGGGGGAAGGGGGAAAAAGGGGGCGCGGGGGGCGGGGGTAGAGGGGGGGGGGGAAAAGGAGATGGGGGGGGGGGGGAAAGAAGAAGGGGGAAAAAATAGGGGGGGGGGGGGGGAAGGGGAAAAAAAAGAAAAAGAAGGCTCAAATCCAAAGGGGGGGGGAAAGAGGGGGGGGGGGGGAAAATTGGGGGGGGGGAATGGGGAAAGGGGAAAAAGGGAAGGGGGGGGGGGAGGGGGGGGGGGGAGGGGGGGGAGGGGGGCCCTGGGGAAAAAAGGGAAAGGGGGGGAGGGGGAAGGGGGAAAAAGGGGGGAGGAAAAAATAAAATAGAAGGGGGAGGGGGGGAAAAAACAAAAAAAAAGAAAAAAAGCAAAAAAAAAATTTGCGAAAAAATTAAAATTTCGGGGCAAAAAAAGGAAAAGGTGGGGAAAAGAACAACCCAAAACTATAGAGAGAGGAAAACCCTACAACAGGAAAAAGGGGGGGGAAAAAAATAGGCCAAAGAAAAAAAAATTAAAAAAAAAACAAAAAAAAAGAGAAAAAAGGGGAGAAAAAAAAAAATAAAAAAGAGAAAAAGAAGGAAAAAAAAGAGGGGAAAAAAGAAAAGCAGGAAAAAAAAAGGGAGAAGAGAAGAGGAAAAACCAAAAAAAAAGCAAAAGGGTAGGAGACGGAAAAAAGGAAAAAGAGAAAAAGGGGAAAAAAATGTCGAGGAAAAGAAAAAAAACAACAACAAAAGGAAACGGGGTAAAAGGAACCGAAAAAAAGAGAAAGGGGGAAAAGCGAAAAAAAAACAACAAAAGGAAAAGGGGAAAAAAACGGCAAAAGGCCCCAAAAGGGGGAAAACGCGGAACAAAGAGCGGGAAAGCGGGAAAGGGGGAAAGAAAAAAGGGGAAAAAAAAAAAAAAAAATTAAAAAATGAGGGGGCGGGGGAACAAAAAAAAAACGGGGAAAAGAGAGGGGAGAGACCCGGCCCAGAGGGGAGGCCACAACCAACCAAAAACCCCAAAAAAAAAAAACCCAAACCAAAAAGGGCCCCCCAATTCCCCCCAACTCAAAAATGGGAAGGCCAAAAACCCATTTACCCAACGGGACATTCACCCCCCCCTCTCTCTCCCCTCCCCACCTCCTTTTCCCCCTCCCCCTCTCCCCTCCCCTCCTTTCCCTTCCTTTTTCCCCCCTCCCCCCCCCTTTTCCTACCCCCCCTTCTCCCCCTCCCCCCCCCCCCTCCCCCCCCCCCCTCTCTCTCTCCCCCCCTCCCTCTTCCCCCCTTTTCTCCCACCCCCTCCCTTCTTCTCTCTCTTCCCCCTCTCTCCTCTCCCCCCCCCTTTTCTCTCCCCTTCTCTCTCCCCTCTTCCCCCCCCCTCCCTTCTCCCCCCCCCCTCCCCTCTCTCTCTCCCACCCCCTCTCTCTCCCCCCCTCTCTCTCTCTCCCCCCCTCTCTCTTCCGCTCTCCCCTTTTCTCCCTCTTCCCCCCCTCCCCTTTTCCCCTCCCCCCTCCCTCTCTCTCCCCTCCCCCCTTCCCCTCCCCTCTCCCCCCCCCCTCTCTCCCCCCTCAAACCCCCCCCCTCTCGCCCCCCCCCCCCCCCCCCCCCCCCCCCCCCCCCCCCCCCCCCCCCCCCCTCTCTCTCCCTCCCCCCCCCTCCCTCCCCCCCCCCCCCCCCCCCCCCCCCCCCCCCCCCCTCCCCCCCCCGCCCCTCCCTCTCTCCCCTCTCTCCCCCCCCCCCCCCCCCCCCCCCTCTCTCTCTCTCCCCCCCTCTCTCTCTGTCTCCCTCTCCTGCGCTCTCTCTCCCTCTCTCTCCCAACATTGATGACCCCTTTCCAATTTTCAGACTGTTTCCTGAGTTTGGAGAATGTACAGGTCCTCTTTTAAAAGTACCAGACTCTCTTAACCCAGAATTGCACAGCTTGGAAGGTAAAGAACTGTATGTGTTGTGTGTAAAAGTGCTAAACAAAACCAAACTGGATGGTCGGTCTGACACCCCCTGGAGAGCTCATTTATGTCTGATGATGTGAGTCCAGTGTGGAGGGCACTCTACAAACCACCGTTGATAAAAACAGCTGGTGATCTGCAGTGGAGAGTCCTGCAGGGTATTGTGGCTGTTAATGCCTTCATCTCAGTTTTAAACCCAAACGTCACTGATGTCTGTCCTTACTGTCCACACAGAGAAACTGTCTTTCACTGTTTTTTTAGATTGTTTTAGACTCAAACCCTTGTTCCTGTTGTCAGAGAAGCTGTTTGCTGCTTTTGGAGAGGTGTTCACTAAAGTCACTTTTATTTTTGGTTTCAAATATAGCCAAACATTTAGAGTGAAATGTCAGCTGGTGAATTTCATTTTAGGACAGGCAAAAATGTCCATATACATTAGCCGGAGAAACAGAGTTGAGCAGTCCACAGATGTTGAGGCAGAGCTGTTGTTTGTCAGGATGGTAAGGGCCAGGTTAAAAGTTGACTTCAGCTTTTACAGGGCGATGAACGATCTAGATCAGTTCTCCAGTATCTGGAGAACTGGCAAGGAATGATTTTCAATTCCTTGAATGGGAATTGAAAAGTTCATGTAAACAGATTTTTAATAGGAATTTATGATTTATTGTTTGTATTACGCAATACCTGCTGCAAACAAACACGAGATACCTGTTCTGAGCTTCCATCATTGTACCTTTGAACAATACCAACACAAAAACTACTGAACTAAACAAGCTAATGAGAAATCCCATGAACCTTCAACACCACAACATGCTGTGACATGCATCTAGACCAGTAGTTCTCAAGCTTCTTGGACCAGGTACCACCTCTCCTGAAACCAAAGCATTCAAGTACCACCTACAAACGACCATCTCACAGACGACAGAAAGCAACTCATAACTAGTGACAAAGGTAATACAGGATTTATGGTGAATGAAATAACAGTAATATTGTTTGTTATGAGAAAAGTATAGAAATAAAGTTTATTATTATACAGTAATATTTGACAGCATTACTAAACACTATAACTAATAACTAACTATAATCATAGTATAATAATATTTGTCATATTGCTTTGGACCCTTCAGGGCCCAGAACCCACTTGCACTTCTGCATCCGGTCAGGTCATCGTAGGTCTCAGGTTCCTCATGTCTGTTTTCGCTCCCGTCATAGGTGTTTGTTTTCTCCAGTATCTTCTCATCCTCAACATATATATTGAAACAAGAAACAAGGTTATTATCATCAACTAAAACTAAAACAGAGACAAGTGAAGATTTTCATAAACTGAAATAAAAATGAGACTTTGTGGAAAAACTAAAACTGAACTAAAACTTTTTTGTCTTCTACTTTTTAAGTCATCTCAAATATACATCAGATGTTTTTAGTTTCCATGTTTTTGTTCATGTGCAGGGTAAAAAATAACTTTTGGTCCTTTTTACTGAATGGGAATTGAAAAGTTCATGTAAACAGATTTTTAATAGGAATTTATGATTTATTGTTTGTATTATGCAATACCTGCTGCAAACAAACACGAGATACCTGTTCTGAGCTTCCATCATTGTACCTTTGAACAATACCAACACAAAAACTAATGAACTAAACAAGCTAATGAGAAATCCCATGAACCTTCAACACCACAACATGCTGTGACATGCATCTAGAACAGTAGTTCTCAAGCTTCTTGGACCAGGTACCACCTCTCCTGAAACCAAAGCATTCAAGTACCACCTACAAACGACCATCTCACAGACGACAGAAAGCAACTCATAACTAGTTTATTAAATAGAATATAAAAACAACAACAGAGCATTTAATTACATCTTCAAACCACAGGAGACAAAAACAATGCTAACAATTAGTGACAACCTATACAGTGGATTCATTCATGCTAGTTAACACAACTAGCCTCCCACTCTTCCTCTTCTCCCTCCTCCTATCCCTCCTCCTCCCACTCTTCCTCTTCTCCCTCCTCCTATCCCTCCTCCTCCCACTCTTCCTCTTCTCCCTCCTCCTCCCACTCTTCCTCTTCTCCCTCCTCCTATCCCTCCTCATCTCCCTCTTCCTCTTAGAAGAAGCTGTGTGTGTTCACTGATCATCCCGTTGAACATCACACTGAAGAGACGTGACTTCATTGGTCGAGCCTTGATGATGTTCACAACTTTGACCGCAGAGTCGAACACAGATTTTGAATCTTGCTGCATTTTTAAAAACCTGTTAACATGAGAGAGAACCAGATGAAATAACAACAATAAAAATAACAAAAACAACAATAATAATGACAACAATAATAATTGATTCCAAAATGCCATGTGTCTATTTTCTAGAACAGCCATTCTCAACCTGTGGTACGCGTACCACCGGTGGTACTTGCGCCCCCTGCTGGTGGTACTCGGAGGGATCCCTGGAATCTCAATGTTTTTAAAAAATGAAATAAAACCAACTTTAAAATCTAAAACATGTTGTACAGTAATACTATCAAAATACTACTACGAATGAAAATAAGCTTGAGATAATTGAAATTGGGGTTTAAAATAAGACATTATTCTACATTTATTTTGTTGTTTTTAGATTTTAGATTTTTTCTGACGTTGTTTCTGACGGACACTCCTACCTGTTGCGCGTGCACGATTAGCTAACATTACAAGAGACTACTGAAGTTGCAGATTTGGCCAATTTGATGGTTTACGTCAGATATGAACATGATGGTGCAGCCAGGGGCGAAAATCCCATTTCATTGTTGGGGGAGACAATAAACAGTACAATTTCAGAGAGTAATTCCTGGAGGGGATATGAAAAAATTGCTGTCTGGCCCTATCTCCCTCTGTCTCTCCCTTACGCTCCTTTGCAACTTGCCTTGCAGTGTTGAGCCCTCAGCATGTTCAAATGTTTTAAATAATTGTATTAAAAGTAATAATAGTAGTTATAGCATTGTTCCGTATTAGTCCATATCCTACCTGTATACAGGTTCGTGTATGTTCAACCAACAATACCAACAATGGTATTAGGTGGAAGGCGGCAATGATACACCTTATATGACCACATCTAACAGAATTTCTTTGCTCCCGGTTCTAATTTCCACTACAGTCCATCAAAGTAGCTTTACAAGAACTTGAAGCTCAAAATAAGTTCTAAAACTACAGGAAATACCTTCAAGAATAATCCAACAACATCAAACTATTCTTCAAAAATGACAATTGGACACACACACACACACACACACACACAGGGGATATTGTCATTAATAGGAGAAATGCAACACACACTGATTACTAAACTAAAATAAAGCCAATATGCATAATTATCCAAGATTTAGTTTTCCCAAAGAAGCAGAACAATGTTTTGCTGTCAATGTGTACAAGTCCAGAACAAGTATCCTGTAAAAAAAATACATCTGACACAAACAAAACTGCTTGAAAATTGGTTGAAAATTCCGAAAGTTCTGATGTTTGACTTAAAAAGAAATTAGATATCTGTCAAACTGAACATCTAAGTCAAGGTAATAACTACAAATAATAATACAAAATCCGGAAATCAAACTCAAAGTAAAAATACTTAAATAAATGTAAAAATCTGGATATCTCTCTAGAAACTAATCTAAAATGTCAGTAAAATATGAACTATATCTGACATTAATATCCTGACAGATGTTTTTAAAGAATGAAAAAATCAGTATTGCTCCTCCTGTCATCTGTCCCCTCTCTTTTTCCTCCTCTATGTCATCCACTCTTTTTCCTCCTCTGTCCTCCTCTGTGTCCTCTCCTCTCTCCCGTCACTGCCGCTATGCAACAGACTCGTTTGAGCTTGTTAACAATCATTAGCTATGAGCTTAACCAGTGTGCTGATAAAGGCTGACTGAGACTGAAACACGGAGCTGCCGGTAGCCCCGCCCCTGGAAACAGCATGTGGACCAAACCACTTTGAGGAATAGGGGGGATCATAATTTTTCAACACTTAAAAAACCCATTGTTTTACGTTTATAATTAGCATCGCTTGTGTTGTGCTTTTATTAAACATTATTATAATATTCAAAATTATGTATTTGTGTTTACAATGATTTTTGGGGGGGGACAACTGTATGGAAGGGGGGGTCATGTCCCCTGTGTCCCCCCCGGGATGTCCGCCCGTGGGTGCAGCTCAGGAGGACTTTCTGTTCTGTCAACCGCTGGAGACCAAACTACAGCCGAGCACATATTCCAGCTCCTGGACGCGTTTGTGCAAGAGAATGGGCTTGAATGGGAAAAAGTGTGTTGGAGTCTGCACGGACGGCGCGAGGGCTATGAGCGGAGTAGCAGCTCGGATTCAACAGGTGGCACCGGAGACGCGATGGACTCACTGCAGCATCCACCGTGAGGCGCTGGCGGTGAAGAAGATGCCCGATGACTTGAAGTCTGTGCTGGACTCTGCTGTGAAGATGAGATGAGATGATGAGATGGGCAGCGAGCGTGTCCGACTCTTGCTTCATACAGAAGTAAGATGGCTATCAAGAGGAAAAGTGCTTTCGAGGCTTTTTGAATTGCACAAAGAGGTCCAAATTATCTTACAGGACAAAACCTTCCCCTTATTGTAATGATAAGAGCAAATAGTGATTTGCCTCTTCTTGAATGTAAGTAAATCAGTTGGAACATGCGCAGACGGCGTTGCTGTGTAAGCTTGATGAGCTGCAGACATGCTGACTGTGTGCTCTGTAACATGTAAACTAACTTGAAGTAATATATATATAAAGTACCATCTCTTTCAAGTAAAACTATGGTGTCGTTAATGAAGAACCCACAGTACAAACGAAACATGGTGTCAGAAGACGGACTTGAAGAGAAAAAACTTACTTAAGTTAGCAGAGAAGACTAGCAGAGGAGCATGCTAGCAACGTAAGCTACCCAGCGAATTAACCCGACATAACGTAGTAAGCAGAGGAATCGTTAGCCAACTTCCCGTGAAAACAAAAAAAAGAGGACCTAACGAAGTGAATATGGACGGATTACACCCACCACCCAACCTTCAGTTAACGGGTAATGTGGCTGAAAGTTGGAGAAGATTTAGGCAACATTTTGAGTTGTATCTAGCTGCAATCGGTGCTGATGACAAGAGTGAAAAAATGAAAGCGTCAGTGTTCTTGCATGTTGTGGGTGATGAAGCGCTGGAAGTATATAATAACTTCACGTTTAATGATGATGCGGACAAAATGAAGCTGGATAAAATAATGGAGAAGTTTGAGGCTTACTATATACCTAAAAGAAACGTGACGTTTGAGAGGAACAGATTCTTCACATGTGTACAGCAAACGGGAGAGACAATTGATCAATATGTGACAGAGCTGAAGAACAGAAGCAAGACATGTGAATTTGGAGGGCTGACAGACTCTTTGATAAAGGACAGACTGGTGTGCCGGATTCCAGATAATGGTCTAAGGGAGAGGCTATTGAGGGAGCATGATTTGGATCCGGAAAGAGCAATAACACTGTGCAGAGCAGCAGAGACTGTGAAAACACAAGCAAAAGAACTGTTCAGTGAAAGCTGCAATGTGAATGCAGTAAGAAAGGACTCAAACAGAGCAGTCAAAAAGAAGAGCGCTGCCCCCGAGATGAAAAATGGAAAGAAACCAGCGAACAGAGACGGACATGGAAGGGTATGTGGTCGATGTGGCACGCAGCATCCTCCTAAAAATGTCCAGCATATGGCAAAATGTGTAACAACTGCAACAAAAATAACCGTTATGCCCGATGCTGTAAAAGTCAAACCCAACAAAGCAAAGTCCATACAGTGGATGAAAGAGACACAGAGGAATTCTATGTGGATGTAGTGACAGAAAATAAGACAGGAAAAAAAGACTGGATAATGACACTGAAAGTGAATGATACACATGTTGCAATTAAGCTGGATACGGGAGCTCAAGTTAATGTGATATCAGAGACTGAGTTCAAGAAGATTAGACCCAGACCTAAACTACATGCAACAACAATGAAAGTGAGTGGATACTCAGGACAGGCAATACCTGTGAAAGGAAAATGCATAGTGAAAGTGACACACAAGGATAAAGAGCATACACTTGCATTCATAGTGGTGCCAAAGACTGTACAGACCATACTAGGTTCATCTGCATGTGAGAGATTGAACCTAGTGAAGAGAGTGCTGGTTGTAGAAAGTGAAGGAGAGACCGACTATGATGAGATCATGAAAGAATACAGTGACCTATTCCAGGGTCTCGGCTGCCGTCCTGGAGAACACACAATCAGGGTGGATAAAAGTGTGCCACCAGTCATTCATCCATGCCGAAAAGTTCCATTTGCTCTTCAAAAGCCGCTGAAGGCAGAATTGGACAGAATGGAAAACCTGAAAGTAATCGAAAAGATTGATGAGCCGACCGAGTGGGTGAGTTCCCTCGTCATTGTGGAAAAAAAGAATGGGAAGCTCAGGGTCTGCATGGATCCAAGAAATCTGAACAGAGCAATAAGAAGAGAACATTTCAAACTTCCTACAAGAGAAGAAATAATGTCACAGTTTGCAAATGCAGAGTGCTTCAGCAAATTAGACGCATCATCAGGATTTTGGCAACTTAAGCTGGACGACGCAAGTACAAAACTGTGCACATGTAACAGTCCCTGTGGTAGATATAAATTCCTGCGATTGCCATTCGGCATCGCTTCAGCACCTGAGGTGTATCACAAGACAATACATATGATCTATGAGCACCTGGAGGGAGTGGACGCATCAATGGATGATATCATTGTGTGGGGAAGCACGAAAGCTGAACATGATGAAAGACTAAAAAATGTCCTAGAAGCAACAAGAAAAGCAAACTTGAGGCTGAACAAAGAGAAATGCCAACTCGGAGGAAAAGAACTGACATTTGTGGGAGACATCCTGAGCAGTGAAGGCATCAGACCAGATCCCAGAAAGGTGTCGGCAATTGAAAATATGCCAAAGCCACAATGCAAGAAGGATGTACAGAGGTTTAATGGCATGATAAACTACATGGGAAAATTCATACCCAACCTCTCTGAAAGGATGGCGCCCCTGAGACAGCTAACTGAAAAGAAAATTGAGTGGGAGTGGAATCATGACCATGAGAAATCATGGAGTGATCTGAAGAAGCTGCTTACAGTAGAACCGGTTCTGAGGTTTTATGACCCGCCGAGACCCATCAAGATTTCATCAGATGCATCACAGAGCGGGCTCGGAGCTGTTCTCCTGCAGAAGTATGATGGCTGGCAACCTATCGCATATGCATCGCGCTCGATGACAGACGCAGAGACTCGATATGCACAAATTGAAAAAGAACTGCTCAGCATAACGTATGCCTGTGAAAGATTTCACCAGTTTGTGTCAGGACAGGAAATCAGTGTAGAAACCGACCATAAGCCACTGATTGCTTTATTCCAAAAGCCACTCAATGACTGTCCACTAAGAATCCAAAGGATGATGATCCGGCTGCAACGCTACACACTGCAGGTGATGTACACCCCGGGTAAACTGATGTACACAGCTGACACGTTGTCCAGAGCTGTTGACCCGAAGGAGCCGGCAAACACGAAGATGAATGATGACGTGAACGCTTATGTGGACATGATAACAAGTGCGCTGCCTGTGGCAGATGTGAAAATGGAGCTCATAAGAACTGAGACAAAGAAAGATGAAACTCTGAAAACACTTGGCAGAACCATCATAAATGGATGGCCCAACATGAAGCAAGACTGCTCACCTGTCATCAAGGAGTACTGGAACTGCAGAGCGGAGCTGTCCGTGGTGGATGACATCATCTACAAGGGAAGTAAAATAGTCATACCGAAGAGTCTGCGAAAAGAAATGCTCAAGAAAATCCACAGAGGACATCTTGGGATTGAAAAATGCAAGAAGAGAGCACGTGAGGTGATGTACTGGCCGCGCATCAATGAAGATGTGACAAATGCCTGAAATATCAAGCAAGCAATCCTGCTGAGCCACTAAAGCCACACCAAGTGCCAGACAGACCATATCAGAAGGTAGGCGCTGACCTATTTGTTTCTGAAGGAAAAGACTACATTGTGGTTACAGACTACTATTCCCTGTATCCAGAGGTCTGTAGACTGCATACTACAACAGCGGAGGCGGTAATAACATTCATGAAATCCATATTCTCCAGACATGGTGTGCCAAGCGAAGTCTTCACAGACAATGGACCACAATTCTCCAACACAAGTTTTCGACACTTTGCTGATGAATGGAACTTTGTGCACACAACATCAAGTCCTCACTACCCACAGTTTAATGGACTAGTGGAAAAGTCAGTCCAAACGGTGAAGAGGCTGATGCGCAAAACAAAGGACAGTGGAACAGACTTCTACCAGAGCCTGCTGGTGTACCGCACAGCACCGCTTGAGTGTGGTATGTCACCAGCGCAACTCCTCATGGGACGACGTCTGAGATCAAGCTTGCCCATTCAGGAGAACCTGCTGAAAACAAAGGAGGGGGAGAGGGTAAAGAAGTTTAAGGAGCAGCAAAAAGCAAAGCAGAAGTTCTATTATGACAGAGGAACACAGAACCTACCTGAACTTCATACTGGTGACCAAGTGAGGTTCAAAGACAAAACAAACACGTGGGCACAGAAAGCAACTGTACTCAGTGAAATCCAACCAAGGTCATACACCATTCAGACAGAAGATGGTGCTGTTCTGAGACGGAATTGTCGAGATCTTCTCACGGAACCTGCCACTGCAGATCAGAGGACTGATGCTGCTGAACAACCTGAACACACACTTGCGAATCCATCACCTGAAACACCAGCCCAAGTTCAACAACAAACCCTCAAAAGATCCTCAAGACATGTGAAGCCACCTGAGAGACTCATTGAACAGATTTAAGGACACTTGTGTAGTTGTAAAGTTATGATGTCATAATCTGTCGTTAAATAGTACTGTAGTTGCACACTGGAATTGAACAGACTAAGATAAGAGTAACTTGCATTGATAGTGATACTTTCAGTTGGTTAAGAGTTCAAGCTGTATTTAACAAGTTGTTTAAAAAGTGTTACGTTTCATAAAAGTAGAGTACTTTTATTTTGAGAAAGGGAGATGTAATGATAAGAGCAAATAGTGATTTGCCTCTTCTTGAATGTAAGTAAATCAGTTGGAACATGCGCAGACGGTGTTGCTGTGTAAGCTTGATGAGCTGCAGACATGCTGACTGTGTACTCTGTAACATGTAAACTAACTTGAAGTAATATACTGTATATATAAAGTACCATCTCTTTCAAGTAAAACTATGGTGTCGTTAATGAAGAACCCACAGTACAAACGAAACACTTATCAGATGTGTTTTATGATACAGTGTGGCTCAGTCAGCTGGCATACTTGTCAGACATTTTCTCCCGTTTAAACGACCTGAATGTGGGACTACAGGGACTCTCCATCAATGGGTTTGATGTGCAGGACAAAATCAACACAATGCTGAAAAAGTTGGAGTTGTTTGAAATCAAAGTCTAGGCAGGTGATGTTTCCGCTTTCCCCGCTTTAGAGAGTTTTCTGTCTGACAACGAGCTGACCCTTGATGACCCTTGATGATGGAGCGAGGGACAACATGGTTGCACACCTCGTCTCGCTCAGATAACAGTTCAGTTCTGCCAGTATTTCCCAGTGATGGCCAAAGCCGACAGCTGGATGAGAAGCCCGTTCAGCATGGAAGCCTCTGAACTGCCAAAGGACTTAACTGTGGCTGAGCAGGAGAGTTTACTACAGTTGTCTTGTGACGAAACACTGAAGCCTGCTTTCAGAAAGCAGTCGTTGTTGGACTTTTGGATGAAGCAACACAGAGAATACCCTGCCCTGTCTGACAAAGCTGTGCGCTTTCTCCTTCCTTTTGCGACCACATATCTGTGCGAGAAAGGCTTCTCTTCACTTGCTGTCATCAAAACCAAATACAGAAGCAGGCTGGATGCTGAGCCAGACCTGAGACTGAAGCTGACCTCGATTGCCCCAGACATCAAAGGACTGTGTTCACAGAGACAGGCGCAACCTTCCCATCAGGCTTATATGAGTTGTCAATGGACACCAGTACATTTGCTGAAATACAGTTCTTAATTTTCTCACTTGCTGTGTGAGAATGATAGTTATTATGTTCTCACTTACTGAGGTGCTGCTCCTTGCATTGTATGAGAATTGTGTGTGTGAATGAAGTAAAGTTGAAATAAAGTTGTTAATCTTAATTTTCTCACTTGCTGTTTGAGAATGATACAGTTGTTATTGTTGTTATTATTATTGTTATTCATTGTGTGTTCTTAATGATCTCACTTACTGTGTGAGAGAGAGAGAGTGTTTGAATGAAGTACATTTTCTGAAATACAGTTCTTAATGTTCTCACTTGCTGTGAGAATGATAGTTATGTTGCCTCTTGCATTGGATGAGAATTGTGTGGAAGAGTTTGCTAGTTCTAGTGCTACCCCTTTGTACATTGTGGCTGACAAAAGTTAACAATAAATAATGTTATTAGGAATAAATTTGCCTCCTGCGTGAACTGTGCATAGCTGAATAGACTGTATTTTAACGTCGGTCATATGGTGGTACTTGGACAGCCAACTACTTTCTCAGGTGGTACTTGGTGTGAAAAGGTTGAGACCCACTGGTCTACAGGGTTTACAGCGTCGAGGCTAAAACGAGGCTACATCGGGTTTAAAAGTGAAAGTTGACTTGACGTCTAGAAAGATTAAAGCATCATCTGGTACATATGCTTCTCTGGTGCATGTCTCTGGTATTTACAGCGCTTTATGCATTGTTTAAATATACATTATTACTACGGTCAAACAACAAAACCTCTTTGCTCCTGTCATGGAAACAATTCAATTCTTTATGAACCTTATTATTTGGCCCACATAGTATTTCTTTGTAGGTGAAACTTGGCAACACCGTTCAGACTTTGACAGACAGCAGGGAGAATCCAGATCAGATCTGAGATCAGATCTCTGTTTCACATCCGATCATATCATAGTCAACAAGGCTGGTCCGTTTTGTTGATTTCTAAGTGAATGAACTGGCGCCACCTTGTGTCAAGAACACGTTACTGTCCTGCTACACGTCTTATGGAGGAAGCTTGTAAGAACAAATCAATATTTCATGTCAAATGATGAATGTGTTTGGTAAGCAGCCTGTAATAAGCAGCCTGTAATAATCAGCAGGATTTCTGGGTTCTGGGTTGGAGACAATTGCCTGACCCCAGATGAGCCCCGCCTGGTAGGCAGCAGGTTTTGCATGTTTGAGGGCTGCTCTGGTTGGTGGGATTGAATCACATGACCTCTGTTTGCAGCTTCACTAAATCTGTCATGTATGAGGTTCTACAGGTCATCATCAGTAACTTCTGAGTGTTTTTCTGATGTCAGACCGGCCCATAAAACAGGTAGATCGACCCGTTGTTTTTCTTCTTAATTGACGCTGGGCTGGCCCAATCACATCTTTAAACTCCTCCCACTCCCCCTTAGGGCCTCAGTGCCTTCATTAAACAGCGCATCTGCAAAAAAAAAAAAGTGCCAAAGTGGATGAGACCAAACGTAAGGGAGGATGAAGTGGAACGAAAAGAGAAAAACACCATGAGAGTGAATTGTGGAAACAGCAACCAGGTAAACTTGAGTTCTCTCCTCTCCAAGTCTGATGTCAAATAACAGTAAGGTTACGTTGATGTGCTAGCCTGCTTCTATTCAAGAACACCAAGACTAGTTGATAGTCAACCAAACAACCATCAGTTTTAACTTTTAAATCAAGGAAAACCACTTCTGTGCTGTCATGGAGTTGATTTAGATGAGCTCCATTAAACCACTACAACTATAGGGAAAGGATTGTGAAGAAGAAGAATGTTTCTGAACCACATCAAGTTGGAAATGAATGAGGTGTATGCCTGGATGTCATTTTTGGTGTGTGTGTGGAAATGAGAGACTTTGGACACACCCCCTGACAAAGCCCCGCCCCTTATCTGACTCAGACACAAACCAGGAAACAGAGGTTGTCATTCTTCCTCTCTTCACTGAGAAGAGACAGACGATAAGATTCACCTTCAGACCAAACCCACGACTTCCACTGAGAGAGGACAGCCGGCCTCTCCAAGATACAGGAGGGAATACTGCAATACTGGAATACTGGAATACTGGAATACTGGAGTACTGGAATACTGGAATACTGGAATACTGCCACTTCAACCTGCTGACTCCACACACTGATTTAGAGTTTTAGCAAAACCACGACTCAAACTCAAAGTAACTCTGAGGGAACTTTCTAGAGGAGGAAGTGGTACCACACCTGACTGACTTCCTGTTGGACCGGTCTGCCTGGTGAGTTTTTAGCTTCACTCAGAGAGAAAATGTCTTCCCGATCAGAGGAGGATCTCTCCTGTCCTGTCTGCCATGACATCTTTAAAGATCCTGTCGTCCTGTCATGCAGCCACAGCTTCTGTAAAGCCTGTCTGCAGGAATGGTGGAAAGACAAACTCATACACGAGTGTCCACTTTGTAAGAGAAGATCTTCAAAGGATGAACCACCTTGTAGCTTGGTGTTAAAGAACCTGTGTGAGACCTTCTTACTGGAGAGAGATCAGAGAGCTTCTGCAGGGTCTGAGGTTCTCTGCAGTCTGCACACTGAGAAACTCAAGCTCTTCTGTCTGGACCATCAGCAGCCAGTGTGTGTTGTCTGTCGAGATTCAAAAATACACACCAACCACAGATTCAGACCCATCGACGAAGCTGCACAAGATCACAAGGAGGAAATCCAGAAATCACTGAAGCCCTTAAAGGAGAAACTGAAGCTCTTTAATCAAGTTAAAGGAAACTGTGATCAAACAGCAGATCACATTAAGGTCCAGGCCCGACACACAGAGAGCCAGATTAAGGAGGAGTTCAAGAAGCTTCACCAGTTTCTACAAGAGGAAGAGGAGGCCAGGATCGCTGCACTGAAGGAGGAAGAGGAGCAGAAGAGTCAGATGATGAAGCAGAAGACTGAGGGTCTGAGCAGAGAGATAGCAGCCCTTTCAGACACCATCAGAGCCACAGAGAAGGAGCTGAGAGCTGAAGACATCTCATTCCTGCTGAACTACAAGGCTACAGTGGGAAGAGTCCAGCGCCCCCTGCTGGCTGACCCAGAGCTGGTCTCAGGAGCTCTGATAGACGTGGCCAAACACCTGGGCAACCTGACCTTCACAGTCTGGGACAAGATGAAGGAGATGGTCTCCTACTGTCCTGTGGTTCTGGACCCCAACACTGCTGGTCCAAACCTCATCCTGTCTGAAGATCTGACCAGTGTGAGACGTGGAGAGAGACAGAAGCTTCCTGATAACCCAGAGAGGTTTAACTACTTCTCCTCTGTCCTGGGATCTGAGGGCTTCAACTCAGGGACTCACAGCTGGGATGTTGAGGTTGGAGATAATACATTCTGGAGACTTGGGGTGTTAGCAGAGTCTGTCCAGAGGAAGGAAGACATAGATAATGGATTATGGGCAATAAGGTTCTATGGTGGTAAATACAGAACATTCTCCCCACCAGATGAATCCACTGACCTCCCAGTGATGAAGAAGCTCCAGAGGATCAGAGTTCATCTGGACTGGAACAGAGGAAAACTGTCCTTCTCTGATCCTGATACTAACACACACATACACACCTACACACACACTTTCACTGACACGGTGTTTCCATTGATTACCACTTGTGATGATAATCTCCCTGTGAAGATTTTACCAGTGAAGGTCTCAGTAACAGTGGAATGAATGATGAATGATGAATGAGGATGAAGCTCATTATATTGATGATGATGATGCTCATGATGAAGATGATGATGTCATGTACATAACAAGCCATCCATGTCTTCAGTGGAACACCACTCACTTTAAGGGTTCAGTAGAAAAACATCATGTATATTTTATTCATTTCATGAACTTCAGATATTTCAAACAAAAACGGATTAAATCATGAAATGAAATATTGAAATAACATGTGAATCAATATGTAAATCAATATGTAAATCAATATGTAAATCAGTAATCAATAAAATGTTCTGTGTCACCTCGATGTCAACAACTCTCTCTCTCTCTCTCTCACTTGTCGGGTTAAAAAAAATTGTCTGATTTATGAATGTCTGCATTTATTTTTTTTGTAAACTGAAATTCTGATTAAAATAAAAGATTAATAAATTCAAATTCTCTCTCTCTCTCTCTCCCGCTCTCTCTCTCTCTCTCTCTGTCTCTCTCTCTCTCTCTCTCCCGCTCTCTCTCTCCCGCTCTCTCTCTCCCCTCTCTCTCTCTCCCCCCCCCCCCCCCCCCCCCTCTCTCTCTCTTAGGTCAAATAAAGACACCTTTCATTTGGTCTCCTTTATTTCCTACAAAAACAAAAGCAACAGTTTTAATATTGTTCCAACAACACACGTCACCTGACCACGCGCCTCTAACTCGTGTTACCACCATCTGAAGTGTGTCTGGCCCAGACGGCTCAGTGGGTAGAGCAGGTCTATTCAATTGGCGGCCCGCGGGCCACATCCGGCCCAGAAGCAACCTCTGAGTGGCCCAGCCAGCTTGCATTAAATAGGCTATTTTAATTGTAATATTTTATAAAAAATATTTGTTAATAGCAATGTTATTATGTAGCCTAAATAGTTACAGCACTGTTAGTGTCTAAAATCCATAAGCAGGAAGATTTGTTTTCCTCCGATCACGAAGCAAAACCAGCGTGAGAAACTTATCCCGCCAATCAGGATCTCTCTCACAAATCAATGTTTTCTCGTGTGACGCAATTCCGACCAGCTTAGTAGCTTTTCAAAACATCTGGCTGTTGACAGCGAAGTTTTGGAGTGATGTGAACGTGCACCAGTTCCCTAACGTTAAGAAGGTAGCGATCGTTGTGCTCAGTATGTTTGGATCAACATTGTGACAAGGTGCCACATCACCGGGGTCCGTGACAGACAGAGACATAAGCAGGTGGAGAGTTTAATGGCCAGCACGGCCGTTTTATTACATCCCAGCAATAACAACGGCCCGGGTCTTGACGGCCGCCGAACGTCGGCGCCGTCTCCTCCGCCAGCCGGCCGCCCGGTCCCGGTGGGCCAGCCGCGAAGCCCCAAGGCTGCCCCAGCCTGCCAGGCTTCCAGGACGCTTTCTCGCTCCAACCCCGGCTGGTCACCTCTGCAGGCGGCTCCCGACTGCCCCCGGACCTCCGCTGGACGCCGCGGCAGGAGACGGCCTCACCCCACCCTCCTCCCAGCTGCCACATACATACACATGTGAATCAAGCTTTTCGCACATGAACTCAATAAAAAACAACTCTTGTTGCTCCCTGACTGACAGCACTCTTCACCAATGGCTTCGGATTGTGTTGACATCTTACGAGCCAAAAGTCACTGCTCTCGTTCAGAACAAAAAATGTCACTTCTCCCACCAAGAAAGTCATGTCAGCAGGTAGGCTACCCTTTGTTGTAGTTGTATTTTATTTTAGAAATGCACCTGACTTTTTTCTTTTTTAAACCTGCACTTAACTGTACATATCAACATAATGTGGGATGTGTAAACAAGCCTAATCACACATGTCCTGGTGATTTAAAACGCATTTGTTATGTTCCCTCAGTGTGCAGTAGGAGGCGTTGTGTTATGCCTCTGTGTGTGTGAGTGTGTGTGTGTGTGTGTGTGTGTGTGTGTGTGTGTGTGTGTGTGTGTGTGTTATTGATTACTGTTATTGTCACTTGTTATGGTTCTGTGCATTGATGGCATTGATGGCTCTTTTATTCTGTTTCTGCGCTTTGTGATGTGCCTGGGTCAGATATGTGACCAAAACATTTTTTTATTTCAAAAGTGAATCAATAAACATTGTTATTTTTTACTACATTAATTTGCGTTTGTTTAAAATGTGTCATTACCAAAAGCTAAAAAAGGTTTTAAATAGGCTGCTGAAAATGTCTGGCCCATCTACATTTCCTGGTTTTAAAATCTGGCCCAATTGAATTTGTAATTGAATAGCCCTGGGGTAGAGCATTAGACTCAGTCTCAAGGTTGAGGGTCAACGGCGCCGGATTGTACCATGTAGTGGTCCCCGTACCCACCGTTCGCGCACGCGCACATGCGCGTAATTGCGCGCGCACTTTTGCGCGGAACTGAACCTACCAGACGCGCAAGAACACAGACGCGTAACTGCTTTTTAAGAGCACATTATGAAAACAGAAGTAAGCTTAATTGAACAAATACTATGTATACTATGTATACTACTCCTATTCCGGCGCCAGTGCGCAGCCCTCTCTAGACCGTTATGCATTAACTTTTAATCGCTCATGCATTTTTCATGGTCATCTTGCATGAAATATTGAGGAACACAGCAAACAAAAATATATTCTAACAAATTAGACATCAGGCCAGTGGGAAGGCGGGGGGGGGGGGGGGGGGTTGTTTATTTTCAATAAAAAAAACAATTGTTCACAAAAAAAGACATCAGGCCCAACCCTAACCCTATGCATTCATGGAGTCAACAACACAACAACAACAACAACAACACAACAACAACAACAACAACAAATCTCCCAGCCATTAGTTCAGTTCATCATTTTCCGTTCCATCGGTACAATCCGGTGTTTGGCCCCTTGACTCAACGTTGCCAAACCTATTACCAAAAAGACACAATAACACAAACCATTAATAACGCATCAGGTCTGAAAGGCCGTGATCGATGCCTCACCTGGTGGAGCTGATCACCGTGTAATGGAATCATTTTGGGAGTTGGAAAAATGATCTCTCCTCTATTATTCAACGGGGTCCCGGGGGGGTTTGGCACTTTGCCCCTTTCTCCGCTCGGTTTCTGACACAACACACCGGGTGTCTGTTTTCACTCACGTTCGCTCAAATCTTGTCTGCGGTAATTTTTTCTCACGGAAGACATCGAAATATTTCACGGTCTGTGTAGGTTGTGTGATGTTTTGCCTAATGGGTCTCGCTAAAAGAAACCTAATCCTTCATTAAATCTGCAGCGCGTCTCCTCTTGTGTGCGTCTCTGTTGTCTCCAATAACCAGACGAGTGAGAGTGCCTATCCGTTTAAATGATGCCATCCTTTGGCTGGTAGGAACACCAAGCAGACCGCTGTGCTCGGACCCACGTTGTGTGTTGTGTCGCTTGCGGGTCACCTCTTAAGACTCCCGTGGTCATGATGTGAGTCATCCAGGGAACCACGCCTCTCTACTGGCGCCCCTGGACCCTCTGTCTGAAACACAAACCTACTCTGAGGGGCGAAGTGACGAAGATTCACGATTGATTGGGGATTGCAATAAAGCCTTTTGTTTCCATAATTTACAGCATTTGTTCAGAGACACCTGCTGAGACACCGGTCACATGTGGTAGTTGTCATAGTGATGGGATGGTTAGTTACCTGAGTTGGCTGCTGGCGGGGAGCCAGTGTAGAGCCGAGCCAATCTGGGGAGAAACTTGGGGTGAAGCGACGCTGCCGCCGAGCACAGCGAGGAGCGAGCAGAGAAACGGTCTGGAACTTCACCTCCATCATGCCTAGAAAAAGCGATATGGCGAAAATGGAGGATGGTGAGTTGAGCAGCACGTAGGGGATTTTAGGTTTGATTTATTATGATGTGAAATATCATATTGTGTAATTTTTTATTTTTTATTTTTTATTTTTTTTTAGTATTGAACAGTTTGTGACGTTGGGATGCTCTTGGTCTGTTTTTGAGTCTCTTGTTTGTCTGCTCTTCTTCAGTTGGGATTGAGATAGACGGGCAAGTGAGTGACAGTGACGGTAAGAGGATATTCAGACAGACAGACACTGGCGGCTTTAATCCACCTGAATTCAAATAGTTGAGTGGGCAGCGTCCATTTTAACTTAAACCATACCAAGTGTGTGTGTGTGTGTGTGTGTGTGTGTGTGTGTGTGTGTGTGTAGATGATGCCACTCAGCGGAGAGGGAACAAGAGAAAGCCAGCAAGAGGAGGCGCAAAGGGACGAGGCAAGGGCAAAAAAGTAAAGGACAGTGAGGACGAGGAGGAGGAAGAGGAAGAGGAAGAGGAAGAGGAGGCCCCCAGGGCACGCAAGGGAAAAAAGAAGAAGTCACGTGACTATGACGAGGAAGAGGAAGAGGAAGAGGAAGAGGAGGCCCCCAGGGCACGCAAGGGAAAAAAGAAGAAGCCCGCCAAGTCACGTGATGACGACGACGATGATGATGATGAGAGTGAGGACGATGCTCCCAAGAAGAAGCGAGGAGGAGCAGCTAAGAAGAAGAAGAAAGGAAAGGCCCAGGACAGCGAGACAGAAGAGAGCGAGGAGGAGACAGGAAAGAAGGGAAAGAAGAAAGGTGGAAAGAAACAAAAAGAGGAAGACCCCAAGGACAAGAAAGGAAAGGGGAAAGATAAGGATGATGGGAAGGACAAGAAGAAGAAGAAGAAGAAGAAGAAGGGCGACCCCAGGTAGGCCGGACAACACGACGTCACCAATCACCTGCACCCTGAACATCTGTGGCAACATTGCATCATCCAATGAGAATGACTTATATAGTGAATGTGCAGATCCACATTGTCAATTTACACACACTAACACATAATGCATTAGGACAACAGGGCCTCACGTAGCGTGCAAAGGGACAGTGTAAGACATGGTCAGTGAACTACACACACATCACCCCACCTGCAGGACGTACTCCACGCTCTTTAATCCTTCACCTCATCATCTCACCTTCTCTCTGCCTTTCGTTTCTCCCTCCAGTTCATCTGATTCTAATTCAGACAAAGAGAAGGGGGAGGACGAGGACGAGTCCATGTCAGAGGGAGAGATGGACAGACTGAAGGAGGAGGTGGAGGAGAGGAAGAAACTGATCACCAACATGAGGACCAAGCCATGGAGGATGAAGAGGAGGCTCACACACCTGAAGTAATCTGCCCCATTTGTTGCTAACCTAAACCCAGGTCCATATTTGAAGCCTTTAGACAAAGAATCATATACAGTATAAACATGTTTTTTTTTAAATATTTTGTTGAGCAGTCCATGTACTTGCAGCTTTAAAGTCCATCCAAATCACTTGGAGAGTGAATCACCCAAAAGTACACAACTTAATAATATGCACATCCCCCGAACTTCTCTGAAAACTGAGTAGACTTTATTTGTTTCTTTACTGGAATATTTAATTGGCAAGAGCAAATATGATCCTAGATCTGTATGACTACTTTGAGACCCATCATAAACGTGGGTGCTGCATGAATACACCCCATGTAAAAGTACAGCAGAGTATTCTCACACGCGACCCTCATGTCTTCTCAGGGAGGCTCAAGAATTTGTGGATAAGTTTGAAGGAGCTTTGGGCAAAGGAAAAGGCAAGAAGTGGTATGCCTACAAAGTGATGATGATGAAGGTTAGAATCAAAGGGCACAACGTTTCCTTTCTCTGCTTTTTGCTTGTGTTTTTTTTTTCCATCTTCAATTTTGGACCCTCTTTTTAATCTCAGAAATGGGTCAAGTTCCAAAGAGATTTTGAGAATTTCAGGACAGCTTGCATCCCATGGGAACGGAAGATAAAAGAGGTGGAAAGTAAGTTGTGTCTACAGACGACCCTGTTTAACAGCTGAACAGTGCCTCCTAGTGGAAACATGCTCTATCTGAAATCATGTTAAATGTCCTCAGGTCACTTTGGGTCATCTGTGGCATCTTACTTTATCTTTCTGCGCTGGATGTACGGCATGAACCTCGTCCTGTTTGGTTTCACCTTCGGACTAGTTGTCATCCCAGAGGTGAAATGTTCTTGTTCTTTTGACTTGAAATATATTCCCCTCAAATCACAACTCTTTATTAAATGTTTATGTATTTATTTATGTATTTATTTGTTTATTATTATTATTATTATTATTGTTATTATATTATTATTATTATTATTATTATTTATTAAAAAATTTTTTTAATTAAATGTAATTGTTCTTATTTTTATTTTATTTTATTTTATTTTATTTTATTTTATTTTATTTTATTTTATTTTATTTTACAGGTTCTAATGGGCCTTCCCTATGGGTCCATTCCTAGGAAGACGGTGCCCACACCAGAGCAGGACACTGCTCAAGACTACTCCGTCCTCATGGACTTCAATGTGGGTCAAACATAATAAAACAGCCTCAGATATCTCTGATGTCCAGATCAAAACACATTTGAAGCCACAACTTCCTGTCTCGTTGATGGTGTCTCTTCTTGTCCCAGGGATATTGTAAATACTCGGTCCTTTTCTATGGATATTACAACAACCAGAGGACTATTGGCTTGCTGAAGTTCAGGCTGCCCTTGTCTTACCTCATGGTGGGGATTGGCAGCTTCGGCTACAGCCTGATGGTTGTGATTCGCACGTGAGTCTGCAGCAGCATCACCGTCCTCAGTGACAGGGAGTTTTATATTTACTGTCAAACAAGTTCATTCAAGCTTCTTACGCAGGACACTTCAACTGCCTATGAGTAATGTCCCTATCTAGCTAAGGTCTATATCAATATTATCAATATCATGGAAATGACTGAGTACCTCACACTTCCGGTCTTGTACGTGTAGTTATCTTTTCTGTTTCGTCTGTTCTTGTGTTCAGAATGGCGACGAACGCTGATGTTGGGGGAGGCGATGGAGAGGATGGGGAGTTCACCTTCGCCTGGAAGATGTTCACCAGCTGGGATTACCTCATTGGCAATTCAGAGACGGCTGATAACAAGTACGCCTCCATCACCACCAGCTTCAAGGTAACCATGGAGGCCGTGAAGGCAGCCCCGACAACAAGCTAGGTTCATCACCAGGCTCCCTGCTGGGCAACAACCTATTACTCAATACACATGAGACATGATCTGCCTGAACCTTGTTACCTTTGACCTTTGTAGTGGAAACAACACATTATTTATTAATATTTCATTATTATAATAACATTTATTTGTATTTATCAGAATTACAAAGCGCTTTACAGACATTAAAGGAATAATTAATAAAAGTCAGTCAGGTAATAAAAGTTTGAAAATGAGAATTTCTGTATATTTTGCTGTCAAATTGTTAATTTCCATTTACAGTACACTTGCAAACATATCACTGCACTAGTGTACTCAACTTTATACTATACAGTGTAGGTAGTAGTCCCTGTCCCTGTCCCTGATGTGAGGATGTGTACTATTTATATACCAGTTAGTCATGTAGCTGATATACTTATTGATAGGTTTTTACAATGATACGAGGATATGAAAAGTGTTCTGCTGTGTTTTCCTGACTGATACAAACTCTGTGTCCTATTTATACATTTCACTAGTTTCATGACGTTTGGGCCCCCTGCTAGTTGCAAACCATGACAGGCCCATTTTTCTTTTTTCAACTCAATACCTTTTGGACGAGAACAGGAGTCCATCGTGGACGAGCAGGAGAACCAGAAGGACGAGAACATTCACCTGAGGAGGTTCCTGAGAGTCCTGGCCAACACGATGATCCTCTGCAGCCTGGGGGGAAGCGGCTTCCTCATCTACTTCGTGGTGAAGAGGTCTCAGGACTGGGCCGACAGAGATGACCTCAGCTGGTACGAGAAGAATGAGGTAAGGATGGTTAACGAGGAGCTGAGCCAATCACAGAGCGTTGTTAACTTGCTCTGATTGAGAACAGAAATAGCAGAAGATAGCTAACATGTGTAACTGTGATATTATCTCAACAATAGAAATATATACAATAACACAAAAAGGCAGAATCGAATCGTTCCATGTGTTGTTATGTGAAGATGCTATTTGTCATTTGAACCGATGTTGCGTAGGTGGAGATCATCATGTCTCTTCTGGGCCTGGTGTGTCCCCCTCTGTTTGAGACCATCGCTGAGCTGGAGGACTATCATCCCCGAATCGCCCTCAAGTGGCAACTGGGGCGCATCTTTGCCCTCTTCCTGGGAAACCTGTACACCTTTCTGTTCGCCCTGTTTGATGAGGTCAACACCAAGGTACGGTCGCAGTGTGTATATAGTATCTATAGTGTGTTCATCACTGGTCGCTCATTCATTGCTGTGTGTCTCTCAGTTGGAAGAAGAGGACTCCATTAAGAACGCCTCCATCTGGGCCATGAAGGAGTACTACGCTAACTTCACACTGTCAAGCAATGACAGTGATGCCACCCCACCCCCCATGAACCCCGGTGATGTCATCAGAGGACCCTGCTGGGAGACAGCCGTCGGCCTGGTAATGTTCTACCTCCATCCATCCAGCCATCTATCTATCTCTCTATCTCTCTATCTCTCTCTCTATCTATCTATCCATCTATCTATCTATCTATCTATCTGGCCATCTATCTATCTATCTATCTATCTATCTATCTATCTATCTATCTATCTATCTATCTATCTATCTATCTATCTATCTATCTATCTATCTATCTATCTATCTATCTATCTATCTATCTATCTATCTATCTATCTATCCATCTATCTATCTATCTATGTATCTATCTATCTATCTATCTATCTATCTATCTATCTATCTATCTCTCTATCTCTCTCTCTCTCTATCTCTCTATCTCTCTCTCTATCTATCTATCCATCTATCTATCTATCTATCTGGCCATCTATCTATCTATCTATCTATCTATCTATCTATCTATCTATCTATCTATCTATCTATCTATCTATCTATCTATCTATCTCTCTCTCTCTCTCTCTCTCTCTCTATCTCTCTATCTCTCTCTCTATCTATCTATCCATCTATCTATCTATCTATCTATCTATCTATCTATCTATCTATCTATCTATCTATCTATCTATCTATCTCTCTCTCTCTCTCTCTCTCTATCTCTCTATCTCTCTCTCTATCTATCTATCCATCTATCTATCTATCCATCTATCTATCTATCTATCTATCTATCTATCTCCACATCCACATCCACATCCACATCCACATCCATCTATCTGTGTTCCAGGAGTTTGTGAAGCTGACGGTGTCTGACATCCAGGTCACCTACCTGACCATCCTGATTGGTGACTTTGCCAGGGCTGTCATTGTTCGCTTCCTCAACTACTGCTGGTGCTGGGACCTGGAGGCTGGCTTCGTAAGTCTGTTAGCTTCATCTGTATCATGTTTGATTCCCAGTTGGATTAAACTGGGTGTTTACTTGCCATTAAGAGAAATAAACTCATAGCGGTAGAGTGAAATGTCACAAGGGTTTGTGTGAGGAGGTCATATGACCTTGTGAAGAGGTCATGACCTTAAAGCATTGCCTCTGTGTACTTTACAGCCATCCTATGGAGAGTTTGATATCAGCGGTAATGTCCTTGGGTTGGTCTTCAATCAAGGAATGATCTGGTAGGAACTCCTTACTTCTTTTCCTCTGAGGTCTTTCACTGCACATGTTCAGTTACGAT
Organism: Hoplostethus mediterraneus; assembly: GCA_034670385.1. NCBI lineage: Eukaryota > Metazoa > Chordata > Actinopteri > Trachichthyiformes > Trachichthyidae > Hoplostethus > Hoplostethus mediterraneus. The sequence goes on from JAXDDW010000108.1 coordinate 200,112, forward strand.
CACTAACCCTGTGTATCAGTCAGTGGGCGGAGCATCAACATCAGCATCAACACGGCTAGTGTTAGTGACGTGGTGTCATGTGTGTTTCAGGATGGGGGCGTTCTACGCTCCTGGGCTGGTTCTCATCAATGTGCTCCGCCTCCTCACCTCCATGTACTACCAGTGCTGGGCCGTGATGGCCACCAACGTGCCCCATGAGAGGGTCTTCAAGGCGTCCAAGTCCAACAACTTTTACATGGGTCTCCTCCTCCTCATCCTCTTCCTCAGTCTCTTACCTGTTGTCTACACCATCATGACCCTGCCCCCTTCCTTTGACTGTGGGCCCTTCAGGTATATTAAACATATAAATAAAGAACAAATAATATATTGTGCCTCAACATGTAACAACAAATTACATTACATTAAAAAAATATGTATTTAAAAAAAGACACTGATGAGGTAGTATGAGTACTTAGGAATGAGTGTGCACTGTGTAGTATTATGCCTACACAACACACAAGCACACACGTTTCATTGTATCTGATGTCTCCAGTGGGAAGGTGAAGATGTTTGATGTTGTCATGGAAACCATTGATCTGGACCTGCCAGCCTTCATGGGAACGCTCTTCAGCTACGCAGCCAACCCTGGCCTCATCATACCGGCTGTACTGCTCATGGTGTGAGTATCCATGTGACACACATGGCCACACATGTATGTGTGTGTATGACGTGTATGAACACACATTTAGCCTTTCTAGTCTACTTCTGATGTAATTGTACTAAATTGGTCACAGTACATTTTTGTATTTATTATTGTTTTTATTATTGATGTTTGTGTTCTTAGACATATTTTTATACTAACTTGCTGTTTATTGATATTTGTATTTGTATTTTTATTTAATGATGTCCATGAATTTCAGATTTATTAGCAGATGCTGCAATATGGGAACAAACACAACCTGAAAGGTTTTTTTTTAATGGATACCCAAAAAGTTGCATACTCATGTGCACATTTGTGCACTCATGTACGCATACATAAACACACAGGCCGACAAACACACACACACACACACACAACTGCATATCCAGTATCTGATGTTTCTCTGATGTTGCCTTTGTCCATTCGCACTACATGTGAGATCCTGTTATCTTTGGCGTCGTGTACCATGTCTGTCAGTGTAGATATGTCTTTGCACCAGTGTTACCCAGACACATCCCTGCACATCTATTGGACACGGTGAATAACGTGCTTCTGCTTCTGATCTCTCTCCACAGACTCGCCATCTATTATCTGAACTCGGTATCTGAGGCCTACCAGAACTCCAACATGGAGCTGAAGAAGAAGATGCAGATGGTGAGTACAGTACACTTTCATGAGCTGTTTTATATTTAGTAGAAAGAAAATGACCACCAGTCGTACAAAAAATGTTAAAGTTAAATAATTTAGCCATTTTTTTGTTTATTGTTTTTTAAAATGTGTAAAAAACAGAACTAGAACCATAACTGGCACCAAAACAAGGACCAAAAGATTAAAAGTACCCTGAAGCACCTCTCTCTCTCTCTCTCTCTCTCTCTCTCTCTCTCTCTCTCTCTCTCTCTCTCTCTCTCTCTCTCTCTCTCTCTCTCTCTCTCTCTCGCTCTCTCTCTCTCTAGGCTCGGGATGAGGAGAAGAACCGCAGGAACAATACAGACAGTACCAACCAGGTCATGAAGGACCTGGAGGACCTGCTCCCCAACGCCTCCCTCGCCCCCCCCAACCCACCACCGGAGCCTGGTCAGTATTACAGTATTTCTCCATTGGTTTGGCTCATTTCTTGAAACAGAAATTACATTCTGAAAATAACATGGACAAACCTCTAAACCACTTTGCAATTGTTCACAACAGAATAGCATTTCTCATTCATTTCATCAAATTGCAAATGTCTTAGTACATGTCTCAATGTCTCAGTACATCTTTGCAAATGATTAAGTACAGGTAGCCTACAGTTAGCACAATTTCCAAGTGAATACATCTTGTTGATCTAAACTGATCAGTTGATTCTCAGTCTAATGGTTGTTCTCTCCAAAACATGTCAGCATCATTTCATTATATAAGTCATCACATGCACAATAGTCTGTTCAATTGTCAAAATTAGTCAAGAACATAATACCATGAATACCATATATGAATCTCTTGGAACATTTGATACATTGATTACAGTAATTGACAGTCAGGTGAAACTAACTTGAGGAGTTTCACACATCATCAGGGCCTGGTTCACTACTCATCCAAGGATGGTCATGGTGTTCCTACCACCGTACTCTCCTTTCCTCAATCCTATTGAGGAGTTTTTCTCTGCTTGGAGGTGGAGAGTGTATGAGCATCAGACTCAAAATCAGAGGTCCCTGCTCCATGCAATGGACGCTGCGTGTGAAGATCAGGAGATCAGTGTAGGGGATGGTTGCGACATGCACGCCGTTTCTTCCCTCGTTGCATCACAAGGGAGAATATCCGCTGTGATGTGGATGAGAATCTGTGGCCAGACAGACAGCAGCGTGTGGACGGCCAGGAGGGTGAGGATGAGGACAGTGACCAGTGAAGAAGTATTACTTGTGAAACTCCAGCTTTATTTACAGCACTGTAGGCTACATATAATTTTCCTTGTTTTTTGTTTATGGGTTTATATTACAGTATATTATGCTGTATACATTTTCTTTTTACTCTGAAGTTACTTGATGTGTGTGAATAGAAATGGTTACAATTTCCTTGGCAGTATGAGTGCAATGTGTGATGTCAAACCTTGGAGGCTACTCTTACCGTAAAATACTTTTTTTCAGTTTTATACACAATTGTATTCTGTTAGCTAGACAAACAAAACTAGTACAGTAACCATTGTCAATGAAGGACTGGGCTAAGACTGAGAGGTGGACATGAGGGATATTTCAATGGTCTTCTGCCATAGTGACAAAACATCTAAACATTTTGACTTGCAGTGCTTACACAATGCCAAAGGGATGATGCATTTTGGGGGCACTGACTATTTATATGAGAAAGGAATTTAGTTTTGACACATGAGTGAACTGTTTTGGGAGAGATATGAGCTTTTGCAGGTGAACCATGGTGTTGTGCTGAACCATCCAGGTTACTTTGGCAAAAGCACCAAGAGTGTTGAGAACGTCCGGTCTGTTTCAAGAAATGAGCCAAAGCAATTGAGAAGGATCTTTTGCATTTTGGTGGCACTGACTATTTATATGGGAAAGGAATTTAGTTTTGAAGCATGAGTGAACCGTTTTGGGAGAGATATGAGCTTTTGCAAGTGAGCTATGGTGGTGTGCTGAACTGTAAGACTGTTTTGCAAAATGATCTTAGAGTTTTGAGAATGTAATTTCTGTTTCAAGAAATGAGCCAAACCAATGGAGAAATACTGTAAGCTCCTGCATAGCTGGTCAACCTCCGCAGCTCAACAGTGCTTCAAGGAGAATTCTGGGATTTTTCAACCTGGCCTCTATATCCACAAAATTGCCTATTATACCGCAAAATAGGTTCAGAATTGCTCCGGTAGATCGGCTCAGTCGGCAGTCGCAAAACGGGTTCAATGGCTGCAATGTAATCTGTAGGGGCATAGAGGCGCGGTCAAAGTACGTCCACTAAAAGTGCTTGATTTTGCCACTGACAGGCTCAGATTGTTATTTGTGTGTCTGACAACATTACTGAAAGGATCGCTACAGAAATAGACCTTTTTTAACCAGAAAACTAAAGTCTAGCTCAAGGAGAAGTCCCGCTCTGAAATGGACGGTGGACAAAGCTAGTCTATAGCGAGAGGGTTCACTTGTTGCAGGAAGAGGACGGTAGAAACCTGACAAAGGTATTCTATGAAAGCTGCGCTCAACATTTTGTTGGCACAGTTTGGAAATGCGCAAAAACAAACTATTGTTGTTGTTTTTTATCTTTGGGAAGAACAAATACTCTCAACTAAGCTTTCTGTACTCCAACACACATCTCCAATGCTGATTTACGTTTCCACCATCTTCCTGCAACAACTCAACCCTCTTGCTTTCATAGACCACCTTTGTCACATTTCCACGTCCTCTTCCTACAACAACTCTCGCGAGATTTCAGAGTTGAGAGTTGAGAGTTGAGAGTTGTTGGAAATGTGCGATTTATAGGCAATTTTGTGGATATAGAGGCCAGGTTTAAAAATCCCGATTTCTCCTTTAACTTTGAAATGAAAAGGGGATTGCTTCATACCGGGGTCTCCGGAATAAACTTGCATTCACTAATGGTGCTGTAAAGTGTTTAAAGTTAGACAGAGAAAAACAAGATTCTTTCTATTTCCAGAAGATTTTCCAGAGGATCCAAGGCCTGTAAAGGGGAAGCCAGGAGCAGCTGGTAGGGGTGTTCACCTGCAGAGAGACGTCGCTCTGGCGTCGCCCAATCCCCACGCTCGAGGGCCAGTGGACCGGCCACCGGGCCCGAGGGGACCTGGGCCTATGCCTGGTCATGGGCGAGGTCGCGGCAGAGGAGGGCCCCCTCCAAGATAATGGTGCGAGAAAGTGGCGACTAGCACCTCCGTCGGTTTTTGTTCGTTGCTCAGAAAATCCTCTTTCATTTTAGAGACGTAGAGATAGAGACATAATGATTGACAGGCATATCTCCCGCCCATATGAAGCTGTTTTAGTAGGTATTAAAAATGTGGCGTTTCAGTCACAAGGACTCGTCAGTCCTTCATCAGACATTTAAAAAATTCCCCCACTCACATCAACATCTTGATCAGAAGTCGTTTTTTGAGTAGATAAGGTTATAAACCACAACCTACAATACAGCTAATTGCAACAAAGTGGTGCAAAAACTAAATTTTGTCTTAAGCAACTTACAAGTAAGTACAATTAATCAATGTACTCACCATGAACCTTCAGCTCCTCATGTGTAGAGACTCGTTGTAAATGCTACCTGCAGGATAACATCTGTAATTTCAACATATTTGCAGGTTGTTCTGACAGAATCATTTTAATTCAATAAACTGAGTTTGCTCATGTGTTGCAGGGGTGCATGATCTCTGGTGATGTTTGATGTCTCCTTTACTGCTTAGTGACACGTCTGTAGCTCAAGCTTTTTGTTTTCCCTTACATTTACACTGACTTCAATCCATGGTTTGACTCTGCCTTTGCAATAAAGTTTAAAATCTTCATAGTACTACTGCCATGAATCTCTATTTTATGTTCATCCAGCTTCACTGCCTTGCATTATAATGTTGAGTTGAGTTAATTATATATATGAGATGATAAAACACAGAAAGAAGAGAAAAACCTCATACAGTTTCTGCAGGTGAGAAAACACACCTTACCTCAAAGGAAAGACAGAAGAAATGGTTCCTTGCATTTCTGCCCCTTCTTGCATTTCTTGTATGCTAGTATGTTTGCTCAAGAGAAAAATGTAGAGTGTCAGGTTTAGTGATTACGTAATAGTAACAGTGTGTTTATGTTTACTGCAAACTGGTGGCATGTGAGGGGTGCAACTCAAAATCACCTTGCCTTGTGCACCAGCTTCTTTATGAGGTGAACTACAATCGTTTTTCTCAGTTGTTCCTGTGTTACTTTGCACTATGTACACTAAGTTGTTTTTATTTGAGTATGAAGCGAGTGAAAAAGTCTAAACTTACAATAGTCACCCAACCAGTCGGAGCTAGGGGAAGGATTGTCACCTTGCAGGAATGTTGTCTTTGAGAGACGATTGGCCAACCCTCTCGGCGACACCGTCTGGACAAGGTGAACATACACCTCCCTGAAATCATTTGGGTGGAGTCGCAGAAAACAGTGGTAAAATACAACTGACTGATCAAAACTCCACAGACTGACTCCGGTGCAGCAGGTGAGGAATAGTTTCACACCTTTGGAGAAGTTATCATGTTTGATGCTGCTGAATGTGTGTGTGACATGTAATGGTTTTCCTGCCATGCTGACAGGTGGTAATCTCTTTAAATGTCATTGTTGTGTGTTTTGAATTTCCAGCAAAGCAAAGATGACGTTCTTCAAAAAATTCTTCAAAAATGTTATCCATGACAAAGACCCAGATGAAGACACCGTCACAGTGAGTATCTGTGGGGATGGACAGTATGCTGCTGCTGCCGGGTTAAAAACTTCTAACTCCAATTTTGATTTTTTCTCTTTTTATTACTTGAATCAAAAATGTGTATGGTTGCTTATGTGTTGAGTGAGTTTCATGGGCACATGAAACCTTGACCAGTTACATCATTTCAAAGATATGTTAGTATTCATGAGAAATTAAAGCATTAAAGCATTAAAAGGCATTTGGAGGAGCCCTATAAGTCCTGGTGGCTCTGCTGTGTTGTGAGCTCAAATCTGACTCATAACCTTTGGCCTATCATATTTCTTGTCACCCTGGAAGATGAACTCCCTGATGAAAAAAACATTCAAAATAATCTTTAAAGCAGAAAATTACCTGTGTCCCCTGGATTTGCAAAAACCAATGAGTTTTTAAGGAGTGTATTTGTGACTTGCAGGTGAAGGGAAAGCCAAAAGCTAAGTTTTATGGAACAGTTGCCCCGTATCCACACTTCAGCGCCAGCAATGATGCGTCGGTTCTTGAGAAAGCCATTGAAACCAAAGGTAAATAACTTTGCTCTAAACCTACAAAATGACCTCAAGGTATAGGGGTTGGCCCAAACGTGTTTGCAGCTGAGGCCATATTGAAGGTAAAAGAAATCACATTGTTGAAGCAAAAACCTTCATTCTGGCTGGGTGGCATGTGGATAGAAATCAAGCCACTCTTGTCTGTTAGTGTTTATTGTTGTTTATTGTTTATTTTTTGAGTAAGAATGTCTGTAGAGCCAGCAATGCTGTCAGGTACAATGTATTGTGATCTCCAGTAGTGTCTCATACAACATCTGATACAACAACACACAACATGTCATTTCTCCCTCACAGGAGTGGATGAGGATGTGATCATTTCAGTTCTGGTGAATAGAAGCAATGAACAGCGGCAGCAGATCAAACAGGTCTATGAGGTGTCCACTGGGGAGGTGAGTTCTTGTTCCTGCAGACGGGGTTAGTAGGGGGAGGAATTACATCGAGTTCGACAGACTTTTATGTGATTTTATCTGATTGTAGTCATTTCTCAAATTGTGATATTTTTGTGTGTAGATGAATATGGCCTAACTGACATTGACTTATTGTCATAAATCCCAGCATGCCTCAAACTGAACACCAACCAAAACTGTCAAACTCAATTAAGACGTGATGGTCTGGAACACAGCAGGTGTGTTGAAGTGTAAAATGTAAATGTCTGACCTCATTCTGTAAAGTGCTTGGAGCTCACAAATGGTCAAATAATATTACATCAACAGGTATTTCAAGTCTTAGCTGCTGCACCTGCTGTGAAACAACATTTCAACATGTTGAAGCTGATATCTCAATGTCTGTATCTCTTTCAACCCTGTGTTTATTATGTGCTTTCCCATAATCAATATTCTCAATATTTCTCATATTGCATGTTACATATTGCTTTATCACTTAGTGACTCTGCTTTGAAATGTAATTGACCATTATATAATACATTGTGAACAGTGGCACACTCTATGCCTGTCTCAGTGCGTGCTGTCATCCTGCTGCAGGCTCTGGCTGACGCCCTGAAGTCGGCCCTGCGGTCAGACCTGGAGGACGTTGTTCTGGCTCTGCTCATGACCCCCGCTCAGTATGACACCTACCAACTCAGAGCAGCCACAAAGGTATCAGTGGTGTACGTGCTCAACATATCGGGAGCTTATTTCCAAAATGCTATCTCGTCTTTTTTGGGGGGAAAGAATCATTACCTGAAATTCCTCATTCATCATCCATGTGAGTGTGTTAATGTCATTTTGTGCAATCAGACATTTTGTGAAAGTGGTGGTTTTGAAAAGGTAGATATAAAAGATGTTAAAAGGAGTTATTTTTTTAGACTGTGGTACTACTAGTGTTGGTCTATCCGACAGGGTCTGGGCACGGATGAAGAAGTCCTGGTGGAGATTCTTGCGTCCAGAACAAACCAAGAGATACATGAGATCACCAGGGTCTTTAGTGAAGGTAAGGTCCAATCAAGCTCACTAACTAAGTGCAGTTCTTTCATATTTGCTGGCCTACAAGTTGGGCTCTGCCTCCCTAAAGCACATTCCTGTATATTTGACATCACGTCTAGCTGACATTCTTATGATGAATGCAACAATAGAATAACCTTGATTTCCTAGAGTGCAACAATGCAAGCACCCAATAGTAAAGCCACAGCAACTAGACGATGGATGTAACAAATACAATCTTTAAGTGAGTTTTTCTTGCAGCAGAGTGCGTTATCTTGGTGCTGAGATGTTTTTGTCTGACTGCTGAGCTGCTCCTCCTCCCTCAGAGTACCAGGAGGAGCTGGAGGAAGTCATCAAGAACGACACCAGTGGAGATTTCACTTTGGCCCTTCTGGCCATGTTGCAAGGTAACAAAGATGAGGACAATGAAGTGGACCTGGATCTAGCCAAACGGGATGCAAAGGTAACATATTTCCCCTATTCGTCATCAAAATCTAAAATAGTACTTTCATATTACACAGTAGCAACGAGCACAATATCAATTTGCAATGTTATTGTATTTTACTGCAGGCTCTATTTGAGGCAGGCGAGAATACCAAAGGAACTGATATCACAGTGTTCATCGACATCCTCACAAGCCGGAGTGGTCCACAGCTCTCTAAAAGTGAGATTGCTTTAAACGTCATTAACAGACCTGTTGAGTCTGAATCATCACGTCAGCAGGTTTATACAGACAAAACCTTCATTTAAAGTGAATGCACACACCCAGACAAACAGGTGGAACCACACTCCAACAGGTAACCGGTGGAACACACCCAGCGGTGTAGGGACAGAGGTGAAGTCGACCTCATTTTAAAACATTGTTCGTTGACGTCATCCTCATCACGAGCCCATCATATAATCAAATAATACAATAAAAAATATATTGTATATATAATATATTATATAATATATATAATATATTATATATCTATAGTAGTTGTACCCTGGGGGGGTGAGAAATTAGTTTGAGCTTTTCTTTTCCTTTTCATCTTTATTCATGCAGGCGAGGTTTGCTAAGCACACACACTTTGTTTTTCTTGACGTTCCAGTCACAAGACCACTTCTTCCTTTAAGCTACTTCCAAAACATATATAACAGAAAATTGGATTATTCAAACTAGTATGATATGGCTTTGATTTCAGCATAAGCACAACATTTTCATGTAAGAGACCTTTGGAGACCTTTGTAACCTTTAAACTTTTTTAATTGCAAATTTGATGTTTTTTATTTCATTTTCATTTTTTACAGGAACAAAATTTACATGGTCAAACTTATTATCATTGTAGAATTAAAATATGTATGGGTGTCAATTTGAAAATGTATTTCTCTCTTAATTCTCTCTTAAAAATAATGTTTTTAAGATATGTTTTTGTCTGACATCAGCAAATATTTGCCCTAAATACCTGCTGTGTTTCTGTCTGCCTCCTAGCATTCCAGAAATACTCCGGCATCAGTGATGTTAACTTACCTAAAGCCCTGGACTTGGAGCTGAAGGGAGACATAGAGGACTGCCTCATTGACATTGGTGAGGAGGAAACCATCACTACTATCCTGATATTATCACATATTGATATTGATATTATCAGATTCCCAATCACTTTAATCACATGTAAATGTACATGTATGTCTTGGTAACACTGGAGCAGAAACACGTCGACAACTGACTTTTGCAGTACAGTGACTTTTATTGATTTTTCAGTGACAATTATTTGCCCACTCATAGAGCTGGTAAGGCTCTGGGCCTAGCTTTTTGTGAATTTATTTTTGTTAGTGCTACTCTGTGTTGCCTAAGTTCATATGTCTCTTCAATGTGCAGTAAAGTGTGCCTGGAGCAAGCCTGCTTTCTTTGCTGAGAAGCTCCATCTAGCTATGAAGGTAAGGTCAACCACTCTCTCTCCATGTGTGTTTCTACTTATGCAGACGACATTACACTGCTTGTGATGGGCGGGCCCGATATGCAGGCCTTGGAGGATATAGCCTGTAGAAATGTTAGAGAGCTTCTTCAGGGAAAAGTGAGGCTGTATAATGTAGAGCATGGAGGGAGGCTTTAGTTCCTCCAGCTGCCAGGAGGTTTACAGCGGGGGTGAAGAAGAAGGGCTCAGGGTCCTCGGGACTAGGAGGGAACAGCATCAGTGAGACTCCTGGAGAGACTGAAAGCTGAGGTGCTGGGGTCACTACCTGAGCCAGTATTAGAGATGTTCAACCAACCTCGGGGAGATCAGAGGATCAGAGGATCCTTGTCTGAGAGTATCAGCTGAGATGGGTGGGTAGGCGAGGGTCTAAAGAACATCAGAAGTCTTTCTCTCTCCTCTTTCTATCTCTTCTTGTGTGTGTATGTGTGTGTGTGTGTGTGTGTGTGGGGGGGGGGGGGGGGGGGGGTGTAATAGAGGAAATGAGAGACAAAGACAGAGCAAGTAAGGAAAAACAGAGGAAGAAAGACAGCGAGGAATCAAACATTTACTCTGTATTTGATAAAACAATGTGTAGGGTGAAGGGTTTTATTTGCATTCAGCCCTGTTATTTGTTGGCAGGGTCATGGTACATGTGATAAGACCCTGATCAGGGTGTTGGTGAGCCGCTCTGAGATCGACTTGAAGAAGATCATTGATGAGTACAAGATCATGTACAAAACAACACTGCAGGAGGACATATTGGTAAAGCTACATCACTTTAGTGACATTTGATATGTGATGGCTTCCTGTTTATATTGTCTGCAGCCTGCAGACTTGTTTTGCGACACAGTGCCAGTTGACCAGTAGACACAAACAGACATTAACATTTCAATGAAATTACCATTGTGTTTTCACTGACCTCTTGTTTGCCTCTGTTTCACAGGCGGACACCAAGGGACATTTTGAGAAAATCCTGCTTGGACTGTGTGGACCTCACTGAAGACTGTTGTAATCACTTCACTGCAGAAGCCAGTGTATTACAAACACAAATATCTCAGTAAAATATCATGTTTTTCTAGAATATTAGTAATAACGTGACCAAAATAACTAGTTCTGCCTGGTTGAATGAATGTTCTAATAAAACTGTCATCCCAGTAACACGGTTGGTGATATCAGATTTCTGGATATTATTGATTGATAAGAAGGGATATTCTGAGGCCCAACTTTCTGGGTGATTAATATAATGGCTGAAATTTGGATGAGGGCATGGGTGATGGGGAGTAAGCTAATAGTAAGATGATGATCAAGAGTACTTGTGTCTAAGATGCTATTGTAAAATCTCATTTCACACCTTACATCAGTGACATTAATGCACCGCACCAGAAGAAGAAGAAGAAGAAGAATAAACTTAAGCAGAGTTTACAAAATGTTCTACAAGAAGGAATCATTATTATATAATTATATAGATATTATAACAATTATTATCATCATTTACAATCAAGAATAGTAATAAGAAGGGGATGAACTAGAAAATGAGCATCTAAAAACAGTAAGAGAAGAAGAAGAACAGGAGAGGGAAAATGAGGAGGAGGTGAAGGAAGAGGAGGAGCAGGAAGAAGAAGAAGAAGAAGAAGTGAAAGAGGATGAAGGTTTGCGCAGGCCTGAACTGCGCAGGATGAACGTTCATGAATACACTTTCGTGACGTCAAATGTTTACCGTGTCCGGAAGTGTGGCCTCACCAGCTGGGATGTAATTCTTTCATTTTTATGGCCGTATTATTGTAATAATTGAACCCTAAGATGTACATTTTTCTACAGTGACTACGTGACTACATGTCTGAGTATGAGCTGCTCCGCACACAGAGGACGTGTCGCGGCTAGAAACTTTAGTTAGTAGTAGCTTTAGTTAGTAGTAGCAAAACTACTAGCTAGTAGCTGGCTCGTAGAAAGGCTACTAGCTTAGTGTTGCTTAATGCTTGTAAACAGGTTTTCAAGTTAATCATTTGTATTATTTTACTTTTTTATCGGGAAACGAACAAATTCTGCGCGAAAAATCGGTTCCAGTCATTTTATTAGGTATGTTAGGGTTTTGTTTTTTTACGTAAAGTACACCGTGATTGGACTTTAACTGTTAGATATTTAGAGGTTCCTGTTCTGCGTCCTTTCGAAATGGATGAGAAATACAGCAGCAACGTTCTTTCTAGTGGAAAACTGGGCATGGTCGAAGTGCCCAATGCCAGGTAAGTCCACCGGCTATAGCTAACCTAATCCAGCTAGTTTTACTTGGTCGTTTGTCAATGAAGTCAGGTCAGGCTCAGGGGTCAGGGGTCAGGAGTTGCTCGTGGGTTGGGAGCAGTGCTTGTGTCCCATCGAGACATGTTTCAGACCTGTTTCAAAATGTAGAAAATATAGGTAAAATATAGAACATCCCTTTAGCTACATGTTACCACAAAGAACACGGGACCATTGGCCAGAATCACCCGTGAAGGTCAGTACATCTGAAGAGGGTTTTAGGGAGTAGGATGGGACTCGAGACTTCATAGCAAAAATAGTAGTAGAGTATTGAGTACATTATTGGATGTTGGGAAAAAAAAGGTGTCCCAGAGCAGGTATAACATTTGGGTTATCAAATGGACAACTCCTGTCATAGATGTTTTGTCATCTCTTATGCACATGCTGATATTCAGGGGGGTCTACCATCTTTAAAATGTTTATAACAAATATGAGTATACTGTGTTTCATGCATGTATTGCGAGGTTCACATATACCTGCTCCAGCACTAACGTACGTTTTTCTCCTCTCCAGGTTAACCAGGTACATAGTTTTACTGCTCATCTCCAAGGTCCTCAAGGCTCTTGGGATCTTTGAGTCGTATGATATTCTCAAAGTTGTTCACATTGTGCAGTTTATCTTCATACTAAAACTAGGGTGAGTATTTATAAGGTTATTTATTGTTTGTTTCATTCGTTTTTATTATATAGCACTTTATACATTTGTGTGAAAAATGTTGTCATTGCTGTTCTTATGATGAAAAATACTGATGATTTATGGATGATGACTGTGAACGTGCTGACAGTGATTTTCTTTTTTTCTTTGCCAGGAGTGCTGTTATTTTGCTTTTCTTTCAAAAGCCTTTCTCTTCTGGGAAAGTCATTTCAAAAAGACAGGTTTGTTGGATTTCTTCCTCTGCTGATCATTCCCACCTTTTCTCCCTCGCTCTTACGTCTTTATTCTCCATCATTCGAGTTCATAGTTTTTACTTCTGTTGTCTGAGTGCTGAGGCTTTGACTCTTGCATGCTTTCCTATTGTTTTGTATTCAATGTTGATCTAGACATTTTAAGGTTAATCTGCAGTTTCATTCATCAGAAGTAAAAAAAGAAATTGTTAGATAAATGCCAAAAATGTAGATGTTGAAATCTTTTCATGAAACACACTTCATCCACCTGCTGTATAATTCATCTTTTTCTTCTCTCTGTACCTTTTTTCACTTTAGTGGATCAAGTTACTAAAGCACGCTGTCATCAGCTGCATCATATCCCTCCTGGGTTTCTTTGGTCTCACGCTCTGTGGACCTCTAAGGTAAAATGTCTCAACGCCACCGTGTCAAGAATGTGTACTGGAGTGTTTTTGAGCAGTTACAGAGATTTTTGTCTGTGTGTGTTTGTGTGTGTGCACATGCATCAGACGCAGTTGCCTTGAACGGTTTGGTTAAAGCCTGGCTCGTCTCTTTCTTAGGACGTTGTTGCTTTTTGAGCACAGCGACGTGGTGGTCGTTGCTCTCCTCAGTGTGCTCTTCACCAGCTCAGGAGGCGGGCCCTCTAAGGTACGACGCCAGGGTTCAAGTTCAAGTTCAAGACTTTTATTCGTCACATATATATATATATATACATGCAGTGAAATGCAAAGTGGCAATGCTCACGGGAATGTGCAAAAGGGCATGGTACAAAATATTTAACAGTAAAAAAAAAAACAGCACAATATTTACAGTGCGAAAGAAATATAAAAATACAATAATTATAGTAGAGCTCTTATATAAAGCAACACACAATATGTACAATAAGAGCACTTAATAAAATATAAAATATGAAGTGTAAAATATAAAATAAGAGGTAGATGGGGGAAATGTGTGAATGTAATGCGCTGTGAACTATGTGAAGCAATTTGTTTGGCTCACGGTTAGAGAGAGGTACGGTGGTCAGCAGGGAACAAAGATGGTATATACAGTATATAACCTGAGGCGTTCAAATGTTATCGTCTCAGAAAGTTACTGGCCAGAGTGGCAGGATCCGCTAAAGACACATTTCACCAGCGCTTGGTTTAAATGAATGTGAAATAGATGTTTGACACTTTGGTATAAAGTTTTATAACGTCCTTTAATGTCGCCGTGTCAATCGAACCGTGCAGACCAGAGGTGCCGCCTTCTTCATCATCGCTGTGATCTGTCTCCTCCTCTTCGACAACGATGATCTCATGGCGAAGATGGCAGAGCACCGTATCCTTCCTTTCTGACGGAGGGCAGCAGTCGGAGTAGTTGTTGTTTGTTGTCCTCGTCTGTTTGTTGTTTATTGTCTCATTCTTAGTGTTTTCCTTGACTGTTGACTGAACTAGCGGAGGGACATCACGACAGCGCCCTCACTCATTTCCTTTACACTGCCATTGCATTTCTAGGGGTTGCAGATCACAAGGTAAAGTACATCCTTAAGCACAATCAAGTATTTATTTTACTTTGCCACTGAACTTATTCTCCCTCTTCTACCTCTCCTCTGTTAAACCTCCCACTGGCTCATGGTCTTCTGTCTCCCCGTCAGGGTGGAGTCGTGTTGCTCGTGGCGTCCCTGTGCCTGAAGGTCGGCTTCCACACCGCGTCCAGGAAGTTATCGGTGGAAATCGGGGGAGCCAAACGCCTCTACGCGCTCGACAACCTGGTTTCTGCTATTGTGCTGCTGCCCTGGGTCATCGTGCTCTCAGCCACCACAGACGTAAGTGCATGGAGCAGAAAGAGAAGAGATGCTCGCAGCGTACGTGGGCACTCGCAGGGGTGTAGAAAGTAGAAGTAGAAAGTAGAAGTACTGAGCATGTTTTTATATACCAGCTGATTCTTACTAGCACAACTCTTCATCTTGGTAAGAGCTGGTTGGAGCAAATACGTGGTTTGGATTTCTACTTTCTGAAGCTTTACTTTCTACTTTTTACCACCCCTGGGTACTTGTGCGGTATTATTGGCAATCATGGCTTTCTTTATCCTGTAAGTGGAGCTGTCAGCTACCACAGAAGTGGAGGGAGAAGATGAAGATAAGAGCGATAGCTGTAGCTGTAATAAGCCATGTTGGGTATCTACTGGGAACAGATACATTCACTTTACAGCTCCTAGCGTAAAATTATCTCTTCTAAAAATGTTAGTACCGTGGGCAGCTAGAGATGAAAGAGATGATATATTTAACAAACATTATCATAAACAAGTTTTTAATAATATTTTCCACAACATATTTGGTTTGAAATCTATCAGCAGGGGACGATCGACTAACCACGAGAGTGTCTTTGTCCATGTTTTCCTGGATGTTTTTTGTCTTCATTTTGGAGTAAAAGAAAAGGCTCGGCTTCATCTTTGTTCAAATGATGTATCTGTCTTGACTGACTGTGTTTCTCCCCCTAGAGCAAGGTAGAGTCATGGTCGTCCCTCATCCTGCCTTTTGGGATGATAATCTTCTCCGTGACGATCCTGGAGTTTTACGTGGAGTCCGTCTGCAGCGCGAAGATGGAGACGCCGCGGTGTGCCCGCTACGGCACCATCTTCCTCCTCCTCAGCGCCCTGCTGCTGGCCAACTTCTGGACCCACCCGCTGACCGACCAGCTGCGCTCCATGAGCAAACCGCCGCAGCAGGACAGCACGGAGCATGTGCTGTCTGGAGGGGTGGTGGTCAGCGCCATCTTCTTCATCATGTGTAAGAAACAACAGCGGGAGTCAGATCAGCTAACCATCATCATCATCATCACCTCTACAGATTGCTTGGTTTGGGAGGGTGGGCGATATGACTAAAAATCAATATCGTGATTATTTCAAACTTTTACCTCGATTACAATTAATGAACGATTATTTTATTTGTTTTATTTTGAAATTTGTTTTATTTTGAAATTGACCGGATGCTCTATGCCGTTCCTGTGTCTGACTTCCTGCCCGGCTTGACACATTCGCTCGCGGCTCGCCAAAAACCGACCGGTCCAAACCGGTCTGAACACGGAGGGACGTGACTGAATACCACGTAGTATTTTTGAAGGGGACAGTTCATGAACGCAGTATTGGGGAAAGTATTTGGCCCGTTCATTCGGAAGTGATGTTACATCTGATGCGCGCACACACACACACACACAAACACACTGGTTGCTTTGCTAACTGGCGCTTCTAGACGTTCCTCGTTCTTGTCGCCTAAATAACAATCGAAATCAACCATTTTGAAAATTTGCCACGATGACTTAATTAAAATGACGATTACGATTATAAACACGATCACCTCTATGATTGGTTTCACCCAAAGCAACACGGTGAGATGATGCTAGTTTTTCAACATGTCATGCACCTTCTCGCCCCCCCGCCCTCCACCCTGCCTCTCTCTCTCTCTCTCTCTCTCTCTCTCTGCAGCTTCCAGTATCCTCTCCTCTCCGTCAAAGAGAGGGCAGAAGGGCACCCTGGTGGGCTACTCCCCCGAAGGCACCCCGCTGTACAGCTTCATGGGCGACGCCCTGCAGCACACGTCCCAGTCTCTCCCGCGCTTCATCAAAGACTCCCTGAAGCAGATCCTGGAGGAGTACGACTCCCGGCAGATCTTCTACTTCCTCTGTCTGAACCTGGTAGGTGCAGGGCGGCCCAGACAGCACCACCGACCTACCGCTTCACCGTCTCTGTGGGTTTTGTGGTGAAGCTTACGAAGCGCCACGTTTTCTACTGCACCGAATATTGAAGGGCGTTATCTCGAGATCGCGAGTTGACAAAGCTCGTTTTCTCGTGTGAGCGGCTTCATTTATCTCCAGAAAACAAAAAGGCGATTTCTCAAGATAATCACGTTTCATATTTGTGGACCATGACACACACACACACACACACACACACACACACACACACACACACACTGCTCTGTGGGGTTGGGAGTTTCAAAGCAAACCATATGAACTTTTTATGAACTTTTGCCATTTGTTGTAAGGATGTTTTGTGATTTGATATGAGGGTGTTTATATTTTGGGGTAGCTTTACATACAGTGGTCAACTTAAAGCAGATATGTTACTATCCAGTATTCTGCAACCAAAGGGTCTTGTTGGTTTAGGGGAGCTGGAAAAGAAACTGTTTATCTTGTTATCTCGGGAAAATGAAGCTCGTTTTCTCGAGGTAACGAGATGA
Organism: Hoplostethus mediterraneus; assembly: GCA_034670385.1. Taxonomy (NCBI): domain Eukaryota; kingdom Metazoa; phylum Chordata; class Actinopteri; order Trachichthyiformes; family Trachichthyidae; genus Hoplostethus; species Hoplostethus mediterraneus. The sequence continues at coordinate 217,465 of JAXDDW010000108.1, forward strand.
ATGAAGCCGTTATCACGAGAAAACGAGCTTTGTTAACTCGTGATCTCGAGTTAACAAAATGAAAAAAATAATTGCAAACACGGCTTCTGTGGTTTTGGCTTCATTTGGAAGGAGATTTATGGAAATGGAAAAAGAACAATGAAGTATAATAGAGAATATATACCACTATTAGGGTATTTAACCTTAAATAAAGATTGAATTTGAAGTCTTTATTGCGACTCAGTGGTGTGTTGCGATACCTGACGTTCTCTGCTGCTGTGTCTCGTCTCTCTTTCCTCCCAGACGGTAACAATATGGATCTGTTGCTCTCCGTGTTTCAGGCCTTCACCTTCGTGGAGCTGTTCTACGGCGTGTGGACCAACAGCCTGGGCCTGATCTCGGACGGCTTCCACATGCTGTTCGACTGCTCCGCGTTAGTCCTGGGTCTCTTCGCCGCCCTCATGACGCGCTGGAAAGCGACCAGGATCTTCTCCTACGGGTAAAAGCCGTCGAGAAGACGTGGCGCGGTAGAAGAAGCCGGACGGGTGATGGATGTTGGAAATGCAGACGTTCATTGTTGTTGTTGTTCATTGTTCTGCAGGTATGGCCGAGTTGAAATTCTCTCCGGGTTCATCAACGGCCTGTTCCTGATGGTCATAGCTTTCTTTGTCTTCGTTGAGTCGGTCACGCGATTGGTCGATCCTCCAAATATAAATACAGACATGCTGACGGTGAGTATACCGGCGCTTGCGTTTGTTTACATTAAAAACGTTCATGACGCCGCTTTACTTATCTCTCGTCATGTCTAGACGTCGACCGTCTTAACTCGGTGGTCGTTTCCCTCCGTCTCCTACAGCCGGTGTCGGTCGGAGGCTTGCTGGTCAACTTGGTGGGCATCTGCGCTTTCAGCCACGCCCACGCCCACGGAGGCAAAAGCTGCTCGTCACACGACCACGGCCACTCGCACCACGGGCACAGCCACGCCGAGCACAGCCACGGTGGCCACGGTGGGCACGGGCATTCTCACGGTGGGCATGGACATGGTGGGCATGGTGGACATGGTGGGCACGGGCACCCTCACAGCTCAGGGGGTGGAGGCATGAACGCCAACATGAGAGGTGAGCACTCGTTTTATTTATGGTCGCTGTGTATAAAAAAAAAACTGCAGTACTCAGGGAGGAACTGACGCCCAAATAAACGTTTTCTTTTTCCGTGCGTTTTTGTTTCTCCAGGAGTTTTCTTGCATGTGCTGGCCGATACTCTGGGCAGCGTGGGCGTGATCATCTCCACCATCCTCATCCGGCAGTTCGGCTGGTTGATCGCCGACCCCATCTGCTCGCTCTTCATCGCCACCCTCATTTTCCTCAGCGTCATCCCTCTGCTGAAGGACGCCTGCGAGGTCCTTCTCCTACGATCTCCTCCAGAACATGAAAAGGACCTCAACGCTGCCCTGGAGAAGGTGAGTTGCCACGTCGGGGGTTTTTAACTGCAAATTCATTCATGTTAAAAGAGGACGCAGACTTGGCAAATCTGCTTTCTAATCCACTAGTAGCAGTTTCACCCGTGTGCCCAGTATTCAGTTGATTACTCTTAACAAGTCATATAGTCTAAAATTCTTACTTTTCTTTATAACGAGTGAAATCAGAAGATAAATTCACCAAGAATTGTCTTGAAACAAACGACAGTATCTTGAAATGAAGTTACTAGTATTAAGGTTATGTCGCTAGGTGGTCTTTTGCATTGGCAGCAGTTGGCCCATGTTTTTTAGAGACAGACAGACAGACGGACGGACGGACGGACGGACGGACGGACGGACGGACGGACGGACGGACGGACTGACTGACTGACTGACTGACTGACTGACTGACTGACTGACTGACTGACTGACTGACTGACTGACTGACTGACTGACTGACGGACTGACGGACGGACGGACGGACGGACGGACGGACGGACGGACGGACGGACGGACGGACGGACGGACGGACGGACGGACGGACGGACGGACGGACGGACGGACGGACGGACGGACGGACGGACGGACGGACGGACGGACGGACGGACGGACGGACGGACGGACGGACGGACGGACTCCCAAGCTGGGAAATTGCAGTGCAGCAGCAGCATTACACACAGAGACAATAACAACAACACAATGAATTAAAAAAAAAAAGAACAACCTAGACATATTAAAATGGCAATATAGAATGCAATGTATAAATAAGCATTATTATTGTAGTGTAAAATAAAATCGGCTCGGTGCTCGTGTAAAAGAAGATTTTAAGGCAAAATATTCCATAAAATGAGAAGTTTTTTTTGTTTGTACTCATAATGTACACGTTTCTGGCTGTTCGTTCAGATCGAGAAGATCGAAGGAGTGCTGTCGTACCGAGACCCGCATATCTGGAGGCATTCGGCCAGCGCCGTCGCCGGGACAATTCACTTACAGATCATGTCAGACGTGGTGGAGCAGAGGATCGTACAGCAGGTACAATACACTTCCATTATTTATTTGATTGATTATTGAACTTTAATTGACAGTTTATATTGAACTACTGTCAATGATATGTATTTCAGTTACATGCTCATAGAGGTTTGGTGTCGGTGATTCATAAAGAAGTAATTTTTCCCAAATCTACTGTACGTTATGAATTTTACAGCACACACACACACACACACACACATGAACTGAACATTTCCAGTGGGCACTACATGCGCACACTCAACGGTTGACAGGTCTGACTATGAGTGCACGAACATGTGCTCGGTCTGTAACCGCGTGGGTCCTCTGGTCTGTAGGTGACGGGCGTGCTGAAGGATGCCGGGGTGAACAACCTGACGGTGCAGGTGGAGAAGGAGGCCTACTTCCAGCACATGTCTGGACTGAGCACGGGCTTCCAGGAGGTTCTGGCGATGACGCAGCAGATGGAGTCCATGAAATACCTAAAAGATGGAACATGTATCATGTGACGTCCGTCTGCGGGACCAAAGGAAACTTTATTGCTCTCTTGCTCTCTTTTTTCAATGAAATGTGTATGTGGGTCATGTAAAATAAAACGGAATATATTGATTTTACTTCTTTTTGAGCTGCATTTGTTTTCTTGTGGTGAAAGAGTCGGGGGGGGGGGGGTTACCCAGGGACTTGAAACTAACCCCCCATGAAGCTTGCTCACATCTATACAATCTCACAATGATTTCCTACTGTGAAAGTGATGCATGATGGGGTATGTAGTGTTTAATAAGTCCAAGTGTCACGAGACAAGGTCCATGATGACGGCATCATCTACTGACCACATGAAGTCAATAAGGTATCCTTTAGGAACAGGAATAACTATCTCATGCAGGTAGTGAATTTGGATGTGTGTGTGTGTGTGTGTGTGTGTGTAATCTGGGGAGAGCCATCAGTCTGCATGGTATGAAGGTTAGAAGCTCTTATTTTCATCAACACATTTTGAAGGTTATAGCTAAAGATGCTGATACTGATTGAAAACCTCTCATGTTTGAAACTCAAAATCCAATCAAAAGTTGTCTTGTCAAATACACAGTGACGGTTAGCTGGCAATGAAATACTTAGTCTGCAATTCCTGCAACTGGCTGTATGTAAGGGAGAAGAGCTGCTGATAAAATCCCTGTAGCTTTTATGATGTCTGGAGACCTCAGCGTAAGCATTTATGAAAAGCATTTGAAAACAATCTTGCTTCAGTTGCACATTCTGCACTTTGAGCAGTGGGCCAAAATCACAAGTGCTGGTGCAGCATCGCTGTTGAGGAGCTCAGGTCATGCACCGCCACATCCAGAAGTGTCTCAATCCACAAATGTGATTTTTTTTTTGCTTCAATTTATTAGATAAACTCAAAACCTTATTGGAGTATGACTGTACAACAGCTCTGTAGTTCACTGTGGGAACGTTTCCCTTCTGCCCCAAATCGCCTCAATGAGTAAAACTGAAATGAGCAACACTGAGCATGCTCAGTAAATGAGACATGTTCATACATGGTGGTGCACGACACCACTGAGTGGATTTCTAACAACATTTCTCTCTCTGATGAGTCCAACTGAAGGGTGATGCAGCACAGCTGATGTGTCAGGTGGTATTGTATATGGAGGGCTGGGAGCCAGAAGGGTGTAACCCGGATGAGATCTGTGATGAGACGTAAAAAGCTCCTGAGGAGATCGATGTAGTCGTCTTAGTAAATATTTACAACAGTTGATCAAAGTTTGTTTTGGCTTTATATAGTTTGCCAATACCTACTAACACCCGTCTGGCTCCTAAGCCCTCAGTACAGCTTGGTGGAGAACTAGCCCCTTCACTGGGGTCAGTGTAACCGTCTGCTTGACCAGTGCACCTGGCAATTACAAACAATGTGATAGTGCCATCTATCAGCATTAGTGCTTTAGTGGGAATATCATCCATCATCATTCATATCATTTTCCACTTGGCTACACTTCTGTCATAGTCTTTCTTTTTTGTATTTTATTAGTTGGCACATCTGATGTCCACTAGGTGGCAGTGAAGTCAAAAAAAGCCTGTTCATCTGAATTCAGGGATGTGTATATTTGTATATTGTAGATTCAGCCAGTCTTCAAAAATGCACAGACAAACAAAAAGCCAAGAGCTGAGCGGTTGAAGCAACTAGAGCGTTACAAAAAAATCAAACTCCTTTTGAATAACCGCCTCCCTTTATTTGAGCAATGAGCATTAATCTAATGCATAGAAATGTGAAGAAAAACAGTTTAAATGGAAACGGGGAATGCTGACTATGACTAATGCTTGGTGCACTAAGAGCAAGATCTGCCCCATCATACGTTTCTCCATACAACAGTACTAAAGGCTTATATCAACGGTTTTGTTTCACCCATATCTCTACATGTCAGTATCAGGAACATCGAGTTGTCCATAAGGTGCAAAAAAAACTGTATTTGGTTCCTGCGTCCCACAGCGTCCCTCCTCCTGCTCCTACTCGATCTCATTGGAGGTTCCAGACGTGGACCAGATCTCAGGTTCTGCAGACGAGAAAACAAAAGACATCAGGACGCGAATATACAGACAGCGAGGCACTTTCATCCTTTCCAACAAATATGAGCCATGTTGTTTACCTGGGCAAGGTCCCGCTTTCAAACATAATGTCATCAATGGCTATGTCACTCCTGACTGACGAACCTCTGGTGGCCTCAAACACAATCTGGCTCAGAGGAAGGAGGAGAGAAAAATCACAAAAACGAGGCAGATAAATAAAGTTATTCTTAATAACTAGTTATGAGTGTCCCCCAGGATGGCGCACCACCGGTAAGCCCACAGACTTCAAGGCACCAACAGCTTAATACCAAGATGCATTTTTGTTTTGCTTTGCAATTTTGAGTTTTCCCCTTTTCACTCTTTTTTTAAATTTTATATTTTTTAATACCTTTATTTAACCAGGAAGTTGAGATTGAAATGTCTTTTCCGAGGGAGACCTGGCCAAGACAGTTTGCCAGTTACAGTTTAAAATGAAAATAAATAAAAACACAGACGGTGAATACAAACAGTAAAATACAACAATAAAAACACAACAGACAGAATACACACATCAAATACACAAGGACGAGACTAAAGTCAGTTCTCAGTCACATGAACCTTTAACATGGCTTCATGTGTCTCTTGCCTGGTGCTGCAGGTCACAGCGGTACTCCACGGTGGCCCTCAGCCAGGCGATGCTCTGCTCGCCGCTCCGTTGCCACAGCAACACGTCCTCGCCGTCCGTGTCCAGGTGGACGTTGAGCTGGCCCGTGCCCGAGCCGTACATGTGGTAGTAGAAGCGCAGACACTGAGTTCCCCTGGAGCCCCTCAGCGGCCGCGAGAGTAGCTGCGCGTTCTGACCGGGCAGCATCGGGGACGCCTCGATGTGCATGTAGTATCCTGTCAGGCACAATACAGCAGCTTACCAGGGACTGTTTCTTTCAGCTGGGTGGGATCTTTTACTGTCTGTGATCTAGGGGCACTGGTGCATCTTGTGAGCGTGATAGTTTGTGTACAATATATGCAATTACAGTTTTTCTCAGTCGCTTTGGTCGTTTTCTCAGATCAGAATTGATATTCTCAACACTACTTGTTCAACCTCCACATCATCTAGTCACTTGTGCACATCATAAAAGCAGCCTCTCATTCTTTTGAACAAATTGCAAATGCTTTGGTACATTCATGCAAGTGATTATGTCCAACCATCTGTTTCCTATAGTTTATGTTGTGTTGATCAAAATATATTATATTGGTTCTCTGTTGAGTCGTCTCACCCCCCAGAACATCTAGGCACTAGTTCATTGAATAAGTCATGACATGCAAAATGGTTGAACCAGTTGTCATAATCTGTCAAGCATATTTTCTATACATTTCTATTAGACTTTTTTTGTAAATGTGTCCTGAATTGATGAATCTTGACTTTCAGTCCAGTTTTTCTCAGTTGCTTTGACTCAATTCTCAAATTACAGTTGAAGTTGTCAAATCAATCTGTGAAATTCTTCACAACATTTTGTTACCTGAGCACAACAGAAAGAGCATTTCTCTTTGTTACCATCTGCAAATGTTTTAGCACATTTAGGAAAATGACAATTATGACAATTTGATCAATTATTGGTTGTAAATGTCTTTTGTAATTGATATGTGCCAGACAGAAAAAGTGCAGCCTTGTGCATTTTCAATCATCGTCATCAAACCCTTCACCATAGTTTCCATCAGAGTAACTGTTATATTGACAACATGACTAAGCACTCTGACTCTCTTGTTTGTAATCAATGACACAAGGACTTGTCATTCTGATGGACTGACATGTTCACTGATGTAAAGATTTACTTTTGAGAGATGAACTCAGGATTTTGAGTTACAGGCTTTTGCAGGTAATCATTGTGTGGTGCTGTTTGTACCAATTGTTTCCAGAAATGCACTTACTGTTTTGCAAATGTTAAGGATGATTCGAGAAATGTACTAAAGCGACTGAGAAAAACTGTAAAATGTGAAAGTTGTAAGTATATATGTATAGTATATATATATATATATATAAAGTATATATAAAGTATATATTCTTCCATGGCTGATCATTACACACCCATTCTCAAAATATCTGCAAAATCATTTTATTTTTGCTCTAAATGCTCTCTTAATAGGCTGGCATCATATATAGTTTTCTTAAAAGCATTGTGAGCCTGAGTCATATTTCCCAAGAGTCATTTTCTTCACGCTTCATAACACTGGTTTTGGGGTGAAATTGTCTTTGCCGTGCTTTTTTTTATATGTTTTCCATGCTATAAAAAATAAACTTGACTTGACTTGACTTGGAAAACACACACAGGGGAAACACTGAAGTAGAATACCGTGTCCTCTTCTGTTTGAATCCCCTCACCTAGTCCCGTGGTGTGGTCCCCTCTCGGCCCGGTGTACGAGGTGGGCGTGGCCCCTCTCCTCCACACCCAGTCACCGGCGTCGCCCTGCTTGTCCTGAGTGTAGCCACAGTGGCCTGCTTCAAAGTCACAGTGCCCAGGAACAGACAGCAGCAGCAACCCTGCAAAAGGAGGATGGACGATACACACTGCGTGATAGGCTGAAGGGTAGAGAAGTGGCCTGACTGGTACACACCTAGATTGCTATACAACCTCGTCACGTACAACTTAAAACCCATCAAGTCTCTCTTCAAGAAGACAGTCAAAATGTTGGATAGGAAACCTCTTCATTTCCATCATTGCAATATCTTAAATAAGTTTAACATTTTCAACATGGATAGTTACCAAACCTTCATGGATGTTTGTCTTGTTTTTAAAGTTTTAAATGGGCTTGCCCCCCCCCACCCTTAAATGATTTCATCCAGAAAAAAAACAATAATGGGGCAAATACCAGTTCATTGTACACTTTATCTTTTTTACTGTATGGAACTTTTTATTGTAATACTGTTTGTAATTTGTCTTTTGCAATTGTGAGGTTTGTTTCATGTTTTTGTGAGTACCTGCCTTGGGAATATGGATGAAATTTAGCAATTGTGCTAATTCCGGCACATTTACATTGATGTGTAATGCTGATATGTTGATTAATGTGCACTGTCCCAATAAAATAAATTAAATAAATTAAATAAATTAAATAAATTAAATAAATTAAATAAATTAAATAAATAAATAAATATTGATCCAAGGACTGGATGGTAAAACCTTCTCTGGCTAACTGAATGAGTATCGGTCTTCCCTGCCTGAACAACTGCTGATGCCCTGAGATAAAGAGTGTGATGGAGTCGGTACCTGCTGTTAGCTCACAGTCTCCCAGGCTCACCCTGATGTCGTCCAGAGCCACTGACCCACAATCCCAGAAGCTCCTGCAGGTACTGACAAACACCATCTAGACAGCAGAGGTAATAGTAGTGGCGTCCTCACGAAGCTCAGAGCATTACACCGTTTTTAAGACTGGAACTTTTAACCATTTGCAGGTAGTTCAAACCAAAACCAAACCACAACCCAGGCCCCGTGCTGTCCTGTGCTATGTTGGTGTTATTGCTGTATAGTGACTAAAGTACAGTGATGTACCTTTTGCACTCGCTAGCTTGTTGATTGCGCAAGGAGACAAAAAACAATAAGCCATCATTCAAAATGCTTTGCTTTGAAAAAAGTGAAAGTGTGAAATCATATTAAAACGTTGCTGAGCATGTTAGGAACAACAGAACCGTGTTAGAGAAGCCGCTCAGTGAAAGCATGTCCTGAAACAGCTGAGAGAAGAGATGTAAATCCTCAACGTCTCACCTTGGCAGGCTTGGACGTCTGGAAGGTGACGTCTGTTGCGATCCAGATGCCTCTGGACTTCTCCCCCTGAGTCCAGATCTTCTCCTGGCTGTTGTTGTGGTGCTGCAGATAGACAGCGAGGGCTTGGTCCGTCTGGTTGAACCCTGCAGGGGTCAAAGGTTATTATCATCTATCTATCTATCTATCTATCTATCTATCTATCTATCTATCTATCTATCTATCTATCTATCTATCTATCTATCTATCTATCTATCTATCTATCTATCTATCTATCTATCTATCTATCTCTCTATCTCTCTCTCTATCTATCTATCTATCTATCTCTCTATCTATCTATCTATCTACTCACCCCTCAGAGAGAAGTGGAACCTCAGGCAGTACTTCATGTTGCCAGGGAGAATTGGCCCGATCAGGCGGCTAACATACCCAGAGCGTGGGCTCAGCCGGGAGTGGGCCAAGACGAACGATCCTGCAGGGAAAAGATAGCTTTCATTTTCTTTGCACAACTCCCATTTCCTCCCATTCCCTCGCTGTGGAATGTGCACATGGCATTGATCTTGATTTCACCTTCCAAAAGCCTCTCTCGGTTCACCCTGTCTGCATCCAAAGTTTGTGAGATGCTTTTAGCGTTACGACTGACATGAAACCCCGTCGGTGCTGCTGTCGTGCCCACCTGCTCCCGTGGTGTGGTCTCCGTTCCTGAAGATGTTGGGCTTGACGGAGACTCTCTTCCACGGCGACCCCGCCACGTAATCCTGGGTGTAGTGGCAGAAACCCGACTCGAAATCACAGTTGGCAATGGAAGGGTCAAAGGTCGGCTCTGTGGCACAAAAGGGTCAGATCAGGGTGCTGCAGTGTACTCTGCAATACAATACGTGCAAATGTGGTATATGCAAGTATATGCGATAAGTAATACTGTGGTAACGGTGACAATCTGTTTAGCTAGTGACTGTACTCCACCTGTGTCTGCATTACAAAACTCTGGGATAAAGGAGATGTCATCGACTGCAACACGACCACCTCTTGGACTGTTAAATGCTACTTCAAAGACCACCTGACAGGACGGGACATACGGACACTCATAAGCAAACATGCATTAGCCCACTATTTCGGTCAAGTCGACATCAAAACCATCCAGACCCGTCTCCTCACTACTGACCTGCAGAGAGTACGGGGCCTTGAGATCCACCTGCACAGGGATCCACTCTCCAGGGGCCACCGTCCAGTCGCTCCGGTTCTCTGGGCCTGCCCTCCACAGCTCCTGGTACTGGCCCACTTGGTCCCGGGTGAAAACGGAGAACAACTTGCCCTTTTCCTCGCCACGCTGGTACTGAAAGCTCAGACAGCCGGACATCGGCACAGTGGTCATGGGAGACACCAGTTTGGCCACCTCTTTGAAAGTCTTGGCATAGATGGAGTCCACATACATGAAATGGCCTGAAGTGGAGTTTAAATGTGATACATATATAGAGATAGGTAATACTAAAATGTAAGAAAAAATAAATAAAAACAGAAAATTTAAAAAGTAGAGAGATAAAGGAAAATTGTGCAGGGGAGGTGAATAAATAAATAAATAAATAAAATAAAAAAATTTAAAAAATAAAAAATAAAAAATATATATATATATCTTCTTTTAAAAAATATTTCATTTTTGTAATTTTTTTGTATTTTTGTATGTTTTGTATTTGTTTTATTTTTTTAAATTTATATTTAATAAATATATTTTTTATATACATTTTTAATTTTATTTAAACCAAAAATATTTTGTATTTTATTTGTTTATTTATTTTATTTACTATATCTCACTTTTATATATCTCACTTGTTTTGCAATTGTCCGGTTTGTTACAGGCATGTAAGTATGGTGCTGAGGTAACTCACTCACCTGTCCTGTTGTATGTGTGGTCATGTGGCAGGTTGCTCCGGGGGGGCTGGACCACACCTCCTCCCACGTACCAGTTCACATTGGCGTTCCACTGATTACTGTACCCACACAGGTGAGACTCCTCGAAATCACATTCTACACACAGGAAAAGGAGAAATCAGCGATAATAGCTCCATCATCCTGATTGTAATAGGCTAATAGGCTTCTCCGGTATGCTCCTGCGTGTGTGTTGAGAGCGTGAGAGAGACACAGCACAGATGGTGCGCATCCAGACGTGCACGTGTGAATGATGCGTGAGTGAAGTCACCGACCCAGGCAGTATCCGGGGCTGATGTGGATCTCGAAGACGGCCACGCTGCTCTCAGCACTCAGCCCGGGCCTCCCCTCGATGACCACCTAACGAGCAGCACATGCTCAGTTTTACAGAGTGATAATAATACAGAGTGACACGGGAATAACATTACACCCGGTGAGCTGACGTATGGAAGGTCAGAGGGAGTGCACACATGAGGGTCCGGAGGAAGTTGCTCCATTTTACTCGTCAAATCAAGTCGAATTTACTGTTAAAGCTCCACCGGGTTTGTCAAATGATTTACACTGCACAACTGAAAACACACTAAAATGTTCTTGTGTGTGTGTGTGTGTGTGTGTGTGTGTGTGTGTGTAGCAGTGAGCATGTGCTTTAAAAGGCACATGAAGGTATGACATTAATCTTCAGCCATGTCTGGGCTGATCTGTGTTTATGCGAGGAGAGGCCCACGTACAGCACAGACGGGGCTTACCATCATGCAGGTCTTGACCTTGTCGGTGCTGGGACTGCATAGTACTATAAACAGGAGCCATACAATTTCCACCCGGTGTTTGGGTAAAGTGTGTGTGTGTGTGTGTGTGTGTGTGTGTGTGTGTGTGTGTATTTCACCTCATCTTGGCTTGCATGTGTCATATCAACCTATATCTGTCTGCTTTTCACACCTACAGCACGCTCTGTTGTTTTTCCTGCACATCAGTTGTATTCTGACGGGAGTTGGACTGAAGAAAGAACTGAAATAACTGTAATAACTAATACATTTGAGTTAGTTTGGCCTGCACTGTTGGACGGTTGTCCTTTGGTCCATTCATATAGTGAATTCTCTGTTTCATTGTTTTTGCTTCACGGACATCGAATGTTGTTTGGCTGCAACTTCTGTGTTTTTGTGAGTCGCCCTGATTTCTTGGCCTGGCCTCTAAAAGAAAAGTTTGAATTTCTTGTTAAAAACCTGAATAATATATGAGAGGAGGTATTGTTTTTACCCTGTAAGGCTCAGTCGTGTTCTGCAGGTCCATGCTTGAAATCACCCAGCTGTCTGAGGGGGTCTTGCTGCCCCACAGCGGCCGGTCGAAGCTCTCGCCCTCCGTACGCCGCTGGACCTCCAGGCTGCCCGACCCGGTGATCTGGTAGACCAGCCTCAGACAGCTCCAGTCCTCCTGGTCCAGGACGGGGCTCAGCAGGACTCCTATGTTTTCCTTCTGCGGTCTGACATCTGGTCTTATTTCATCCTCCGGGTAAACGTCCAAAGCTGCATCCACCGTGACAAACCGGCCTGAGAAGAAATAAAAGGGTGTGGGGTGTTTAGCGTGGATCTGATTTCAAACGTGTCACAGGGGGAGTTTGGATTGATTTCATTTTAAGTTCATCTTAAAGTCAATATTGCTGCTGGCAAGTGAAAACCTGGATTGCACGGTCCTCTATGGGTTGAAAAAAAAATAGTATGACTCTTGCTTGTGAAACGCCTTTCAAAAACATTGCATAATTCCAAAAATGCTGCCGGTCTTTGATGTTGGAGATGGAGATATTTCAGACATCTTGGGCATTTTTGACTTTATCGGACAAGTGGGAGGGGCAGGAGAGACTGGGGGAAGACACTAGGATCCAGGTCAATAACAACACCCAGCAGCAGTGATCTGCTCTTCATGTGGATTCACTCTACATATAATAGCATCCATCATAACCGTTGTTGTCCCACCCTGCATCCATTATGCATTAGCACTGCAGCAAACATGTAAGAAGTGGATCCTTTGGGGATTTTTTGGAACAGGATACCTAAGAACCAAGGAATCAGAGACCCGTCTACTCAGTCCACCTCATCTCCCACCGTAGCCGCCATTCCTTTCCTGCTCAGGCCCTTGCTAGTCTGTAAAGTATTATTTGTCCCTGTGGAATGCCCTGGCTCCCTGGGGCTCTGGACTAACACACACACACACACACACACACACACACACACACACACACACACACACACACACACACACACACACACACAAACCTTGTGAGGACGGTTCGTTCTGTCTTGTTTTCATCTGTGTGATGAACTTGCTTTTGCTGAACGTGCTTTGCAAATAAATTTCCCTTGACTTCTATTCTGACTGCACCTGTTTTTTTTGCGTAGTGCACGTGGAGGGAAAATAAACGAGAAAGTGCAATTAACCTGCTAACCGCTGACCTTCATAACGAGCCTGTGGCAGCACAGCAACAAGGATGGAAACAGGAAGAGAGAAAGCAGTTGGCTGATTCCCAGAGGGACAGAAAGACAGACTGCAGAACAAAATCAGACAAGCAGAAACAAGAATTATGACGGAAAAAACCTTTTGGTTCCCCCAGTCATCTGAGGATTAACACAGCCAGAGAGACTAAAGTAAAGAAAAGTAAAGTAAAGTAAAGTAAAGTAAAGTAAAGTAAAGTAAAGTAAAGTAAAGTAAAGTAAAGTGGAGTGAAGTGAAGTGAAGTAAAATAAAGTAAAGTAAAGTGGAGTGAAGTATAGTAAAGTATAGTAAAGTGAAGTAAAGTAAAGTGGAGTAAAGTATAGTAAAGTAAAGTAAAGTGGAGTGAAGTGAAGTGGAGTAAAGTAAAGTAAAGTAAAGTAAAGTAAAGTAAAGTAAAGTAAAGTAAAGTAAAGTAAAGTATAGTAAAGTAAAGAGTAGAGTCATAGCAACAGAGATTGTTAGACTGTTAGAGAAGCTGACAACGGTTTCTATTGTTTCTATTCTGGGACAAACACCCTGATTATAGAAATATGCTCCTCATAAAAACCCCATAACGATTCATCTGTTGTTCTTGTTCTGACTGGGTGCGTGCAGCTCAGCAGTATCGGTACCAGCCCAGATAGAGGCTGACCGGGTGTGTACAGCTCAGCAGTATCGGTACCAGCCCAGATAGAGGCTGACCGGGTGCGTACAGCTCAGCAGTATCGGTACCAGCCCAGATAGAGGCTGACCGGGTGCCTGCAGCTCAGCAGTATCGGTACCAGCCCAGATAGAGGCTGACCGGGTGCGTACAGCTCAGCAGTATCGGTACCAGCCCAGATAGAGGCTGACCGGGTGCCTGCAGCTCAGCAGTATCGGTACCAGCCCAGATAGAGGCTGACCGGGTGCCTGCAGCTCAGCAGTATCGGTACCAGCCCAGATAGAGGCTGACCGGGTGCGTGCAGCTCAGCAGTATCGGTACCAGCCCAGATAGAGGCTGACCGGGTGCCTGCAGCTCAGCAGTATCGGTACCAGCCCAGATAGGCGCCGGGCAGATGCCTACATGTGTTACTTCACCGTCTCCAGATGTGCTGGGATGCTGGAAACAGAGCAGGCCAGATGGAGGAGCAGAAACCAGCTAACGCAACAAGCACAGCAGCAACTACACAGCTAGTCTGTCACTGGACTGAAACGCCACAACACCATCTCCGGTGTCAGAGAGAGAGACGGGGGGGTTAGGTGGCATCGTTGAGGTCTCCCAGTACCGTCAGAGTTGAGGGTCCAGCTGGTGAAGCCGGCGTCCGACGTGTATCCGCAGGTGTCCGACTCAAAGCTGCAGGAGCCTGGAGAGAGCTGGCTGAGGGCTTGGACCGTGGCTTTGAGCACAGGGAGAGAGAGAGAGGGAGAGAGAGAGAGAGAGAGAGAGAGAGAGAGAGAGAGAGAGAGAGAGAGAGAGAGAGAGGATGGTAAGTATGACTCACACCGAGCGGCATATAAACATCACCTCATGCAGCAGCACTGGCACAACCTTTAAAGTAGTTTAACTCACCAGCTAAAGTCAAGAGGTAGAAGAGAAGCATCGCAGCTTTGAGTGGAGACGACTGGACCGACTGGACCGACTGGACCGACTGACTGGACCGACTGGACCGACTGACTGGACCGACTGGACCGACTGGACCGACTGGACCGACTGGACCGACCCGGAGACACTCGGAAGATAACGAGGGGAAATGATTTTGTCCAAAGCAACAAAAAAAGAAACTCAGCGTTTCCCACAAACTCCGTCCTGCTGGGTCAGACTGGCAGCTCACTGCAGACTCTCAGATAGGAAGACTCTGTCTGGCCGAGGGAGCAGGGAGGAGGGGGAGGAGAGAGAGGGAGGAGAGAGAGGG
This sequence comes from Hoplostethus mediterraneus, assembly GCA_034670385.1. NCBI lineage: Eukaryota > Metazoa > Chordata > Actinopteri > Trachichthyiformes > Trachichthyidae > Hoplostethus > Hoplostethus mediterraneus. The sequence goes on from JAXDDW010000108.1 coordinate 232,470, forward strand.
AGGAGAGAGGGACAGACAGAGAGAGAGAGGGAGGGAGGATAGAAGAGAGGGAGGGAGGGAATCAGGGGGTGGGAGAGAGGGATGGAGGTAAGGGAAAGAGGGAGAGGGGGAAGGAAGAAAGAAGAGAGGGAGGGAATCAGAAGGAGGGTGGGAGAGAGGGAAAGAGGGATGGAGGTGAAGGAAGGAGGGAAAGAGGGAGGGAATAAGGGGAAATGGATGTGGGAGAGAGGAATGGAGGTAAGGGGAGGAGGGAAGGAGGGAGGGAAAAAAGAAGAGAGGGAATCATGGAAGGAGGGTAGAGACGAGGGTAGAGAGGAAAGGAGGGATGGAAGTGGAGGAAGGAGGGAGGTGATAGAAAAAGGAAAGAGGAAAGGAAAGAGGTAGACGGGGAAGGAGGGAAAGACAAGTATGGAAGCAGAGAGAGATGGGAGGATGGGGGAGGGTGGGAGAGAAGTAATGAAAGGGGAGGAGAGAGGGGAAGGAGAAAAGAAAGAAGTCGGAAGAAAAAGACTGGTGGGTAGAACGAGGGGAAGAAGAAGAGGGTGGGTGAGGAAGGGGGAAGGGAAGAGCAAGGGAGGAGTGGGAGAGGGAGGGAAGGGAAGAGAAGGAGGGAAGATGGAGAGAGAGGGGGAGGGAGGGAGAGACTTTCTCTTCTACCTCATAAATGACCTAATCTGTCTCTTTAGTCTCGGTAGCTGAGATGTAAATCTGGGAACATGAATATGAAGCGATCCTACAAACAAAACAACAAAACAACAAAACAACAAAACAACAAAACAACAAAACAACAAAACAACAAAACAACATTCACACACAGAACCGGCTGAGACCAGATCCTCAGACCGGAACGAGCCGAGCTGAGACACCAAACAGGATGGGCTCTCTCACCGTCTCTAAGGTGTGTGTGTGTGTGTGTGTGTGTGTGTGTGTGTGTGTGTGTGTGTGTGCACCTGTCTTATTCACTGGAATGCAGATTGTTTTTTATTTTTTTAGAATCAATGAATAGAAACTTTCCTGCTTCAGGACAGAAGTGAAGGAAAGTCAGAAGAAGGTGGAGAGACTAGACTGCTTTGAAACCACATTTGTCTTCCATCTGTACAACCTCTCTCTCTCTCTCTCTCTCTCTCTCTCTCTCTCCCTGCTGGTCTGTACATGTTGGTCGTTTCCCTTTCAGCATTTTAACAAGGTGCCATGAACACTCAGCAGGGAGGCCAGATGTGGAGGTGAGGTCTCTCCTGACCTCAGCAATCACAGCTCAACCTCCAGAGGCTCACATGGACCGGGGTCATCTCCACATGGACCGGGGCCATCTCCACATGGACCGGGGCCATCTCCACATGGACCGGGGTCATGTCCACATGGACCGGGGTCATGTCCACATGGACCGGGGCCATCTCCACATGGACCGGGGTCATCTCCACATGGACCGGGGCCATCTCCACATGGACCGGGGTCATGTCCACATGGACCGGGGTCATGTCCACATGGACCGGGGTCATGTCCACATGGACCGGGGTCATCTCCACATCTGACTTTGGGTAGAAAAAAAAAATCATTTTCAAATGTTTTTTTAATTGATTCATAATGGGGCTGTAAACAAATTGTTCACTCAAGTACAGCGAACAAAGACGGCCTTGAACGCATCTTCTATGCATTACTGGCAGTAGGGATCTCTCAAGGGATCTCTTCCAGGGATCACTGGATTTATTCAAGACTTCTTTTTTTACTTTTCAAGTGTTCAAAATGTCCAGACCTCCACACGTCTGACACTGAACTCCCTGAGAACCGCTGTGCTGGCAAACCCAGAAACCCGTATTTCATCCGTACAGTTTCCTCGTCTCCGTCCATGTAAACATCACGGAGAGCGCCAGAGCATCTGTAGTGCACGCACAGGGATCGCAAGGGATCGTGTCTAAGACAATGCGGTGACGTGTTCTCCCCAGAATGTGAAGCGCTGCTCGATGTGGTCACCTCCCCCCGGGGCCCCTCCCTCCCCCCGGGGCCACCCCGGACCAGAGGGGTTCAAGTGCAAAGTCCCCGTCGGCCTCTGAGCTGTTATTGATTGAAGGTTGTGATTTTGATGATTAAATACAGGAAGTGCTCCGTTCTCAAGAGTGGAAATTACATTTGTGAGCAGTGTGATTCATCACTGTTGCCACGAGGACATCTGAAGGGAAGATGTGTATAGAGATCTCTCTGCAGAACAACCTGCTCGGATATTTCACTGACAAATTCATATCAAACCGCCCCTGACAGACAAATCCCATCCGGTGCAGTTGAACAGCGCCACCTGCAGACGGGCCCAGAACAGAGAGCGTGAAGTCAGGGTGGATCAGATCTTTAACACCATCCCTCGTCTGGAATCGAGGCCACGGGCTTGGCGTGACGGGACATAAGTCTGCAGGGGGCCGCGTTGAAACATTCATGAACGTTAATTCCAGAAGTGGGTTGAGAACATGCTCGCCGCGTGCCGCATTACTGAATAAGTTAAGACACATATAGGCGGCCTTCATCCATGTACGCAGAGATGAGGGCCTGAAATTATTGATGCCTTCTCTCAAAATAGAACTGTGGCATCTATTGGACTGGAAGCAGGAAATATAGGGTAGGTGACACGAGTAAAGGCAGTAGAAACACTCTGATGACCTGATTCTCTATCGATGTTATACTTGTGTACTTTTGTCGTCTCGCCAGGTGCACGTCCAGAAACAGCGATGCGGATCACGCCTGTATAAGCCGCGTTTACCCAAAAGTTCACAACCTCGAATTTCTCGCGAGCGGATGTGAGGCGATGTCGTGGCTGAGATGCTGATAACAGGCCGGGTACCATGGTTACTACTCCCATCACCAGTCCCGGTCGGTCGCTCGCATGTTGTTGTCACGGTAACGGCCGCTCTAGTGAGGACACACGTGACTTAGGTGAGAATAGAGGGGCTCTCTGTGTTGTTGACTTTTAATCTGATCTACCAGAATGCAGAAACATGGAGCGGGATTATCCTGCCAGGGGTCAGTGTGATGTACGGGCCCTTACGCTCACTTTTCTACAGATATGTGAGGTAAAAGATGGCAAAAACCTTCAATGTACAACTACTGAAGATAGCTGAGATAGTATATATATATATATTTTTTTTTTTTACACAAACCGAGGGCTTTGGGCAACCAAGGTAATCCATTTGGCTCTTACAGGTGTTGTGGTAACCCAGGACCCTTGCAGTCAGGAGCCACGCCAGGCCGTGACAGCGACACCGCCGTCAGCCCGAGTACAGAGTGGTGCAGGACGACTACACTACAGAACAGTAGTAGTATAGGTGGGGGGGGCAGTAGTGGAGCAGCAGTCTTTTTAAAGGCGCTTTGTGCAGCATCAGTAATCCGCTCTGATGTCACGATGCAGAAGGCGGGGCTGTGACCGCTCGCTCCGGTTTAATCCACGCAAGTTTTCTGGACGGACAAATGCGGTAGGCTCCCGGCAAACGATGGAGATGTGGATTGCGGCGCGAGCCACCCCTCCCCAGTGATTTACAGGTAAGAGAAACGGCATCCCGCCATGTACTGTACCGGGATATCGTGGAGCGCGCGGTGTAGAAACAGGGACGGGGATCGAGACGCCGTGAAGCCGCTCGTGTCGCTGACGCGCAGATGGCGGATCCGACACCTGCCGAGATTTAATCTGGAGCATTTCTCAGTCACGGGGGAGGGAGGCCACCGCGCGCGACCTTGTCCGTTCAGGCAGGTGACAGCACGCGCCACCTTTTGCTATAGTATTGATTGTATAAGAGTAGATGTACGGGCCTGTCTGCCCGTCCGTCCCGCGCTGGAATAAAGTGACAGTATATAATTTCAAGGATATTTAATGAGTTACATGACAAGGTTTGGGAACGGTACCTTGGTCTCGCGAGTCATAATCGTAATCATATTTTAAATTAATTATCAGCACCATCCCACAAGGAAGAGCCCAATTCTGCCATTTTTTTAATGTCTCTGTAGCTCAGACGTACAGGCCAGGCTCGAGATGTCATCCCGAGACGGTGGAACCTTCACAATAAAAGCTTTTCTCGGTCGCCACTTAATGTTGGAAAGCCGTAAAATAAACACGATGTAACCGATATGCTTATTGATGCATCCGAACTGTGTAGTGTGTGTGTGTGTGTGTGTGTGTGTGTGTGTGTGTGTGTGTGTGTGTGTGTGTGTGTGTGTGTGTGTGTGTGTGTGTGTGTGTAGTGAGTGTAAGTGAGGACATTTTGCTGATCCTCAATTTTTAGCAGGTTAGTTTAGATTTAAGGAATTAAGATTAGGATAAGAGTTAAGGTTAATTTAGGGTTAGGACTTGGGTTTAGGGCGGAGGATAGAATTAGGTCTAGGTTAGGTGTTAGGGCTAGGGCGAGGTTAGGGTCCAGGGAAGTATGGTACTACAAATGTGTGCATGTGTGTATTCCTCAGTGTGTGTTTGTTGGTGAGTTAATGGGCTAGTAAATCCCAGACCCTGTAGCTTTCACTGCAGCTTGACAGATGGAGGTGCAGTCGTCAGCTCACAACCCTGGCCCGACTCCGCCACGCTGCCAGGCCATCTGTGACCCGGGCAAACCCCCCCACCCCCTCACCCCTCCACCCCCCCCACCCCTCCACCACCCCCATGGCACCCAGCCTTTGACATCCAGTCTGCAGCCCCAGGCAGAGAGGGACATGGACCACCCTCAGAGTCTGTCCTCCCTCCTGTCCTGTCCCTTCATGTTCCCTCTCTGGTAGTGATGTGGGTTTGAACTCAGATTACTGGTTCAATTTCGCTGTACATTAACCTCTGCCCTCAGTGTCTTCTCTATTCAGCCCATTTGGTTTTTAAGTGTAGCTTAACGTTTGTACATAAGCAAGCTTTAGCTTTTTTCCCCCTTTTTAAAATAGACCCTTGTTTCCGGAGAGCAGCTTTTCTGCAAGCAGTTTGTATTACTAGCAAGAATACATCCTGTTGTCCTTTCTCAACCTATTGAGCACAGACACTTTGAAGTACCACAGGTGATGATTGATAGAAACCCAGATAGTCGAGTTCTACTAAATAAACATCAATACTGAGGGAGCATCACTGGCCTCTCCAGCTCTCTGCCAGGTCTTCTCTTATATCAGAGCCTTTCCTTCTGCCCCACCTCATTCTCCTCCACTTCCTCCTCCTTGTCCTCTTCCTCCTCCTCCTCCTCCTCCTCCTCCCCCCCATCATGTGCCATCTGCCAGCTGCCGGAGGATGCTGGTGAATGTGGTGCAGATTAAAGCGCACAGCGAGATGAATCCCAGCAGATTTAGGTTCAGAGATAGGGAGTCCCTGCCCTGGCGCCGTTTATATCTATCACTCTACTGGGGTTGCCGACTTGATGCTGTAATGTGTGTGTGTGTGTGTGTGTGTGTGTGTGAGGTAATTGAATGAGCCAACATAGGTTGAAGCTGAAAATTGAAGCAATAAAAAAAAGCATATTGTCATAAAATCAGGTTTTCTGAAGTACATGTTACTATTTCTCATAAACTGGATTATTAAGATAATATTAGTGATGTTCATGTTTGAAGTTTATTATCTGAACAAATGAAATTGCGTCCAACGCTGCCAAACCGTGGGCTGTGGGCTGATCCACGCATCACTCGGCCAAATGTTGTAATGTTAACTTGCTATCTGTGCCGCCTTAAAAAAAAATCCCTCAGGACACTAAATGGTTTGGTATTATCTGGCACGGCATGGTAAGCAGTGTTTCTGCACCGTACATTATGAGGCGGAGGCCTGCCGCTGCAAGTGGAGTGGATTTTAGTCAATTCTGTTCTGCAGGAAAGCAAGGCCGTGTGCCATGCATGGTGGTGAAAATACAAGCATCCATTATGGTCGTGGAACAGAAGTGCCTGAACATCATGTCGCTTGGGTATTCGGAAAAATAAAGCTTCTTTTTTCACAGAGAGTCTGCAGACAAACAAGCAGGGAAAGCAAAAGACAGTTTTATATTTAACCCCCATTTGTTTGTCTGTGATTTGACTCTTTCTGTTTGTTTTGTCCCCTGTCTCTCCCAGGCAGAGCAAGAGAGAGGTTGCCTTGGAAACATGAGGAGCGTATTCTGAGAAGCAGGATCAGACCACCCCCCCGCCGCCATGAGCCACAAGTACCCGAGCGAAGGGTCGGGGGATCTAGGGGAGGAGCACAAGGCAAGCTCGGCGCCTCCCCGGAGTCGGCAGCCCAACGGCACCGCGGCAGGAGAACCCCCCGTAAGACGATCCTGGAGGCCCTGTCAGATGCTCAACCAGGACGGAGAACCGAATCCCCATCATCATCATCATCACCATCATCATCATCATGCTCCTCATCACCACCACCATCCACCCACAGCTCGTGGAGCCCCGCGGCCACGCAGGCGGCCTCCCTCAGGGCAAGGGCAAAGCCAGAGTCAGGGTCTGGTACCAGGTCTTGTTCCACCCAGGCAGGACCAGGGAGAGGTTCTGGACTCGGAGCCTTGTCCCGTCCAGCATCTCCGCCCCGGTGTGGCTCGCTACCGCCGCCAGGGTGACCCCAAACCCAAGGTCAGAGTTCACAGACAGAGGCAACCAATCAGAGAGGTGCAGGATCCTTCATCGCCACTGCAAGAGAGAGAAGGTCCAGCAGAGGTGCATTCATCACATGCTCCTGTGACAGACCAATCACAGGACAGGGGATCTCCTGACCGGACTCCTGTTGCTGTTGTCACCCCCACACAGCTCACACCTGATCCCCCGACCCCTGACCACCTCCAGGAGATGAAAGAGGAGGATAAAGAGGAAGAGGAGAAGGAGGAGGAAAAAGAACAGCGGGAGGAAGACTGTCACTCTGCCACACGTCACTCCGGGTGTCGTCATGACGACATAGAGACAGTAAATGATGGAGGGGAGGAGCATGCAGAGGGAGTGCAGGAAATCGAGGAGGAGCAGGAAACGATGGAGGAGAATGTGGCCCAGGGAGCTGAAACTGGAGATGTCTGTTCTGACACAGAGAGCACTGCTTCACTCAGTATGGACGGTCCTCTCCACAGCCCGCCACCCCTCCGGTCGCCGACTCCCCCGTCGTCCCCGGAGACATCCCCGTTTCCCCAGTTGGACCAGTTCAGCGAGGAGCCCAGCGCCAGCCCTACCCCTAACGACGACCCGTTGCCCGAAGAAGACGAGGGCAGCTCTGAGTCCTGTTCGCTGTCCCACTCCACGTCCTACATCGAATCCTATCCAAAAACCTATGCAGACTTTTATACCGAGTCCCACCAGAAGTCTTACCCCGAACCTCTCTGCGAGTCGTACTCCGAACCCTACACAAAATCCTATCCCAATTCCTTCCCCGAACCCCTCGATACATCCTACCAAGAGTTACGCAGAGAACCTCGTAGAAGATCTGGTAGGAGGACCGAGCCTAGCGGGGAGCCCTACCAAGAGCCCTACCAAGAGCCCTACTCCAGCCATAGACAGGTGAATGTACAAAAAGGGGCTCCAACCTCCCCCACCAAGCATGTCCCTCACCCCGCTAGACAGGGCAGAGACCGTGGTTCACATCAGGCACCTGCCGGTCAGGACCGCTCCGTTGGCTGCAGACTGCACCACTACGACGGCCAGTCGGACGGGGAGGGTGATGCCGCAACCCTCGACGGAAGCCCCGCCTCCAAAAGCCTCGGGCTAGCACCCAGGCGTCCACGCGCAGAAAACCACGTGAAGAGCCCTTCATCTGGGCAGGGCAGCTCAGGCGAGGTCCAGGAGGAGCAGGCCAACGCGGGTCTCCCCGGGGAGGAGGAAGGCAGCGCGAAGGGCTCGGGAGACGCCATTACTCTGGCTATTAAAGACATCAAGGAGGCGATTGAGGAAGTGAAGACGAAGACGGTACGCTCCCCCTACACGCCCGACCAGCCCGTAGAGCCCATCTGGGTGATGAGGCAGGAGGTCAGCCCCACGGAGGACGGATACCCGCAGCAGACGATGACGGCCTGCCATGTTAGTATGAGTTCAGTTATCACTTAAGATACCGTGACGCCGCAGCGTTTTGTTATGTAAAGGGATGAGACACAGGGCAGTGCATCATGGGAGTTGTGTCAGCATTGCGTTGCATTGATTGCATCAGATTTTATTGTTGCCGGGAAACACTGAAATAGATTTACAACCCTCGCTCTGATTTTGTTTTCTGTTTCTGGGATTATTGCCCAAAAGCTGCTTCATGTATCACCGCCCTGAAGTCGTGAGGATGTCCGACTGAGTCATAGGCGCCGATTTATGTTTTTTTCCAGTGGGAGCTCAAATGAAGTGAATACCACCGAGGTGAAGATTGTCACAAAATCACTTTTATGACTCTTGCTTTAGTAATTACCGCGGTGCAGGCTACTGTCATCTGTCAACGTAGACACACACCCAAACCAAATGCAACACTGCTCTGCTACAAATTCATCTGGTGGTGGATCCTCACTTTGACTGTCTTTACACTCGGTTTCTCTCTCCGTTTTTTAATGACAAATTCGTACGTTTTTACCCGATCATCACCGTGTTTCACACTTGCTGTGTCGCTAGCTAGCAGCTACGTGATGGAACAACGTTGGTTTAGCGACTCTAACGTTACATTGGCAGTTGGCTACGTGACCACGCCCCGTAACGTAGTTTCATTGGATAATGCGATTTGTAGTTAAAACGTTCACCGATAATAATAAGTAATAATAGAATAAATAGATGCGTTTTTTCTTTAGAAAGATGCAGTTTTTTAATACATTTATTTATTATTTTTTAATCGGCCTTCCCCGTGGGTGCTCAACCTTTTCAGTGGGTGCTCGAGCACCGGACTGGACTGAGTTGCTGTTTTTTTTTATACTAGTCTCTTTTCGTCCTTTCTCTCTCTCAGTCTGTTCCTCCGTCACCCTCCCAGTCGGCGTCTGAGTCTCCGTCCCACTACACCTCAGTTCCGGTTGGGGAGCCCGTCAGTCCGGTGAGGGCCGAGTCATCCGGAGCGCATCACCAACATTACCACCAACACAACCAACACCACCCGTCACAGCAAAGGGACACTGCGAGGCCACTGCAGCCACAACCGCCGTCTAACCAGCAGCATCAGCATCAGCATCCACCGCCTCAGCAGCCGCGGCCTCAGGTCCAGCCACAGTCACCGCCCCTCCAACCGTCTGTCCAAGAGGTGAGTACAGTTTATACCCACCAACATAGTGTGTCCTCAAGATGGCATCGGCGTGTGATTTGTTCTAAATGGCTGGTTTCACAGGAAAAACCTCATAACTCATATTTTTCTTTTGTAGAGCAAGTTTCTGACTTTCAGGCCCATGAAACCATTCCAGAGAAGATAAAACTTCAAAAACGCATGGTTGTCAAACTAAAAAAAATAAATAAGTAAACCTTTTAGAGGGTTTTCATCTGCCAGCAGCTGATTGTTAGGATGGTTGACGGCAAGAGAAAGTGTGATACACTTTGCTTTTTATTTTCCCTTCCAGATACGCAGATCTCTGCCCTCATTTCCCACATATGTGGAAGGTAAGTGGATTCACATTCAGATTCACCTATTCATCTGGAGAAAAGTAACTATTTTGAACTTTGAACTTTTTGAACTGAGGAGATGCATACTGGTGACTGGTGGTGTGTGTGTGTGTGTGTGTGTGTGTGTGTGTCAAATGCTTTCCTTGCTATCTGATGAAAGTTACAATTGAGAACGTTAGGGCGAAGTATGTGGGTTACTAGAAGTGTTTTATTGCCATCTCTTTTGCAATCGGTGTATGTATGTGTGTGTGTCATAGCATGTATGTGTACACACACACACATATTCCCTAACCTGTGTGTGTTTGGCCTGTGCAGTCCCAGGTCCATGTGACCCTGAAGACCTGATTGACGGCATCATCTTTGCAGCTAGCTACCTTGGCTCCACCCACCTACTGTCGGAGAGGACTCCCTCAAAGAGCGCCCGCATGCAGCAGGCACAGGAGGCCATGAACAGAGTTAGGGTGAGGATACACTCCACTCTCTATGGTTTAAGCACAGCTGGGATGTGTGTATATATTGTAGAGGGCAAACCTGCAGGATTGAGCAAAATAAGAGCAGACTCAACATTGGATTGATCATTTATCTAATCCTTGCATTTCAATATTTTCAAAACCTTTCAAAACTTTCTAACACAAATCCATTCTGAGTCAAAGTTTCCATGATGTTGTGCAGCTCAGACGTCATCAGTGAATGTCAGTATGGGACCACAAGCATAACTAGGATGAGACAATATTCCTAAAAGGGTCTACAGTTACAGTACAGTTAGTTCATAGTGCTATTGTGATGTTGCATGTATTTAATAATAATCATTTATTTTTATTAACTTTATTAAGCACTTTTCAATAATTACAAAGTGCTTTACAGACAAAACAACCATAAAAGGGTCAGTAAGATCAATAATAGAAATGTAGACTTGGAACAGGGTGGCAGAGGAATAAAACTGGCAAACACAACAATAATTAAATAAGTAAAAACAAATGATATAAAAGAGACATACTGTACCTCAGCTGCAGAGACTAGAGGTGCTGCACAGCGAAGATTCATTCCCAGTTTATCTTCTGCCTCGACCTTGAAAGCAGGATCCAGCCTGATGCTTCATGGCGTGCTGCTGTTGACTGATTATAAACACTGGGGCTCTGCCAACTAAAGTTAATCAGAAAAGTGGAAAAACTGCAAACTTGCATCTTCCGCCATGGCAGCGGGGCTAGAGAGCAGACGACACTGAGGGCGACGGCACACTTAACAAAAGCAGAGTGATAAGGATGATAAGGATGACATCCAACGTGGGTCACGAGTCAGACCCGACCTCGCGATGATGATCTGGCCTTCAGCCCACGGAGACACTGAGACGCCACAAGACATGTCTGGGTTTGGAAACCAGCTGACACACCGACTCGTCCAGACCGAACAGATTCATTATCACAGTTTATTTTGCTGCTTAAGGTTTCTACAAATGTTGAAGTGGAAGTGAAGCTTGTATACATCTTGGGTGTGACTGCATACTCAGCAGACCTTAGATCAGTCATCCCGTTGTTTCTCTTCATCCACTCTGAACCCAAAACTGTGGTTAGGTGGATTTAGAGCTTGAATCAATCTTGCAGCAGTTCCTTACCAAGACCAGCAGCAGGGGGCAGCATCGAGTTAGTATCTGGACTCTGCACATGCACGGTGCTGCACGAGTCAAGGAGTTGAGCGCGACACAGACAGAGAGAAATGCACATGCACACCACTGTGTTGTCCTTGGTGGTAGAGGTGGGCGATGATCGTGTTTATAATCATAATCGTCATTTTAATTATTTAATCGTGGGAAATTTTCAAAATCGTTCATTTCGATTGTTATTTAGGCGACAAGAACGAGGAACGTCTAGAAGCGCCAGTTAGCAAAGCAACCAGTGTGTGTGTGTGTGTGTGTGTGTGTGTGCGCGCGCGCGCGCGCGTCAGACACTTTCCCGCGAATGAACGGGCCAAATACTTTCCCCAATACTGCGTTCATGAACTGTCCCCTTAAAAAATACTACGTGGTATTCAGTCACGTCCCTCCGCCCCGTCCAGTAACGCCGTGTTCAGACAGGTTTGGACCGGTCGTTTTTGGCGAGCCGCGAGCGAATGTGTCAAGCCGGGCAGGAAGTCAGACACAGGAACGGTCAATTTCAAAATAAAACAAATTCCAAAATAAAACAAATAAAATAATCGTTCATTAATCGTAATCGAGGTAAATTGAAATATCAAATCGTTTGAATAAAAGTCATATCGCCCACCCCTACGTGGTGGTCCAACGTTTGCTATCCATATTAAGAAAAATGGTTCCTTAACACACATTTCCCCTCATACAGACTTGGGAGGAATATTTTGCTTTAAAACATTAAATGCACAATAAAAGTTGCTGAGATGACGTGTGTGTGTGTGTGTGTGTGTGTGTGTGTGTGTGTGTGTGTGTGTGTGTGTGTGTGTGTGTGTGTGTGTGTGTGTGTGTGTGTGTGTGTGTGTGTGTGTGTGTGTGTGTGTGTGTGTGTGTGTGTGTGTGTGTGTGTGTGTGTGTGTGTGTGTGCGCTTGAAGCAAAAACAATGCACAGCAACGCAGAGTGAGGCATTCTGCTAAGACAGTATGCCTCCATAATACTAATAAGATGTTTTGGATGAAACTGCTTCGATTCCAGAGACGAGTAAGGGATGTCATTCAAAGAAGTGTCCCAAAGGCATTCAGGTTTATTTAGTTACTGTGAATATCATACACCAAGTGGACTAAATATAATGAACACCTCTGTTTAAATTCAATAAACTGCCGTCTGAATCCAGGTAAAAGCTTTGATCCATTTTGGATTTAACAGATTAAATCCACTCTAATCAAATCCCTGCAGATGAACGTGAGCAGAACGGTTAAAATGATTTTTTAAGCCTTGAGAAAACAGACAGATTGCCCACAGCGCTGCAGCCACATATTGCGAAGGTGTTCTTGATATCTTCGTAGCAAGAACAGATACTGAGTCGTAGTGAGACATCTGCCAGTAACACATACCGTCTGCTCGTTTCTGCAGGGTTGCTCGTGTCACATTGATGAAGAGGAAACTTCTGACAGTGTTTGTTTGATAGGCCTCTGGCAGGGCGCTTTGTCAGATGTGATAGACAGTGAAACATCACTGCCCACACACACACACACACACACACACACACACACCTTTCAGGTCCTTTGTCCCATAATATAATATTGCAGACCGTCTGCTGTGAGTGAGCCAATCCTGTTTCGTCCGCCCACCCAAAAGCCGATCTCCCTGTTCTTTAAGTGTCTCTCTCTCTCTCTCTCTCTCTCTGAGTTCATCCTCTACTCTTTAAGTGTCTTGATCTCTCTCTCTCTCTCTCTGAGTTCATCCTCTGCTCTCTCATCACTGCAGGCTGCTCAGAAACAGGCAAAGAACAGGAAGAAGGTAAGGAGATTCTGGCTGCTACCTTCAGTGTTGATTGTTGAAGTCACGTGTTCATGCAGAAGATGACTTGTCTGACTGTTAGAGCACAAGTCCACAGATTCTCCATGAAATATAATGGTATGTATTTTATGTATGGCACACAGATGAGTGTGTTTCGGCTGATTCGGCTGGCTACTGATGCTTTACTGATGCTTTTTGGGAGACCGTTGTGATGAAGCGCCGTCTGTTTCTCACTTGTTGGTTGTTTCTCTGTCCGGCTGTGCAGAGCCCCGACGGCGAGGCTCCGGCTACTGCTGAGGTGGATCTGTTCATGTCCACGCAGAGGATCAAAGTCCTCAATGCAGACACTCAGGTATAACAATATGGACCTTACTTTATCAATACACACCGTATAGTGCAATATTGAATACATCTTCCAAATTGGAGGAAGGTGGAATTGTGCTGAGAGAAAGGTCTCACGATGGTGGTTCGGTGACCCCTCCTCCGATGCCTCTGGGAGTAACCAGAAACACCTCGTCTTGTTTTTGACGTCAGGAGTCTATAATGGACCTGCCGCTGAGGACAATCTCCTACATAGCAGACATAGGCAACATGGTGGTGCTGATGGCCAGGGGGAAGATGGTACGGTCCAGGAGTGCCCAGGACAACCTGGACCGTACCACCGAGCACGCCACCATGACCCACGACGACCGGCGCCTCTACAGGATGATCTGCCACGTCTTCGAATCGGAGGATGTAAGGATGCTTGTGCTTCTATGAAGTCCTGAGTTAACTTCAGCTATTTCTATACACAATAGTAACATGTCTCCCCCCCCCCCCCCCAGGCTCAGTTGATAGCCCAGTCTATAGGCCAGTCCTTCAGCGTGGCCTACCAGGAGTTCCTCCGGGCCAACGGTATTGATCCCGAGGACCTGAGCCAGAGGGAGTACAGCGACCTGCTCAACACTCAGGACATGTACAACGACGACCTCATCCACTTCTCCAAGTCGGAGAACTGCAGAGATGTAAGTTGACCAGCAGGGGGCAGCAAAGCAATAGAGGTATAGAGCGAGGAGTAGTTTATATCGCTGCTGCCAGACGAAAACTTTGTATCTTCATAAAGTAAACTTCAGATTGACGAGCATTCGTGGGAGTCATGGGCTCTGGGACCACGACACTTACTAAAGAAAACCACATAAACCTTCAAGAAAATGGAAACATGAATTAGAAAATTGAAGTTACAAGGTTTTCCCATGATGGCGACGTCATTTAAGGCATTGATCCTTAACTGGGTTTTAACTATTTAAAGACGTTTTTTATCCAAGTCCGTTCAAAATCGCGTTCTGCTCTATCGCAGGTTTACATAGAGAAGCAAAAAGGGGAGATTCTGGGTGTGGTGATCGTGGAGTCGGGCTGGGGTTCAATCCTCCCCACCGTCATCATCGCTAGCATGATGCATGCTGGGCCGGCGGAAAAGTCCGGTCGGCTCAACATCGGAGACCAGATCATGACCATCAACGGAACCAGCCTGGTGGGTTTGCCGCTGAACACCTGCCAGAGCATCATCAAGGTATGTTGCTGTTTTCGGTGTCAGTGCCTTGCTCAAGGGGATCTCAACGTTGGTTGTTGAGGTTACTCATTCACTCCAACTGGATTTTCCCAGCTGGTCTCTTCTCTAAGCTTCAGGCTACATTTCTGAGCTAGTCTTGTTCACTCCTCCCTCCCGTAGTTCCCGAGCTTATTGGGGGATTCAAACTAGCAACCGTATGGTCTCCTTCCTTCTCTAGCAATCAACTACCATTGGCAACCATCTTTATTTCTGCTATGCTTCTCCTCAGAGCTGTATGGAGAGTCTTGTTGATGGAAAACACAAAATCTTACAAAATGATTCATCGCCAATAACTAGGATAGATCCAAAATACGTAACTAAAATAGATCCAAAATACGTAACTAAAATAGATCCAAAATAGATCCGAACTACTTAAATCCAAATATGTTTTTGCTCTTTAATGTCGTAGGTAGATTTTGCCAGTCCACAGCTAAACTCTCCGTCTTCCCTCAGGGTCTCAAGTCCCAGTTCAGGATCAAGTTGAACATCGTCAGGTGTCCCCCGGTCACCATGGTGCTCATCCGCCGGCCAGACCTCCGATACCAGCTGGGCTTCAGCGTACAAAACGGCATTGTGAGTGTCTGGACAATATCACGTTTCTGTATTATGGCTAAAGACAAAACGTTACAAAACAAACACGCAGGACTTTGATGATGATGTTAGTACAGAGACACAGTTGCGGACTCAGAGCTAGATCTGTGTTCATCCCGGTCTACAGATCTGCAGCCTGATGAGGGGAGGCATCGCTGAGAGAGGAGGGGTCCGCGTTGGCCACCGCATCATCGAGATCAACAGCCAGAGCGTCGTGGCCACGCCTCACGAGAAGATCGTTCAGATCCTGTCTAATGCCACGGGAGAGGTAGGAGAATAGATCCACTCATATGCCAGAAGAGTGGGATCACTTTGAAACTGGTGATATTCACCATCTGACAGTATGGCTCTTAATTGGTTACTATTAAGTTGTGTCATTAAGACATTTGCTTACAAAACTGTTTTGTTTCAGCACATTTTTCCAACATATATCCACAGTACTGTGCAAGTCTTCTGTAAAGCGAAGATGCTTTCAAAAATAATGAAATCTCTAAATATAAAAGATACTATAAAGAGCAGTAATGTAAAACACGCAGAAAACAAAAATAAACATCCAAATTTATATTTAAAAAATTACTTTTAGACTGTGTGTGTATATATGTTTTAGAGTGAAACCCTTCAAATAATCTTTGAGGTATGGTATTATTTAAGTTTATATTTTTAGGAAACACTACTAATTATACCTGCTCACCTTCTCTACTCAGTCAACATCTCATCCATCTCATCTCAACCTCCGTGTTTCAGCCGAGATGGAAAACATCCCAATTCGTTTTTATGAGTTATGAGACAATTGGACAATTAGTTTTTTGTGGAAACTCTTAAGAGTCTCCGTCTCTTTCCTCCCTGGATTTGAATCTTGTTCCTTTCTGCTCCAGATCCACATGAAGACGATGCCTGCAGCCATGTACCGTCTGCTGACTGCACAAGAGCAGCCCGTCTACATCTGACCAGCTTTCACCATCACTGTCTCAGTCCATCTAAAACCCACGTTTTATTATATTTATTAGTCGTCTATCCATATTTGATTTGTTAAAACACCCTTCTCCTTTCTGTATCTTGATTGACATCACGTGTACTTTGATTTCATCAGCACTGACTTGCCTTAATCTGTACAGGATCTGTCATATAAACTATTTCTGATCTGACAGCAGAGGACAGATTATTTCACTAGGCGGAGTGTTGATGTGTTTTACGTTTAACCAAAGAGAATTGTGAATTTAATTGTGCATATTTAGGTGGCAAATAGAGTAAAGAATTCATTTTGGTTTAAATAGTTATAACAACTGAATGTACTTTAATGATGATGGACCTACAAACTGACTCTCTTGGAGCAGGGCGGCCGAAATGACTGAAGTGGTCTAGTTGGGGGAATGCATGTAAGAATCTGCTGAATAAACTCTGAAGCCGAGGCAGTGCCCCATAAATAGTGGTTGCTTTTACTCTGGAGGCGAAAGGCCCGATGCATTTCATCGCTATTAAAAAGTGAATCGACTCCCACGTCAACAACGGGTCCAAACAGACAATAAAAGACTGGATTGATGAATACGAGAACACAACCATTTTCTACGTAATGCGCCTGGTGAACGAAGGTCGAGGTCGAGTTAGATCAACTGGCAGATGTTCTTGAGCTCAGACATCTTCACACCATTTCCACGTCCCAGGAGGTTCATACTCTCACAGCTTTGCAACGCTGGCTTGGATGAGCTGCAGCAGTTTATTACCCTGCTAAGTTTTTCCCTTCAGATGTGAAAACGTTTACCAGCCAATCTCAGAGCTGAAACCAGATGATGCCAAGCCCAAAAAATGTGTAAAAAAAAAAAAAAGATTATTTATTTGAATCAGATGGATAAACACCAGAATCAGCTTTTACTGTCGGGGAGATCACAAACAGGAAGAAAATCATACACTAACAGACGTTTAGAACAAAGTGACACGATTGTCATCACCACATTTCCCAATACCCCCATGTACAAAAAGACTTGACCGAGTTTACTGTATGTGTCCTAAAAATATATATGCAATAAAAACATGATTGTCTCTGGTTGTAAGACTAATAAAGAGAAGTACAGAGTAGAAAACATGAGCAACACCTTCCTAATGTTGAGCTGCAGAACCTTTGACTCCATCGGTCTTAAAAACTCTTCCTCCGTCGTCCTCTTCGTGACAAAACGACGTGATCATAACTTTCACCCAGATTCACCTCGTCAGGCCATTTCACGTGACATAAATAAAGGGAAAAATAAACTTTTTACAGGCAGCCGGCACAACCTGCCGAAAGGGAAGCTTGGTGTTGAGTGGATCAAATCTTGAGTCGACTTCTGCAGAACTTCCTCCAGGTTGTGTCTCGTGTGTCCTGATGAAGATACAATCAACTGCAGACTCAACGTCCACACTTCCTCCCCCCCAAATGTTCATCAGTGTGTTCTGGGAAGAGAAAGGTGTTCCCAATATTTTGCACGCGCTGTAAACCGGCTTCGTGTTACCCATCACCTCTTTGACAGTCCAGTGCCGCCTGCTGATTGGTTCTCCCCGTGCGCTGACATCAGAGCTACAAGGCACTTTTTAAAATGTGCTGCACGTCGAGTCATAAATCAGAGACGACTTCACATGAAAAGTGATGACAAAAGGAAGAGGTTCCCACCAAACACAGAAAAGTTTGAATCACTATTTTATGGCTTTTCTATTGCATAACTGCACCATGCCAGAACCATACCGGCATTAGAGATGCTATGCCAGATGCAAAGGGTGCTCGGCGCTGTACCACACCCCTGGTGGGTCCAGTATGGGTGTGGCATGGTGTGTGTGTAATGGAAAAACTACATCCTAATGTAAAAAATACACGTATAAAGAATATTTACACTGAAACAGGTCCAGGAGACCGTTTAGCTGCGAATGCCACCCCTTCTGTAAATGTTTTTTTATACTTATTTTTTGTACCAAGTTATTATTATTTTATCCTTTTTATTTTTATTTTATTGTATTTTTATTAATTTATCTTTATTGGGGTCTTACGTCAAGAAATGTTTTGTTATGTAAAATAATGCAAAAAATTTAAATAAAAAGTTCAAAAAAAGAAACTAGGAGAAGGGAAGGTACTCAGAGAAATCAACTTGTTCAGGACAGGTGTGAAAAGGTAAACCTGAACATAGACCAGAACAGATTCTTAAAAAGGGGAGGAGTCATGTGTGTGTGTCATTTGGCTCAACCACACATGGTGTCCCAAAGGTGTTGAGAACGACACCTGGTTAAAGAACGTAACCAGGTTTAAACAGTTAAAACACATGAAGGGCTCACATCAAGAAACACTCAACTTGATCTTAACGAGATAATCTGTTGCCAAGGTAACAAGTAATATCCGCTGACTGCAACGTTGCGGGAGAAGGACTGAACAAAGGAAGCCCCGCGTTGAGAGGAATGTGGGCGCCGTGGTGGCCGTGGTTTCCTGAACGGCCCGGTGACGAGCCCGGGCTGCATGCAGCCTACAGCTCGGTGTCTTTGTACTTCTGGGGGTTGTAGTAGCCTCGCTTGTTCTGGTCGGCCAGCTGTCTGCGGTACTCCTCTTCGTCGTCGTCGTCGCGGTAGTGCGCCCTGGTCTCGGCGTGAGGTGGTCTGGACGGGGTCTGGGGCTCGGGGTTGGAGCTGGAGCTGGACACACACAGTGATGGGGGGTATTCAGTATCCCAGGTCAGGCTGACTCAAGGCTGACGGCTTTAGTTCATTAGATCACAATCATCCTTGATTCTGCAACGTTCAATATGAAATGAACAATCTGGAAAAATTGATTTTCTAACGTCCCAGAAAAGGCGAACGCCCTTACCCGATCGGTTGAGGACGGTTGAGGTTGGGCTTTGGTAGTTTCACCGGGATAGCGTAGATGTCCGGGTGCTTCTGGGCTATTTCCAACTGTGCAGAGAGAAGGAACGCTCAAAACTAACACACAGAAACAAGACTACATGTGTACTAAAACACAAGAGACACACGTCTAACTGGTACGACCTCAAACTGAAGGTATTTAAGGTTTTTAAGGTATTTTCTAAAGTACATTAAAGGAAATTCATAATCCGTTTAACAGCATTATTTGTGATACTCTACTGAGCAGGCTCAACTACAGCAGCATCTTGCTCAAGGACACTTGGGCAGGGCAGAGGCTCTTTTACTTAACTGGGGCCACTAAATATGTTGCCTTACTGCCCATTACTGTCTGGTATAATAATAATAATAATAATAATACTGACCCGAGCCTGTTCTGCCTCTTGCAGCTCCAGCATCCTCTGGGCTCTGGCCAGGTGGTCCATCTGCTCAAAGGCCTTGACCTTAAGAAAAATACATTCATGTTAATGACCGATCAGTTTTTGTTGATCAATAATCAATACGTCCACATGGTTCACATGAAAGTCACAAAGCACCATTACGAAGGATCGTGGTTACGGTACAGGGGTACATTCAAGACAAACACGTTGTTTTGTACACAAACACGTAACATGTGATTACCTGGTCACCCAGTTTCTATTTCAGGAAAAGAAGCAAGCAAATGAAAAAAGAGAAATAAATAAAAATAGATTTATTTAAGTAAAAGCTCGTCTGTTAAACGTGTGAAGGGTAAAAAAGAATCTCAGGACATTTTTTAAAAAGGAACTTGATCTAGAACAGGATGTGGGGGGGGGTATATTTTAGGCGAGTCATCAAATTTCATCGGTGTAAAAACACAAATGCAAATAAACCCAAAACACGCCTGGACATCGACCTTGCCCATGAAGGAGCGGCTGGCCGGGTCGTCCTCCCCCTGGCCCTGGTCCTCCGATGACTGGCTGTGTCGGGGGCCGAAGCTGGGCTTCAGGGCCACGGGGGGCGGGGGGGGTTTGCCTCCCCCGGCCGCATCGCTGCTGATGGTGCTGCTGGAGTGCGAGTCATACCCCCGAGATGAGTCAGCACGAGTCTGAGCCCGCACCTGTCAGACGAGAAGGAGGGATTTTAGTCTATTATGGTGCCTTTTTTTAACCTTTATTATCTTGGTGAGCGTCGTCTTCGGCACCGCGTGGCTTCACATCCAGACCGACGGGCACGTGGATGCGCTACTCAACCCCAAACCCGTGACCTTACAGAAACAACCCCGCCTCTTAACCCTCGGTGTGCTGTTTGAAACGCTTCTGTTTTTAAACATCCTTATTGGTAGAAGCAAAGACCGTTTTGATAAAGGAAGAAGAGTTTTATATCAACATGAGTTTGGCGATCCATTTTGCACCGACGTTCAATATTCATACAGGGAGAAATCCTTTGTAGAAGAGGCAGAAATACCAGTTTCTCCACTGACAGAAGCCTCCATAGACCAGAATGCAATGCAGCCACAATACATGCAGCGTTTTGAGTAAAGGGCGTGGCGCTCGCCATTTCCCGACTGGACAAACTCACTTCCTGTTGCTGTTAATGTGTTATTGCTATTTTCTAGCAATACTGTAAATGTTGCTCTTTTTACATTATATTACAGTCATTTAGCATTACACGCTTTTATCAAAAGCAACTTACAAAAGGTAATGGTTGACAATATGTGGGGATTGAACCCACAACCCTGAGAGTCTCATGCTCTACCGACCGACCTGTTCATAGTGAGGAGGGTGGTGTGTTTGCTGGGACCAGGAAAGGCGGGACAAAGAATGCAACCAATCATATTTGCTGTAATTCTTGACGTAAATAATCCATCAACAGTTTTAACTAATTCTAAGCCGATTATGAAATGAAGAGAAAGCAAGAGGTTTTGGCACAATGTTTATTTTTTATTTTAAGATTTTTCTTTTGCCTTTATTTGACAGTCAGCAGTAGAGAGAGAGAGACAGGAAAGATGGTGAAAGAAGAGAGATGACGTGATGAGACATTTGAACCCAGGACATCCTTGGACCACCGAGCCGGCAGGACACCTCCGGTACAACGTTTATTTACACATACAACCAGAACAGACCAGAGATAGAGTACTACTGTACTACGGTGGAGGAGTTTTTGGGGAGGGGGGGCAGGAGCTCACCTTTGGGGGTTCGGGGACAAAAGAAGGGGGTGGGCTGGGGTCTCGGTTGAGCACCTCTCTGCTCCCCGACCTCCTCGTACGAGCCCGGGGTTCAGGGTGATGTTTCTATGGGAGGGACGGCAATAAACACAGGAGCGATGACAAACCCACACTATATGTACACAGAAACAACAACAACAACAACAACCAGAATGAGTAGAAGATGTTAAGAGGGACAGATCACGTTACAGGACTAAATGTGTGAGCATCCTGGAAGTCCATTCCCATCATCAGCCAATCCCTGAGGCCCGATCCCAACGTCCCGCCTCACGGACTCGCGGACTTTGAGGCGCGTGCCCGCTAAGTCCACGAGGGTTTAGAGCTGTCCCACTGTCAGACCGTCAAGTGCATGAGGACTTTATGCACACTTTCCGTAAGTCCACATCGATGCAGACTTTGCCTGAGGGAATTACCCACAGTTCATAGCGTTGTGACGATAAATACGGGGTTACCAGGGGAAGCCCGGAAGTGGTAAAAAATAAAACGGTAAACAAATGTAAGGACAAATGTTTATTCATCAACCATTTATTTAAGTTTTTGCTTGATGATGCTGTTTTGACAAAACGAGTCAATTGATTATTGATCACCTCTCGTCCGCTCTGTAAGACAAGAGCCTGGAAGACGTTCGGATCGGGAGTCGGTCCCTGAAGTGTCTTGGTCGTGAAGAAAGTAAAAAACGGAAAATAAAAAGTCCCAAACCCACAAAAAATTGGTGTCGTCAAGGTAACGCGATATGTCGCAAAGTGCTGTTCCATTCGTATTCATACAGTTTGGAGTCCTTGCAGCCTCTCGCACTCAAGCACTTACCAGGTGAGTCAGTTAAGTAGTGAGGGTTCAGGGTTCAGGGTTCAGGGTTCAGAGTTCAGGGTTCAGGGTTCAGGGTTCAGAGTTCAGGGTTCAGGGGGGACGTTGGGATTGGACCATACACTAGCGTCACTACATGTCCCGCCTATCACTGCAACACTGTTGACTAGCCTGTTGACTAGCAGTGTCCATGCTTACCTCCTCCGGCAGCACGGGCTCTGAAGAGCGACTGATCGCCGACACCGGGGGCTGGGGCTCGTCCATTGGCTCGTCCAGCTCGTTGTCGGTGTAAGTCCCGCCCTCGTCCGCCGTGTCTTCATAGTCACTGGTCAGCCGGCTGTCCATGCTCAGGTAATCGGCGCTCATCGCCGACAGGTAGGACATGCGGTCGTCGTGGAGATCCAGGTCCTCCTCCGAACCGTCCAGCTGAGTGAGAGCGAGAGAGAGAGAGAGAGAGAGAGAGAGAGAGAGAGAGAGAGAGAGAGAGAGAGAGAGAGAGAGAGAGAGAGAGAGAGAGAGAGAGAGAGAAATATGATGTGAATACAAAACTGTTGAATGACTCACGCAACTCATTCTTGGTTGCCCTTCTGGAAAAACCCATGTTAACTTTTTAAAAATTGCCAGGCAGTAAATTGTCCTCTAAACTCCTGAGAAGTGACTTAGTTTGTCAATTTTCAATTTCAAATAGTCACTTCTAGATTCTCGCTGGAGATTATTTTTGACGCGCTTCTCTTGAATAAACAGTTAAAGCCACAGAAAGAACCTGTCTGAGTTGGTAGAATGAAGCAGTCAGTCGGTGGATACAGGTAAGCAGGTATGTAGGCAGGCAGGTGAGCAGGCAGGCAGCATTCAAGGCATTTTGATGCATGTATTGTTTGGTGTGTTGAGTATAAATACTAGTGGATATGTGAAGGCAAAAGGAAAAGTATTCAAGGGCTTAAACTAGTAGCTTACTCAAAAAAGACTAAAGAACTGTATCTAGTGGCATCTTCCAAAACTGTTCCTTTGTCTGTCTGCCACAGGTGAGAACTGACGCCTCATTAAGAAGACCAAAATGCCTAACAGCCCTTACAAAGTAAAAGTCAAATGCCTAACAGCCCTTTCAAAATAAAAGTCTCAACCAAAAATGGTTTCTACACTGAATGATGGCTCCTACATCCTGGGAAGTGGATTCAAAACCACAGCAGCATACAAACACACACATATAAACGTACCTTGCCCTCACACACCCAGACAGCTCTTTCCTGCTGTCCCCGGATCGAGTCTTTCACACTGCCATACCACGAATCATTGGCCGAGTTCAGGTCGATGGACGCTAAAGGTGTGCAAAACAACAAAACATCGTGACACGAGTTAGAC
This sequence comes from Hoplostethus mediterraneus, assembly GCA_034670385.1. Taxonomy (NCBI): domain Eukaryota; kingdom Metazoa; phylum Chordata; class Actinopteri; order Trachichthyiformes; family Trachichthyidae; genus Hoplostethus; species Hoplostethus mediterraneus. Next base: position 255,787 of record JAXDDW010000108.1, read on the forward strand.
AGAGAATCACTTGATGATTATGGACATGAATTGGTCCAAAATACACAACAGCAGAGGTGCGTAGAAGAAGAAGAAGAAGAAGAAGAAGAAGAAGAAGAAGAAGAAGAAGAAGAAGAAGAAGAAGAAGAAGAAGAAGAAGAAGAAGAAGAAGAAGAAGAAGAAGAAGAAGAAGAAGAAGAAGAAGAAGAAGAAGAAGAAGAAGAAGAAGAAGAAGAAGAAGAAGAAGAAGAAGAAGAAGAAGAAGTAGTAGTAGTAGTAGTAGAAGTAGAAGTGCTGGGTGTAACCGACCGGTGAACAGGTGCGAGCACGTCTTCCTCAGCTTGACGGCCTGCTCGTAGAGTTTGCGGGCGCTGCGGTTGGAGCCGGGCATGAGGCGGCTCCTCATGGTCTTGACGCCTTGCTTGCTGTCCGGGTTCAGGAAGACCACGATGGGATACCACTGGGTGTAGTTCAGGGTGTCCACCGCCTTGGGAGTCACGTCCAGCAGAGCGTGGAGGTCCTGAGGAAGGCATGGCGAGTCGAAACTGACAAAGTACCTCGGTAGGATTTGAGGAGTAGTACTACTACACATGACCTTTTTTTTTTTTTTGAACTGGTACTCTTTTCTATTTTGCAGTATTTACTGTTACGTACGGTGGCCCTGAGAGCTCAACGCGCTGCAGCTTAAGAAAACACACGCAAGTAGACAAAACACAAATTAAAGCAAATTAAGAAAACATCTTCATCAATTTGACACCGTAATTCAAAACTCCAATCCATTCCTGAAGCGCTCCGTGGACGAAAACAAAACAAAATACAAGCTTCGATGCGTTCTTGACGCGCCGCTTCGAGGCTTCGGTATCAAGCGTAACATCACTATCAGATGTCTGCAATAATATCTGAATCATGCGATCACAACGTCAAAATAAACCAAAAAACACCTAAATTTTAGCTCATTTTCCAACTCCACTGACTGTCCAGACGTGTTCACTTTTTAGTGTCCTCTGGAAACACTTCCGTTTCTGTAATTTGTTGCGTGTTGTCAAATTGATGAAGATGTTTTCTTAATTTGCTTGTGTTTTGTCTACTTGCTTGTTGTGCTCTCAGGGCCACCGTAGTTACGGCTGACATAAAAACAGGGGATGAGAAAGGACATCGCCAGTGCAGAAGGTGAGGAGTCAGCGGGAGCGTGCACAGGATCACTTTGGATGCGTTACAAATTCAGCCGTGGGGGGAAAAGTCAGAAGTAATAAAAACATGGTGGGACTTTGTGGAAATGAGGCTAACGGTAGACGGTGATGTCAGAGAGGAGCAAATGACTGGAGGCATCATGATTAAACTAACTACAGTACAGTGAGAGAGGACAAACAGAGGGGGGTGATAGTGTGGGGGGTGAGGAGGAGTCGTCTTGGTAACGCAGCAATAAAGTAGAACACAGAGAAGATTATGACTTCAAATCAGTTTCGATGGAGTTCCCCCGTGAAGGTGCGAGTGACGTTTACCACACCTGTTCAATGATCTGCCGAATGGTGTTGAGTCTCACCACGCCCGAGGATTTCTCAGTCCCGGCATCCTTGGGCTCCGTTTCTGAACGAGGAAATAAGAATCACCATCGCTGCATTCACAAAAGCAAAATACACAGGGAGGGGTTTTGTTTCGCAGGGTTCCCGCTGTGGCCCTGACGTAAGATACCAAGACTTTTCCACGACTTTCAGAGCACTTCCATGACCTAGACGGATCGGTGACATTGTTTGTCAGCTGAGAAAAATCCCAAAGGGGTTAATAGTCTGGTTTATACTACAGTTGGGCTTGCTGTAGAGGAAAAAGCAGCAGAAAACCACCAGCTAATGCAGTAAATGTGTGAAAGAAGTTGTAAACCAGTCTGGCATCCATTTGTAAAATTCCCTCATATTCCCTGATTTCCCCAAATGCCGCGACTTTCCCTGTCTGGAATACACCTCTCAAAATTCTCTGATATTCCAGAAATCCCATGACCAGCGGGAACCCTGAACACACCTTCAATACTCAAGCAACATATATGCTAGAAAACGTAGCGCGCGCATTAACTCAGTGTTTCTCTGAGCCGAGAGCGATGCAGATACTTACTGGCGATGACAAACTCGTCGGGCAGATCGTTGGCCAGTTTTTCATTGACTGCATCAGCAATGGGTCCAAATATCACCACCGGTCTCCTGAAACCAGCTACAACACACACACACACACACACACACACACACACACACACACACACACACACACACACACACACACACACACACACACACACACACACACACACACACAGTCAAACACAGAAAACACAGCAGCAGTATAAACAATAATAATACCTCTAACTAGGGGTGGGTGATTGTCGTGTTTATAATCGTAATCGTCATTTTAATTATGTAATCGTGGCAAATTCTCAAAATCGTTCATTTCGATTGTTATTTAGGCGACAAGAACGAGGAACGTCTAGAAGCGCCAGTTAGCAAAGCAACCAGTGTGTGTGTGTGTGTGTGTGTGTGTGCGCGCGCGCATCAGACGTAACATCACTTTCCCATGAATGAACGGGCCAAATACTTTCCCCAATACTGCGTTCATGAACTGTCCCCTTAAAAAATACTATGTGGTATTCAGTCACGTCCCTCCGTGTTCAGACAGGTTTGGACCGTCTGGAGCGAATGTGTCAAGCCGGGCAGGAAGTCAGACACAGGAACGGCATAGAGCATCCGGTCAATTTCAAAATAAAACAAATTTCAAAATAAAACAAATAAAATAATCGTTCATTAATCATAATCGAGGTAAAAGTTTGAAATAATCGTGATATTGATTTGAAGTCATATCGCCCACCCCTACCTCGAATACCTCTTGGGAAACTTAACACAATGTATCTGACGTGATCAATACCTTCATCCAAAGCATCTTATAGTACCATGAGGGCATATACTTATACAGCAGAGGAGAGCTCTGGTAGCGTACCTTCCCGTAAGACCACCCTCTCATAGGCAGGGAACCGCGTGGTGACCGGAGTGGCGCTCAGGTCCTCCCGGCTCTTGCGGAGATCCTTCTTCTTCACCGCCCTTTGACCTCTCAGCCTCCAGAAGTCTCCCCGGTCGTTGCCTGACGCGGCTCGCTGAGCGTTCTGGACGTTGGACATCTGCTCCGCTCTGCCACAGAAAACAAGAGGAGGTCGGCATCAGTTTTGGTATGATCCTCACACATTCCCACAACCATCAACACCCCTCCACGCTAGCGGTGGGCGATATATATATACACTTTTATTCGATTCGATATTTCAAACTTTTATCTCGATTACGATTAATGAACGATTATTTTATTTGTTGTTTTGTTTTATTTTGAAATTTGTTTTATTTTGAAATTGACCGGATACTCTATGCCATTCCTGTGTCTGACTTCCTGCCCAGCTTGACACATTCGCTCCAGACGGTCCAAACCGGTCTGAACACGGAGGGACGTGACTGAATACCACGTAGTATTTTTTAAGGGGACAGTTCATGAACGCAGTATTGGGGAAAGTATTTGGCCCATTCATTCACGGGAAAGTGATGTTACGTCTGATGCGCGCGCGCACACACACACACACACACACACACACACACACACACACACACACACACACACACACAGGTTGCTTTGCTAACTGGCGCTTCTAGACGTTCCTCGTTCTTGTCGCCTAAATAACAATCGAAATCAACGATTTTGAAAATTTGCGATTACATCATTAAAATGACGATTACGATTATAAACACGAGTATCGCCCACCCCTCCACACACACACACACACACACCTGCTCTTGTTAGGGATGATCCCTTTCTCCAGCAGCTGGTTGTCCTTGTCGGTGCGGATCGCCAGCCAGTTGCCCAGCTTGCCGTCGTAAAGTGTGTCCGTCACTTTGAAGATCTGCCCTCTGGAGAAGGGGAGGCTCTGAGGGGCCTCCTTCTCATACTCAAAGTGGGTCCTGATGAAGAAGGAGTCTCCTCTTCCGGAGGACAGAATGTCCTTGTACACTGCAACAGAAAGTGATGCTATAGACTCATCTAGAGGACATTCAGTGTCACTGCCAAGGGGTTGACTGCTTTTCATTTCTACTACACGAGGGAATCTGCTGCCTTTAGTATGACGTCACATGATTTCAACCTTTTATATATTTTATTATCTTTTATTTTGCACATTTTGTCTGAAAGCTCTGTAACCGTTTCTTGAAAAGTTTGTTCAAAAAGCAAAATGAAGTCTGAATTAGTATTAAGAGCAGTAATAGTATTAGTAGTATTAGTAGTATTAGTCGTGGTGTCTGGTGAGACGTCGTACCTTCAGGTTTGCTCTGAGCAAGAATGCTGACGTCTTCTCCTTTGGGAATCTCCAGGAGGTAGAGGACAGCATCTTCACGCACCATGCCCCTGAAGTCCATGTTGTTCACCTGAGGCAGCCAAACAAAAACCATTAGAAACACAAAATACAGTTACGATATTTCAGCTGTGAGTTACGACCAAGTTGAAAAATGTAATCTAAAAGGGTGAAACAGCTCCCGACCTTGACGATCTGATCCCCGGTGCGGAGACCCTCCTGCTCGGCGGCGCTGTCCTCCTGGACGCCAGCGATGAAGATGCCCACATCGTTGCCCCCCGCCAGCCTCAACCCCACGCTGTCGCCTTTCTGGAAGCGCACCATCACGGTGTTGGGCCTGGACCACCGCAAACAAGACGTCACAGAGACTGAAACAAACTGTCGAGTCGGCAGAAACACACGTATACAGTGTCGCGCCGAGTAACCTCACTGTGTCATGAATAAAACACAAACCCGTATATTTCCTGGTCCTCCAGGCTCGGCTTCAGCGGCACCTTGGGAGGGGCGTGGACCTTGGGGGCCACGGTGACTGCCGGCACTGTGGGAACAGCACAGGAATCAACATGGCATACGATGTCATGTGATGACGACTGGCGTGAAGGTAGAACTCACTGTGAAGCGTTATAGAAGCTTTTCGTTCATAACCGTTCTTGGAGATCTTTGGGAATACCAAGGAACGTAGTATTTTTCACAAAAATAAATACATAACAGAGATGTGTAGTTTTAGGAATGAAACTCCCCAAATGCAACACCTAATACAACTGAAATATAGATCTCAACAGTGTGGTTCATATTCTGCATAGGGATTTTGATTATGAGCCATAATGTCGTAACCATCCAATGTAGCCTCACCACAAGCTAGTAGGTTGTGAAACGATAGTGTATGCTCCTGTAGAAGACACAAGTCTGTATGATATCAACCTTGTTTTGAGAAAAACATGGAGAAGTACTACACTACCCACAATCCTAAAGTGTAACAGCGACGTCTCTGATTGGTGGAGCTCGCTGTTACCATGGAAATGTTTACCGCACCCGCGAACGTCTTGTCAGCTAACGCTAACGTTAGCTACTAACGTAACCTAGCTAGCTGCTTATCCTATGCAGCTGGAACGAATCACTGTACCATGTTGATGACAACACTTTACACTATACTATATGAAACACTATATATACGCTCACAACACAACAACAATATCAACACTATACTATTGACTAATGTTACATTCAAGAAGAAGCTAAACTATCGTTAGTTTGGAAGTTGTTGGAAAAGTATCATTCGCAATGGATTATGGGATGAGTAGTTCCTTCACTTCATAAATAATGATGTACACAGTCTTGTACTTTGCCTTTTCTTCCGTTTTCCGATCTTTTTTTTTCTCAGAATCAAATGTTTTATGGTCACGATTCATCGTCTAGCTGGTTGTCTTGGTTCCTTAAAACTCTTTATAGAAGGATTTTCTGAAACGTCTCTGGAGTAAATGAATGGGAAATTTACTTCCGGAACCAGAGCCTGTTAAAAAAGTGGGCGGTCCCTGTTGCGCTCTATAGTATTTGTTGCAGTGTATACACAGTAGACCTGACGTTCACCTGGGGGCGTCTCCGGTCGTGGCTCCTCCCTCTCTGCCTGCAAAGGGGGCGGGTCTTCTGCAGCTCTGTCAGGGAGCCTGAACGGTGTCGGCATGGCGCCCATTTTTGCCAGCCTGTTGGGCGGGTCCTCCCTGGTGACGGCACACATTTTAGAAATAGAAAAAACCTTTTTTTTTGTTAAGTCAGAACTTAACAGTATTGTTGTGTACTGGGTACGACATCAGATTCCAATATTAGAAAACACATGGTGATATTATAGGAGCATAAATAAAATGACCGAGGACGTCAAAATAAAGCTCATTTTCTTTTCAAAATAAAGCTCATTTTCCCCCCAAAATTTCTCAATGTTGTTCTCATGATCTAAAGATGGGAATGACATTCAACATTAGCAACAATGTGAGTCATAAAAAAAACACAATACATGATCAGATTTTAGATGATGCAAGGAAACACAACCCAGCAGTGATTTGAACCATTATTTTACAAATCACCTCGTGAGTGATTCACTTCCTGTAGCTCCTGAGAACAATAAACCAGCAGTAAAATCTAGACACTCCCTAGAGACACCCCGGGGCTGTTCTCTCAGGTGTGCAAAGGGGGAAATAGTTCTTCACGTGACAGCCCACCCCTTTACCTGGGCTTCTCTCGGAGCCTCTCATTGGAGGAGTGGGAGGACAGGTCAGAGTGGTGGCCCCGCCTTTCGTTCTGCGGCGAGTAGGAGTGGTAGGACTCGATCTCAGAGATGTCTGCAACACACAACCACCGACAGGTTAGGACGTATCGAGACCTTTCTGCATTCACACGGCAACACTTCAGCGTGTGTGGTGTCTTTTGATTCGCTAACAACAACGCATTTGTGTTTAAATAAGAAAGAAAGACGCAAACATCGCTGCAAAAACTGCAGGAATAAAGAGAAGGCGGCTTATTTTCTTAGTGATGCCCCCTGTATTTATAGGGTTTTAACAAGGGACCAAAAATTCATGAAACTCAACACAAAACCATTTAAACTTTCAGTTCAAGTAAGAAAAAAACAACCTAAATTGCAGTTCCGTTTTTTTTTTTTTTTTTGGATGACAACAGTGATGTGGTATTATAGAGGAACAGAACAAATTGAAGCCGCCCAGGTGATTTAAACCTGGCAGAGCTGAAAATCCTCCCTGACACATCATCAATCCACAGCCGATCCCCACTGCTCTCACCCAACGCCCTTCCAGAGAGCCAGACGGCTGCTGCCGCGGTGCTGCTGGGCCATAACATAATGAAATTCTCTCATATCCAATGGCTGGATTACGATGGCGGATTAGATCACCCTGCCAAAGGCCAGTGAGCACTAGCACACACACACACATGCATGCATACACACATGCGCTCACACACACACACAGTCCCTAAGCCAGACAAAGTGGGTCACAAGTCTCTCGGGTGCAACAACACTCCCCTGCAGAGGTTTTGGTCAGCCAACACGGTACCTTCCCATCTAGCCTGGTCCCGACCAATCACAGCCTGCTATCTGGTCATGTGACATATATAAAGAAATAATCAAAAATGATCAAAGTAGTGATAAAGGTAGGGGAATGATGTAGTCCCGTAGAACAGTGACTGAAGAGTGTTTTCCTATCTGAATACGAGTGTTGATGGAGAGTGCTGAATCTCTTTAAAGCACTTATGTGATTAGGACATGGAGCTCACTGCAGCTCTGTGAAGTATTTGGACGCTTAACAGGCTTTGTGCAGGGGTGAGTACAGAAAAACTGTCCAGGGCGAGATAAACGGACACTTTTTATTTTAGCAAGGGAAAACAGATGGGGACAAAACACCATACAGATAGAAAACAGCAACAGTACAACAACAACAAACATTCACAATTAATTTTTATTTGGCGCATCGGGACGCTCGCCAGGTTTTCCCCCCATTAAGCTGGATAGGAAGTGCTGCCTTTGAGTTTGGAGAGTCTCTCACCATCGAGCTCCGAGTCGCTGTCGGCCATCGGCGGGATTCGGATCAGCACCTGCCGGCTGTCTCGCTGCACCGTCAGCTGCAGCTTCCCGCGCGACTTCTCGATCAGCTTCCCGGCGTCGCCGAGAGACAGGTTCTCCGTCACCGTGCCGTTAATCTGGGAGAGATTAGGAAGGAAGGAAGGAGGAGACGCAATGAGAGAAGGGATATTTCTCAAATGTGCCTGTGAGGCGTTCAGTCATGAAGCGCTGATCCGTCATGTGACGTGTGGTGGTTGTGTTCAAAGCTCAGTGACTTCTCCATGATTTGATATAAATCTGTATTACAGAGAACACTGAAACATGACCCTTCATAGGTTGTGATTACTCACGAGCTGCTGATGACGCAGTTGAGGTTTATATGGTTTTATTGCAATGAAAAAAAAATGGCTATTCTGGTAAAACTGAATTTAACAGTTTTTTTTTTTTGTGCGTGGAAAAATTATCGGAGACTTTTCTGAACGCGACCAGTAGCAACGTTCCCTCCCCATAACCTTCATTATGATTACTGATCCAAACCTGCCCTCTGAGGCGAGGCCTACGACTCTCAGGCCTACCTTCAGAATAATGTCCCCTTCTTGTAGCTTCCCGTCTCGGCAGGCGAGACCGGTGCTGGTCATCTCCTTGATGAAGAGCTGGCTGCCCAGACGAAGGCCATACTCTGCAAACAAGACAACATGGTTACAGTACAAAACCATACAGGGGCAATCCCGTACATTTATCACACCTGAATCTTTTGGGAACTACCTTTATCTATCCCTCTTTCAATAGATTTGGTATCCGGTCTGTGAAGGCATTTGGTCAACTAAGTATTACAATTTGTTTTAGTATTGTGCTCTCACTCGTTTGTCATTTATTTCAAATTGTGGATGCAGCTTTGGAAGAAAACACTTCATGTTGAACGCTGGTGTGGGAACAGTTTCATCCTGGGCTGGCATGGCTCTTCAGATCAAGAACATTCAAACCTCCTTCATGCCTAAGCTTACTGGATCTGATGTATCGTCTGTGAAGCACTTTGTAAATACTTTTAAATGAAGTCTGTCAGTGTGCTAGTACAGCACTTTGAGTAAAACCACGTTAAACCGAGGTGGACTGGTTGGTTTGTTTCTGACCTTCATTGGGCCGGTTCTTCAGCAGCAGCACACTCAGTGGTTTCTCCAGGGGATCCTGCTCCCGGGGAGGAGGGCGGGGCAGAGGGATGGGCATGGGCATGGGCATGGGCACGGGCATGGCGGCGGGCGACGGCGAGCGGTCCAGGCGGTCCCTGCTCCCGCTCCGGTTGAGCGGCTCGTCGTACTTCCTGTGGTCCCGGTCGCTGGGGACGCGCTCGCGGCCCCTGTCGTGGTCGTGAGCGCGGTCGCGGCCCGGGCTGCCCCCTCTGTAGCGCAGGTCGGGCGAGTTGGCGCGATCCATCGTCCGGTCGCTGCGGTAGCGCCGGTCCGGGCTGTGGTCGCGATCCAGGGCTCGGTCGCTGCGGTAGCGCCGGTCCGGGCTGTGGTCCCGGTCTAGCGCCCGTTCGCTGCGGTAGCGCCGGTCCGGGCTGTGGTCCCGGTCTAGCGCCCGCTCGCTGCGGTACCTCCTGTCCGGGCTGTAATCGCGGTCGCTCCGGTTGTGGCGATCCGGGCTGCGTTCCCGGTCCAGAGTCCGACCTTTGCTGCCGTCTCTTCTGTACTGCCGGTCCGGGCTGAGGTCTCGCTCCGTGCTCCGGCCCCGCTCCCCCCGGTCGTAGTCCCGGTCGTAGTCGCGCTCGCGTGTTTGGTAGCCCGAATCCATGTAGCCGCCTCGCTCCCTCTCCGGGCTGTGGTCCCGCCCACCTCCACTCCGGCCGCTGTACACGCTGCGGCGGTCCTGGTCGTAGCCGTAGTCGTCATTGAAGTCGTTGTTGAAGACCCGGTCGTCCGGTGACGGTGGACGGTTCAACATGTTGACCGGCACCTTCCGGGGTCTCTTCACCGTCTGTTAACAATCAGAGGTCACATGAACAAATAACTTTCCACATGCCGTCATCAAGCCCCATTCAGACGGGATTCGTTTTACAGGGTAATGTGGGTACTAAAACATTTGCGTGGCTCCTCGGTAATTTCAGTCATCGATCCGGACGGGATTCAAATTTACAGACGGAGGAACGTAATTGTCAGACGTTCACAGGATGTTTACGTCACTCGCGCGCCAATAGCTAGCTAGCTTGAGAAAGCGCGACTGGACTTTGAAACCCGAACCCTCCTCGAGTGCTTCCATTTCAAACCAGCTGGCGATATGGTAGGCTAGCTATTGCGCGCAAAAGATCATCGCACCAGGAAGTAGTTTACCTGCCAGCCTGCGAACTCTGTGATCTATATCTCAAATTACCAAGATGTCTATTCGGACGGTACTAAAAGTATCAGTGCACCCGTGAGTTTGCTGAAAAACAGTAGGAATTATTACTGGGGTAGGAGGGAAAAATCACTGACATGGCCGTTCTGGGCGGGATTAAAATGACTGAATAGCGCTGTAATAAACTGAATTACCTGAACCTCCCCTAGAGAAACTAATCCCGTCCAAATGGGGCTTTTGTTTACCGAGTTACAAAACACCGATATGGTTCAAACAACAAACGGAAACGCTTCACTTACAACTTTTGCAACTTTGCCGCACTTCCTGAGGGTTTGGACAGCGAAGGAGTGGACCACTCCTTCCATGGGGATGGCGTTCACCTGCACCACACGGTCATTCTCACTAAACACAAGACAACATCAACGGAACAACAAGGACTGTGATTATTTCAGGCATTCTCAGTACTTTAAGAGGAAAAACTCCCCTTTTATATCCATTTTGGGGGGAAAAATCATTGCTAACTTTATTTCTTCAACTATTTACTAAGCAAATAACATTCAATAATAAGAGTTTAATTGAATGCCAGCAGTCTGTGTCACATTTTGCAAATCGCTGATATCTCTTTTCATTTGCAGATGGAGGGCAAACTAAAATTGCTCTGCAGACCGTGATGAGAAACACACTCATTGGAAATAATTCAGATTTTAAGCTGTACAAATTAATTTCTGCCCGGCAACACATTCAATAACAGCCCCCAGCGCCCGGTGGTAGATGTACGACAGCACAGTGGCACCGGGGGGTTTTAACAATGCTGAACCCATGAAACGGCGTGGCGTTCATAGATCCATATTCCCTTAAAACACAGTAAACAGTACGCACAACAAAAAGCCGTCGGCGGGCCCTCCCTGTAGAACGTCGGACACCACGATGGACGTCTCCCCGCTGTCCTCGTTGGGGTTGTCACGCCCCCCTGACACCGCGATGCCGAAGCCCATCTTTGGATCCTGAGGAAGAGAAAACGTTAGGGGTTATGACTAAAAATCAATTTCAAACTTTTACCTCGATTACGATTAATGAACGATTATTTCATTTGTTTTGTTTTATTTTGAAATTGACCGGATGCTCTATGCCGTTCCTGTGTCTGACTTCCTGCCCGGCTTGACACATTCGCTCGCGGCTCGCCAAAAACGACCGGTCCAAACCTGTCTGAACACGGCGTTACTGGACGGGGCGGAGGGACGTGACTGAATACCACGTAGTATTTTTTAAGGGGACAGTTCATGAACGCAGTATTGGGGAAAGTATTTGGTCCATTCATTCACGGGAAAGTGATGTTATGTCTGATGTGCACACACACACACACACACACACACACACACACTCACACTGGTTGCTTTGCTAACTGGCGCTTCTAGACGTTCCTCGTTCTGGTAGCCTAAATAACAATCGAAATCAATGATTTTGAAAATTTGCCACGATTACATAATTTAATCGCGATTACGATTATACGATTATACGATACGATCATCGCCCACCCCTAGAAGACGTTGCACCTTAGTAGAGTTGTGTATATTGGAGCAGCAGGCTATGGATGGGTTTAATGCCCATGTTTGAGTGAGATTAACTCTCTGATGCTGATGCTGATCCTGACAACCGTCTTAAGTGTGTTTCCGTCATGTTAAAGAACAGCGGGTGTAAACGGGTTTCAGCTCTAAATGATGATACACCTGCCACTGCTCCAGTTTGCCCTGATGAGATTAGACCAGAGATTTGATGACCCCCCTCTTTATCCCCACCCTCCCTCTCCTCCATCTGTACTATAAAAAAATAAAAAAATAAAAAAGAAGAAGAGGAAATTCTCCACTTCTGTGTCGGTCTCTACCAGATGGCCATCGAGGGAGAGGGAGGGAGAAACTGGGGTCAGACGGTCAAGTCAGTTTCTCCATATACCAATAAACCAGAGAGAGAGAGAGAGACGCCCTATTTACACTGTTACAATATCATTATGCTGTTATTCTACCGCTGGACGTAATGTTATAAATGTTATAAATGTCTGATGAGTTTTTCATGCTGTCCTAGAATCCTTTTTTTTGGTTTTGTTTTTATAAAAATCCGTTAAACAGGTAAATCTGCAGCGTAGTGTCGATAGAGGGTGGTATAGAATAGATGAGTGAGGTTGTTTAGTGTTGTGATCGGGTGTGAAGGGGGGTTGCGGTGGTTCAGGGACGCCACAAGTTCCTGCTGAGCCTCCTGCAGGTGTCCTGGGGCTAATTGAGAGATATACCTGCTACACTCATCCCCATTTCCTGCAGCATCCGAGCTGTGTTTCTACATGTAGGTGCTCTCCCAGAATCGTAACAGATAGCTACGTCTGTGCCAAGGTTTTGTATTTCCTGCATGCTGTGAATTAAACAGCTGAATTCAGAATTTGACAGGTTTTCTTTTTTTTCTGAACTTTTTATTTTAATTTTTTTAATTATTTTACATAACAAAATATTTATTGACATAGGACCCCAATAAAGATAAATTAATAATACTAATTAATAAAACAATACAATAAACAAAAATAAAAATGATTTAAAAATAATAATAAACAAACAAAACCAAAAAAATAATAATAATAAAAAAAAATAAAAAATAATAATAATAATAATAATAATAATAATAATAATAAAATAATAATAATTTAGTGACACCAAGTTTTCTATGAATGAGACCATCTCCACTGTCGGCTTCTAATCCAAGCGTTTTCTCAAGAGAAAATGTAAAATTTCTTGCAGCAATTTGGATTTGAGACCGAAATGGTGAAATGGTGAAATGGTGAAATGGTGAGGATTATCCAGACCGGTGGTTTTTAAAGGTAGCGCAAAACTGCACACACACTCATCTTTGGTTACACTACACTACACTACACACACCACCCTAGAGGATGATCTGTTGCAAAATGCCATCTCTGGGGATGTGAGGCAACAAGTGAAGACACATTTAATATATTTTAACACTAAATATTTTCTTTTTGATCCATTATTTATCCGGGGAAGGTTTCCTGAGATTGTACTGCGACTGGAGGTTACGTGCCTTGCTCAAGGGCAGCTCTGTGGTGGCTGTTAAACGAGAGGAGAGCATTACTCATCCACTTTTCCTGACTAAATTGGGCGAGAGAGAGAGACTTTGTGGCAGAGGCAGGATGGTACAACGTGAAGTGTATTTAGAGGACGAGGATAACAAACGGGAGAATAAGAGAGATGACAGATGAGGTGTAAAGCGAAACCATGACAGCTGGCTGTGGCGGGCGGGGAGCTGGGGTCAGAGGTCGGCATCACGGGACCTTTCAGCGCTAAAGCTGCTTTTCCACTGCTAGCATCGCTGACCTACAGCACGAGACAATGAGCTCCCCATCACGGTCACCTAAGCTCCACTACACGCATCGCATGCACGGCAATTTTTATATTATTATTATTATTATTTATTTTTAACCTTTATTTTACCAGGTAGTCACTTGAGAGCAAGACCTGGCAATGCGTGTTTAATGTGAACAGAATGTGAAACAGATGAAACGCAGCAAAATGCATCGTAATGGTTTTGTTACAAGGATTATTTACTATCATAGTATTACTGTAATAAACTAAACTCATGTGGTCAAACTCAAAGTAGCAGTTACATTTATGTCAAATATTTAAAAAAAGAAAATAAAAAAACTTGGTTTGATTTATGCTGCTAAGTGAAGTTTCTAGCATCCAGCGTGTTCAGGAGCTCATCTCAATTTAGTGTATTTCTCCCCTGTCTCACTCTGGCTCTTATATCTTTTATCTTTATCTCTATCAGATACGATCATTCACGGGACAAGGGGATATTTATTATAGTGATTACAGTCTGAGCACTGTGATCCTGGCACCCTATTGGCTGTTGGTGATCTAATAACTGAAATGCATTATTCACTACAGCATCAGCTTAATGACAAAAGTGTAAGTAATGTAAATGAAATAAAGCCCAGCTGGACTCACCCTCTGCAGGGTGACGGTGTACTGCTCCCACACGGTCTCCTCCATGACTGGGTTCTGTTGAGAAACAACACATTACCACGGTTGGTTTCATTTCACAGAACAGATTAAATCTGCATCGTGTGACGTGACGACCGTCAGCTCCCGGTTTGACGTACCTCTGCTGCATTTGCTTAGAAAAAAAAAGTTTCTTGTGTTTCTTAATAATTAACATTCATCATTTCTCATTCAAAACGCTTAAATAAACCCGGGCTGTCAGCTCCTGTTGCAAGGAATCATACAAAACGTATATAAATGAACGTTCGATCATGTATGAGACTGCACGTCTCATACATGAAGCTTTAATGTCAACACAAACAACCAGCACACGGAAAAGAAAACTCCAAACTAACTTCTGTCAGGATTATTCCATCACGCTAAACCAACCAAGGAGTCAATTTCCAAAAGCCCCTTAATCCCAGATCATCACCTGTATTATATCTAGAATACAGAGCATCCAGTCATTTGAAAAAGTCATTAAAAAAATTCTTTAAAGTCTTCTTCTATTCTTTAAAAAATACCAGAATTTCTTTTGATTCCACGGCATCAATAATTTTGTAGGCGTTGATGCCACTTTTTTTCCAAACCTCATTTTTAGAGCCAAACTCTTCAACGTGACCCGATACAGAAATAGTCGGTCGACCGCAGACCTCAGACCTGAGCCGGTAGCGGTGGGAATCACACTCACGAGTCCCTGCAGGATGCGGATGGTCTTGACCGCGTGGGCCCATTTCCTGTGCAGGTGGAGTACCGTCTTCATCCCTGGCGCTGCTCTCTCTCTCTGTCTTTTCCTATTTGCGTCTCTCCCGGTTCACCGCCAGTGGTGCTCTGGCAAACAGTGATGCGCCACAGTCTCCTCCATGGCCACAGCAGCAGAACCACCACCAACTACCAACTACCAACTACCAACTACCAACTACTCGCTGCATCTGTCCGCCCGCCCGCCTGCCTTTGACGTAAGAAGGATTCTGCTGGCCTACATTCAGCGCAAATCCCACCGTCTGCAGACAGTGTAAACATACAGACGCACTAACTCCTGCACAGGCGCGCGCACGTTGATTAAATGTGGGATGTTCACGCAGCGACATCCGCAACCACAATACCAGTAACAGAGGACACAGGTCTGAACACGTTGTGAGTTATACCCATGTATTCTTGCACACATATGGTTTTAGAGACAATTTACCCCATCTGCAAAAATCAAGACAAATAATCACCAGCAGTTTTGAGGGTGGGTTGGACAGCACAACGGTTGGGATTTTTGACGCTTTTATTTTGGTAACTAAAGTGGAAAGTGTCACTGACATCTCAGGACCGGGTTTAGTGAAACGGGGGCATGACTCCATCATAACCCACTTTTTGGACTTCTGGCCTGCGGGTGGAAAAACAGCTGACCAGCGGTGGCAAGGGGAGGGTCTGCTATGCATGCTGGGTAAATTATAATAGGCCAGACTTTTCATGAGGCCCTGCGGCTTAAAGATGATTGTAATTCAAGGCTGGCATTGTGATAAAAAAAGTCCCACCTTTATTTGTCTTAAAACATCTTGAAAATAGGAGAGTCATCTTCCTTCACACAATGTATTGAATATTGAAAGAAACTGCTGAAGTGACACAATTAGAAAAAAATCTCAACATATTTGAAACCATATTTGCCCAAATGAAATTCAGGTGTCAGGTATGGACACTTCTCACAGCAGCAGGAAGTGCAAAACAAACTCTCATCAACTCTCTTCTCCCTTTGGTATCAAGCGACCACAGGCTGGTTGGTAAACATGGACGTGCTGATGTCATGTTACACGATGTCTAGGTGTTGCAGTTCAAACAAACTAACTCTCATTGCCATTTGAAGCCACTAACGTGCAAAGTTGAAGTTGAAAAAGATATTTATAAGTGCAACAGGAATATAAGAGAGCAAAACGTTTTGAGGTAAGCAGATCTGACTTAGACTCATCTGATGACTCAAACAGACAAAGAAAACACACACACACACACATGGCACGGCATATGTATTGGACCTGCTCCATATCAAACCGCATCATTAACACACCGACTCCACCAGGCTTGTGGAGACTGTTTCAGCTTTTTTCTGTGGCATCTTAATTCCCATCAAGAAGCAGCTACAGGCAAAGCCATACCAGTTAATCAGCCTGACCCTGTGATGTGATGTGATGGCGGCGGTGGCTCACGGGCCTGCTGGCTGAGTCCTGGTCTCCTGAGCTCTTACGCAACAATACATATTTCCACTGATGAGAATGGAAGTTGAAATTCTGGGTCATCCTCACAGGACGTGGCTTAGAAAAACAAACTATTTCCAAAAGGACAAGACTACTAAGTTTACTAATTCTAATATGTTATCCGGTGGTCTAGGACAGTCCAATTAATAGTTGTGAAATTTAACAACTCATTTCGTAAAACCAGACACCTAAAATGTATTGGTAGGCGAGTTGTTCCTCTTCTCAAATATTGACTGGGCTGTCCTGGATGATGGGAAGAGCACATAGCAATTCTTCAACTGAGCGGTCTGTTCCTCTTTACTCTCAAAATATGATTTAGTAAAAACAATGAAACACGGAGCACCCAACAGAGATCAACCATCAAGCCCAATCCTTTCACTGCTGATGCAGTCTGGGTAAGTACAGAGCAGATGCCTTCACTGCACCCCACAGGTTCAGACACCCACGGCCAGTCACACAGGAAAACAGTACACCATGTAAAATATCAGCATGCTGACTGATGCTTCTCAAAGTGTCAATAAATGAAGCGTCACTTAATTTCATTTTTAAAACCAATTTTGATAGATACAGTCCTGCAACCAGAAGGTCAAAGGTTCAATCCCCCATGGTGCCACTTGTCCAAAGTGTCAACAATTGATTATCACACAGACAACTCCCCCCGGCAATAAAGCATCTATCTATCTATCTATCTATCTATCTATCTATCTATCTATCTATTCTAGGCCCATTTCAGATAATGCATTGAAGTAATGTATTCCTCACTCCTAGGCAGTAATGTAGCCTTCCATTCTGTTACAATGGATATTAAATTAAACCCAAATGTTTAGATTAGGATGATCAGGAAGCCTTTCTACAATTCTCAGAGAGTTTAACCGTCTAAACCTTCACCGGGGTCTAGATGTGTAGAGGAGCTACACAAAGCTGTAGTAGTCTGTCCTCTATTGGCGGACATGCTGCATTACATGGTAAGAGACGATACGGGGGCTTTAGACTACAGTGGACTTTAGTGTTTAATGCAGTATGGGCTCTAAGGGCTCCAGGATCAATACAAACCAGAGGCTTTAGCCTATCTCAAACCATAAAACACGCCGTTTTGACTCCAGGACATTCATGCGATAGCTAAATATTGTTATCCTGATACAAGATCAGATCAAATATCACAATAGTTCATCTATTCGCCACAGTTGTAGCCTAGAACAACTTTATTAACTTTGTTCCTGTTTTTGTGACTACATTGTAACCGCTCGGGCAGCAGGTGCAGGACGCAACAGGCTCGCGCGAGGATCTCGAGATGAAATAAGTCGTTTTCCCCCTCATAGAAAGACCCCATACAAATACCACTGCATTAGATCAACAATTCGATTAAAATACTGCAGTACTGAATGTTTTCCAGGAGTTTACTTACATGAAAATACTGCGTTGCGTATCTGCTCAGAGACAACAGCCCCCCTCCGTTGAAGACGGGCATCATGCACTTTGAACGGGACTTGTACTAAAGAATAAAAACTAAAACTAAATGTTCCCAATCGGATGCAAGTCTCGAGACATAAATTCAAAAGGCTCACGCGTCTGCGCGCCTACATCGCTTGATATTTCACACTTGGCTGAAAAACGTCCAGATTACTTCTGCAGACATTAGCGCCGAGTTGCTTCGGTTTAGGATAAACCAAACGGAAGCGGGGGTCTCGAGGAACTTCCCTGTAACTCTGATACATGACGCCAACTAAATCAACCCGCTCGGAGTTTTAAAACAAACCGAAGACTTCTATGAAAACGAATTATTTGCACACTCATAATAAAATCACACAATTAAGTTTTGTTGAAGCGTGTATGGAGCACGCACGCTCGTCCACGACATGGTTCACATGGATCCTTCCACATTGATTTTTAAGGAGCCTGCTGTGCCGTGAGCCTCCCAGACAGACCATACTGGGAAAACAACTGCACAGATTTTTCATACACTTAAGAATAATAAGAATATACTTTCTAATACATTAAATAAACAAGAAATTAGCCAAAAGTGTATTTCTGCATGCAGATTCATTTGAAATATATTTTGAGTGGCCAAAATATACACAAAACACATTAGTATATTTTTAAACATATCTCTAAACATGTTCAGAAGCAAGTGTGAAATGTATTATATTTTTCCGTTATGGGAGGAACAATTTTGAGAAGCCATCTGAAGCAAAGGTCTGAAAAAAAACTAGACTAGGACATGCAGCTGTCTCACAACAACCTACTGTTTGTTTGTGTGAGTGTCTACAACGATACCCATTTAAGTCAAGGTCCCCATCAGCAGTGGACAAAGCACAAGAAAGCAAACCAGCTAACCCTGCAAATGCTGTAAAACTACGAAAACACCACAAACAATTCAAGAGTTTCCATCCAATATCCACAATTTTTAAAAAGATCTGACGCTTTGTATGAGAAAAATGGATAATGAATGTCAGGCAGCAATTCTTCTTCAAATTGATGTATAGTGTATTTGAAAGACGCCCTTCAAGTCCAGTCAAGTCAAAACATGACAGTTCAAAACAACTATTCTTATGCAAAAAAACTCACTGGCCTGAATCATTTGTGTTAAAAACAATGAAGCTTCCATGACATGACCCATCTTTCTGCCATACTGGATGCAGGAGGGGTCAAGCTGAGTGTACTGGTATTCACATGAGGCAAGAGGAAATAGGCCGCGGATACATAGGCGTGGTGATTGGCAGATATGAACTGGTCTGGACATGCAGCCACAATAGTCTTCCTCGCCCTCCCTTCCCGATGGATCACAATCACAATCAAATACATTGTCAAATACAGTAAATATAAAGGAATTTGTCCCGGTGAAATTGGTGCAAACATGTCAATAACTGAAGGGGTTTTCTAGTACCTACTGAAACCTCACGGTGCAAGGACAACAGGACCTGACATTCAGTGCAAAGAGAGACATATCGCCTCTACGTGTATAGATCCAACGTTCTGCAGACAACTTACCATCATGATAGCAGAGTAGCTACGCGAAGAGAGACGGCGAAGACACAGATACTGGGCTTCTCTGGTCCAACAGAGCTTGTCCCAGGAGTGACTGGACTTTAACTGGTGTGTGCTGGACTGGTCAGTGCCAGGCTGGTCCCTGTGAAGAGAGAGAGAGAGAGAGAGAGAGAGAGGACACTTTCAATGATTTACCAAGTGTGTTACAGACAACGATGCAAATGGGTCAACGAGGTAAGCAATAAAAATGGCAGACAGACCATGCCATGACAAAGTGTTACAGAAGAATAATGCAACAAGAATGAAATAGTAAATAAGAGTCTGCAAAGTCAGTCTCCCATTCATTGTCAATGGAGCCATACGCGCCGATCACCTGGGTGCTCCGGGAAGGCCGATTAAAAAATAAATTAATAAATAAATGTATTAAAAAACTGCATCTTTAAAAAAAATGCATCTATTTATTCTATTATTATTTATTATCGGTGAATGTTTTAACTACAAATCGCATTATCCAATTAAACTACATTAAGGGGCGTGGTCACGTAGCCAACTGCCAATGCAACGTTAGAGTCGGCTAAACCAACGTTGTTCCATCACGTAGCTGCTAGCTAGCGACACAGCAAGTGTGAAACACGGTGATGATCGGGTAAAAACGTACGAATTTGTCATTAAAAAACAGAGAGAGATACCGAGTGTAAAGACACAGTGAGGATCCACCACCAGGGATGAATTTGTAGCAGAGCAGTGTTGCATTTGGTTTGGGTGTGTGTCTACGTTGACAGATGACAGTAGCCTGCACCACGGTAATTACTAAAGCAAGAGTCATAAAGTGATTTTGTCACAATCTTCACCTTGGTGGTATTCACTTCATTTCAGCTCCCACTGGCAAAAACATAAATCGGCGCCTACGCATGTGATGTAGGAGAGAAAGGTCCAAGTATCAGGCCAGTGTCGAAAGACCGGACCTCCCCACCAACACTTAATCTTCTTCACGATTCCGAAAATTCAACAGTTACTAAAGTCTCAAACAGGTTCAAAATAAATCACTGGAGATGATCAGAGTTCGATGCATAGAGTTTTATTCTTCACAGACACAAAACCCGGGTTGGTTCGGGAACCAAAATCCGAACAAAAGCTGTATGCGCATGATCTTATATATCAAAAATTCTGGGTGGAGAATACCGATTTACGCCCCATTCTGGCAACGTTAGCTCAAAGTCAGCAAGTATTTTTGCTTGATCAGCAGAAATAATGAGTCCACCAACCTTATATGGGCATATCCCCCAAACCCAAACTGCGAGCATCAGCAAAAATAACCATCGTGCACCACTTTGCTATCGCCTTGGCATTATACCTAGCTTCGTAATATCAATTTTGTTTTTTCCTGGGCGGGTCTTAAATGCTACGTGTTGGTTTTCCTGGGCGGGTCTTAAATGCTACGTGTTGGTTTTCCTGGGCGGGTCTTAAATGCTACGTGTTGGTTTTCCTGGGCGGGTCTTGATGTTAGCTTAGCCCCCTGGGCGGAGCTCTGTGGGCAGTACCTCCCCCTGGACTTCTCCTGTCTGCATGCCCTGCCAGTCTATTTTTAGGTACTTTTTCCTGGTCGGGCCTGTGCAGCCTGTCTCTCTTCTCCCCTCTCATGAGAGGGCCTCAACCTGCATCTTTCAAAACTTAATGATTATTTTGGGTTTTCTTGTAGGTTACACGTTTCAATCAAAACACACTTTTTATACTTATGAGGGTTATAAAGTTAATCAAAACACTCTTTTTATATCTGTCAGCCTGACATTTTTCCATTATAAAATTGCTTAATACAAAACACATCAAAGTGCATAAAGTAGAATACAGAAAAACAATGATAATTATTTTACTACACATGGAGCAGCCTCGGGTTTGGGTTCTTAATGACATCCTGCATTAGAGTCTTTGTTCTTTTACAAAAAAATGTTTAGAAATAAATTGTCCGAGATCAAACAAATAACACAGAGATGAATTCTGCTTTAGGGGGGATTTCTGCTATAATCTCACACACAGCATCTCTTTCACAGAGCAGTTGCAGATTACAAACAACCGTCTCCATTAACAGAAGAAGTCAGGATGACCATCACAGCCTGACAGTTGATGGAAAACGAGCCAAATGTTTCAAAATGCCAACATGTTGCCCGGGTCAGACGAGGAGAGCAGGACCCGCATTAAGCTGCCGGTGTACCGTATATGACTAAATGATGCAAGGTCACTTAAGGAAACCAGGCGGATGCAGATACTAATACTAATACTATAATCTGCAGTCTAACGCAAAGTGCAGCATCTCTGACCGGATCGCCAACATGTTTTAACATGAGCTAAAACATCAGCGGTGAATCATGAATGAGGTTTCAAATGATTCGATACACGATGGGGCAACGTGCCGACAGTAAAGAGACATGCACATGATTAGACACGTTGGCTTTCACATACTACACATGGAAATAAAAAAACTGCTCTGACTGATTTTGCACGTTTAGGAGACGCTGACAGTCGATGATGAAAAATTTGGAAGGAACATGCAGGATTAAGGCAGAAATCTCCCTGGGGCTTTATTGAAGTAATCGCCAGTTGCATTGCAAGACAGAAAAGAAACGATCAAGACCAGAGCGATATTCACCCGGCTGTCTTTACACACAACGCTTCCAAGATATCTTGCGTAAGATATAAAGATATAAAATGTAGTTTACCAAACAACTCTCAATTAAATATTTTACCCGCCCTAAAAGTGAAATCGTCCATAAAAACTTGCACCACTTGAATGTCAGTTCAACTACATCCAAGCTATGTGGTGACAAAATGACATCTGTGTCTCAAACGTCATACCGGATCAACATGTGAATGTAACACAAGAACTAACTGGACACCTGCTTACCATGAAGTGCTCATGTTTTGAGTTCTGTATTTTTCTATTTGAATTTTGAAGACACTTGCTCTACTTTTTTACTGTGTACTCTTACTCTCTTGCGTTTGTTTTTAATGTTGTTTTACATGTGAAATTATTTGCATGCTGCCTTCTTGGCCAGGGCCCACTTGAAAAAGAGATGGAAACCCTGGTTAAATAAAGGATGAATAAAAATAAAATTTTAAAAAGTAGTCAGATCTCAGTGTACTCTGTAACCACGATTTGAGTTCAGCACCGTGTTCAGGAGTACAAGTGGGAGGTTTGTCCTGGACAGCCCTGGAACAGCCCCAAGTAAAAGTGATTGACTGAAAACAAAAAGCCGCACACACAGTGTACATTTTTAAAAAGCCCACATGAAAGAACGAGGGCAATGATTTACACCGAGTGGACTACGAGCCGCTGAGGTGAGCGGAGACTGTGAGGCTGAAATTACAGTAGAAATGGTGGAGAACAATACAAGGTTCCTACTGAGCTTTATAGAGTCACAGGTTTCATTCATATGACTGTAGATGCAGGTTACAGCTTTAAAAAACAAACACCATTTAGCTGTGACATATTATCAATTAGGATTTTAATGAAAATATAGTTTGTATTTACCTGATTATGTGTAAAAGTAGTTAAAAGTATAACTAGTTAAGTTCTCCTGGGTCAAACTAAAACTAAAACTATCGCAAAACTGACGACTATACAACTCCAACCCTGAATGATACACACTGTTCCAGGGCTTATAACCCAAATGCAATGTCACAGCACATTACAGTACAGTGCAGTATTACTGCAATAACCTCAGAAGGAAAACTACTAAAGTTACTCCCCAAACTACACGTCTTAATGCATCCAGTTACTGAAAATACTACGAACATCTGAACTTTAATTATCATCAAACAACTGCAGCATCCAGTGTGACAAGTAGTTGAGCCCCCCCCCCCCCCAACACCTTATACAGGCTGGCATGTGTATATTGGGATGAGCTGCACACACACACACACACACACACACACACACACACAAAACCCAACGCACACCCGACTCACCCCGCGGGTCTCCACAGTTTCCTGCCGGGCGGTAGAAGCTCCCGTTTGTTCAAGGGGACGACGCCCATCGCTGCCTGCATGATGGTGATGAACTTCTTAAACTTCATCTCCTTGGAGACCTTCTCAGCTAATGTTCCTCTATCAACAGCATTAGACCGCTGCTACGCTAGCGTCTAGCCCTTCCCCCCCACCCCACCCCATCTCGTAGCGCATCACCCAAGACCAGAAACCATCAAACCAGGACGCCGGACGCCGGACCTCTCCCCGCCGCTACGCTACCGTCGCTCTGGTCCATTCTCACGATGCATCAGGAAGTCTACGGAACAGTCCTTCAGAGCCGCCGCCTCAGGGCATCAGTCGCTCCACGCCAAGCAAGCCACGGCGCGAGTGCCCATTCGCTCGTCCGGCGTGGTCCTGCTAAGTCCAGTCCCCCTGCCGCCGACGCCGACAGATGTCCTTTTGGCTTTCCGAGGGGAGGCGGGAAAAGAAAACCACGGCCACGTTCCAGCCGGGCGGTGGGCCGGGCCAGAGGGGATGACAGCGTCACTCTTACATAACGCTGGAGATTCTCTGGACATTACACTAATGAAACCGCCGCCGCCGCCCCCGACCACTGGGATAATTGTGGTACTAAGCCCTGACAGATCATGCATGCTCTACCGCCCCTTTCTCCCATAATCCCCCATCCAGGCTTAGTCTCCTTGCCATTTACACCCAGACCAGCCCATCTTCTTCACCTCCACCAGAGAACAAACCCCACCCGCCCCCCCACCCAGCAACATCTCCAGACAGCACGCCACTCAGCTCACGCACCCAAACCAACCCAGCAGATTAAATGGCCGCTGCGTCTTGTCGGTCCGAGTCGCCCGTGAGGAGTGAAAGAAAGAAATAATCTCCGCGGTCTCTTGATGGGCTGCCAACCAACCAATGCAAACTCCGGACAGGATTTATATGCCAGCAGCCTGGACGTCTGGATTACGGCGGTGGGGCCACGAGAGCTGGAGATTTCACTGCAGGAGAGCAGGGCAGCAGAAATCCCCCCCGGCGGTCCAAGGGACCAAAAACCAGAACGACAGCAGGCTCGACGCAGACATAACAAACTCTATTTATAAAATGTTAGGTAACAACAACACAGACCAGGAGAGGGTCTAGGAGAGCTCCTCAAGTCCGGGCCTCGGGGTCCAGAGTCCTGATTGCATTCACCTGCAGGCCATCCCAGCTCTTCATCAACCCCTGATTAAACAGGCTAGAATGGAAACTACCTGGCAGAATAGAAACCCAGCAGGACTCTGGACCCCCGAGGTCTGGATTTGAGGACCACTGGTCTAGAACGTTGCCTTGTTGTCTTTGTCACAGAGACCACAGGAGCCAGGATGAGGAGACCGGACCACTTCTATCATAATCCAACACAATAATCTCAGAAACATGTCTAATACTAATCCATCCAGATGAGTGTGTAGCATGTGCAGAGGATGGGTGGAAATAAGTGCACACAGATACATGTTTACTTGAGTACAAACCCAAGTAAAGGTACACGACCGTGGTTGTTGAGTACAGACTCAGACTTCTGGACCCCACTGGAGCTTCTATATTGAAGGAGTACACACACCTACTATGCTACTACGATGAAACCATAAGACATCGTGCTTCTCCCGTTCCATTACTAAGCGATGACCGATGTCCTTCCATCATAAAGTATTTTTTCAAATTCACTGTTTGACTTGCTGATTGTATAAAGATAGTAAAAGACAATCACATATTACAGTCAAACAAATGGCAATTACAGTAGAATTATTCACATATCAAAACACTGGTTCTGATGTCTCAACTGTTGTGTGATCATTTAATTTTACATTAAATTGTCTGAAATAAGCCTAAAAAGACACTTCAAAAGAAGCAGTTGTACCACAACCAGAGAGAAAACACAACTACGGTTTATGGCAAAGTAAAGTAGTACTTCAATCTCCAAGTCATCGGCTCTCTATTACATAAATCTTATTATAAGTCTTGGAGGAGTTTCTACCCAGAGTGCAGTTGTTTTCTCTTGCTTGGTCGTCTTAATGCTTTTATATAAGCAGTTTGTTCCTCTGCTCCTTGTCCACGTCCCACGTGTTGCACGACCGTAGTAGTACTGCGATACTACCCGCCTGGGACATTACGCAACGTCCATATGTAATGCATGTGCTGGCCAGATGGAGGGACACATGCCACTCACAAATCTGTGTCATGTGTGTTGATGTGTGACAGACAGACAGACAGTCAGACAGTCTGTGTGTGCATATGTCATCCATAGGTATAATCTGGGATTTATATAGAAAGTCACAAGAGAAACAATAATCTGCTGTCGCCGTAATTTGATGTGTGATATCTACAATTGGATAAACGCTCCGTTGAAATTCCCAAAGCACATTTACATTTTCACATGAAGCAAGAGATTGTCCTCCGCCCTGCTGTTTCCTGTTTCCTGTTTCCTGTTCTGGACCTCAGGATCCAGCACATCACAACACCAGACCTCTGCTTTGTTACTGAATGCCGGTCTAACACCCCCCCCCCCCCCCCCCCCCCCCCCCGCCCCCGAGCTAAATCCAAACCGCATGAATATCAGGATCACATGAGTCATACCAACCACACCACGCTTGAACACGGTTAATTAAAAGAACCAAACAGCTCTCAGGAGTATCAGAAGACTTTGATTCGGTTGTAATGAAGTTTTTATCCACGCTTCTTTAGTCTTAGCACCTTTTAAAGTACGGCCCGACAATACAACCTCTTATCAGGCCTCAGCAGATACACCTGCACCATCAAGTAGGATATTCCAGTGATAATGCTCCGATAAACATCATACAATTTAATATTTTGTCAATTGTACTTCATTTCATATTTACAATAGAACGAGACTACACTAGATCTACATCACAACTGACGTCGAGGTCAGTGTAACATACATGTTAGACCAAACATACAAGTGTATTTAGAATCATTCAGCTATTACTCATTGCTATTTAATATAAATCATCAACTAATATTATTGGCCTGTATTGATGATTAATAGATGTTTAATAGATGATTAACTCAAACTAAAACGACAGCCGACCTAGAAACCTGGTTGGATGTGAGATGAAGTGGGGATAGAAGTGAGCACATCTGTGCTTCCTGAACTAGACCCAGAACGCCCGTCATTACTGGACCCATGGATCCTGTTGAGGGTCCTACTATTCCACTCTGCCCACCGTCAAGCCAACATACTCTTTACAAACATGCAGGCTGTGCTGTACATACATAAGGAATAACATCAGACTGAGTTCATATCGCAGTAACACGCCCTGACCTGTGAAAAAGGTGATCAGATGATGTAAAACTTCTGAAAGGGTAAGGGGATGTGTGTACCTGCTCTACAGACCCGAGCCTCCATATTTTGGACAGTTCATGGTGAATTTAAGCCATACCGTTTCTGGAAATAAACTCCCCATAATCTGTGACGAGCTGCTTGATTAAAACGAGTAGATTATAGTTTTGGGTGTTACGACCAGTGCAATCCTTTACGGCACCTGCTTCCCTACACATTTAATTCCAGTAATGGCTAAACAACAACAACTCTCGTAATAACCTGATAGCCGTTAGTGCTCTTTTTTTTTTGCAACGGGCAAAAACAGCGAGTACATAAAAGCGCGCATGCAGGGACGAGCAACAGGAGGCCTCGCGCTATGTAGGTCACGTTTTAGCGTCTGGGTAACAAAGACCGTCAGATAAAAGAACACAGCAGCTCGCGGGTCTCCAGTGTGCTCGCGCTGTAGCCAAGAGATACGTGCTGCTTATTTTGTGGTAAATTGTATTTATTCAAGCCTCGAAACACACAGTACTCGGCGGGTTACAGTGAATGCCAGTGTGTGGAGCTGAAACGTCGACATTAGACAAATATTTAAAAACAAACTTACCCGGTGAAACCTCTCGGTATTCCCTCCTTTTATGTCCCTAATGTATTAATAGTAAAAGTCGGAGTGAATTGAGTGGAGGGCGTCAGCTTTGAAGGAGGAAATGTTATTTTTTCGCCAGGTTCCAGAAATCTGATTTCCTGGTTTCTCGCAGGTGTGGGCGTGGTCTCGAAACTGCAGGTGTATCTCGGGGGGTGACGCAGGCCTGCAGTCATACTTTCACACGCGGCGCCTTCTGGGGGTGTAATCCCTGAGTCACCCACCCGGTGGTAAAGGTAACTAATTTATAACATATTAACCTGGTAGATAGTTTAAATGGAGTCGGCTGCTAGTCTGACAAGAGGACACTTTTTTCTTTCTTTCTTTCTTCCTTTGCTCTCTAGTCTCTTCAATCTCAAATCACTCTGAATGCCAGTGCCATTACTCTCTGATATTGGCAGCACTATTTATGAAAAAAAAACACACACGCTTTGTCATCTGAATGCCGTCCTAAGCTTCCCTTAAACCAATTGATTTTCAATTTGTAAAATCGTTTGATTCTAGGAACCTCAGAGAGAACATCTTTATCCTAAATGTGGTTCCTTCTCTGACCCCCCTCGTTTTTTTAAATATTTGTAACCATTACATTACAGTCATTCTGCAGACACTTTTATCCCAAGTGACGTATAAAGGTACTTGACACTATGTGGGGGATCAAACCCACAACCCTGACTCAGTCTCATGCTCTACCGCCTGAGCTGTTCAAGCCGGGCCAACAACGGGGTGTAAGTTTAATACCTGCCGGGCTGGTTTAACCTGCTCCAGGTAAGACCCTCTGGCATGTCGGATGCTGCAAACAAAGAGGCCTGTTAACAGCTGATACACTGTAATTGTTGTGTGCTAGGAAACCTGACTAGTGTTAAGAGACGTAGACAAAGGCTGTCCTGGACCAGGGGTGGACTGGCCATCTGGCATACCGGGCATCGTCCCGGTGGGCCGTTGATCCAATGTGGGCCGGTCCGGTCCGCTATGTATTTTTATTTTTATTTTTTTTTCTCTAAATTCCCTCCAATTGGGCCGGCCAATTGGCTACAGAGGGCTAGCAGTGTGTTGCCAGCATCGCCACATATTATTGGTCTATTGTTTGTCATTGTCAATCAATCATGGGCTGACAGGCTCAGAGAGCCCTGACAGTGCTGTCAATCACAACACGAACCAGGGTGGGGCGGGACCTCATGGCATGGGCGGGAGTCACGGGACAGGCTGCTGCTGAGCCAATTAAGTAGTGAGCGTCTTGACTGAAAATGGATAAGAGGAAGAAATGCCCGGGTGGCGCTGAGAAACAGCGATTAAAAAAGCTGAAGTCTCTGGAGGTGGAGGCTGCTAAATGTGCAAAATTGACGGACCTATTTGGTGCCGGGGTCACCACCCCAGCAGCAGCAGGTGCTGCTGCGCCGGGAGACGAGCGAGGAGGACTCGACGATGATGAGCGAGTGGAGGCAGACATGGTAAGTAACATTAGCCTGGGGCTGGCTAGGCTACATTTTTGAGACATGTCCAAAACAAAGTAGAAAACGTTTTTACATTGAATGTGATGTGACCTAACTAACTGCATACTAGTGAATGCAGCTGCCGCTAATGCTAACGTAGCTCCTCAGGGATTGAAGCCGTTATTTTTCTAACTTTGACAATCTAAGGCCGCATTCACATGGAGCGTATTTTGCTCGCGCGTTTCCATTGTTTTCTATGTAGCCGCGCGCCTTGCGCGCTCAAAATCCGAGACGTCAGCTGTCTCTTGTTGCCATAGCAACAGTAAACATTCACGGTGTTGTGCCAATATATGAACCCCCAGCTGCCCCCGGTGGCCTGGCCATCGGCGTGTGAATGTGCGTAAATGAGATACTGATGAGCGGGTGGCACTTTGTACAGTAGCCTCGGCCACCAGTGTATGAATGTGTGTGTGAAAGGGATTAGAAAGGCGCTATATAAATCAGTCCATTCCATTCCATTTTCAAATGGCTGTGTATAGTGCTGTCTTGAGCATTTTCAGGTATTGTCACAAAGATCTGACTTTTTTGTATTGGAAAACACTAGTGAAGTGTCCTAATGAAAACATGACAAAGCCATTTGACTATCTTGTTCATAAATGATGATGTCAGGACTTTTTTATGACACACACACTTTCATTGATATGAATACTTGCTTTTGAGGAATGACCTCCATTTTGAGCATGTGACATGCTTTTGCAGGTTATCAACAAGGTTTTGCAGTTTGTACTAATTGTTTTGAGAAATGCACCAACTGTTGTGCAAATGTAGTGATGTGAGAAATGCTCCAAAGCCACTGAGAAAAACTGTTTAAAAAAAACATTGGGTCATATTGGACCCTGAGCACTATACAAGGCTTAATTATAGCTTTTATCTATATTTTCAAATGATTTTTTTTCACTACTTTGTGAAAACTCAATGCACTGTTAATGTTGTGGAGCAAAGAAAAAAAACATGAATGCGGTGTACTTATTTTTTGTGAGAATTTCTCGTACATTATTCTGTGGTTTTGAGTTATTTCCCCATCCAATGATAAATACTTTCCCTATGTCCAGCCCAGACAGGTTCAGGGCAAGTCCAGCTGGTCAATTCAGGGAGAGAGCCAGACCAATGCAGGCAGCCCAAAGACCGCACCACCTGTAAGGGAAAAGGCTGTAGAGAGTGAGGAGTATGTCAGCCCAAAGACAGGATCACATGAGAGGGAAACAGCTGTAGAGAGTGAGGAGTGTGTCAGCCCAAAGACAGGATCACCTGAGAGGGAAACAGCTGTAGAGAGTGAGGAGTGTGTCAGCCCAAAGACAGGATCACCTGAGAGGGAAACAGCTGTAGAGAGCCATGAGTGTGTCAGCCCAAAGACAGGATCACCTGAGAGGGAAACTGCTGTAGAGAGCCATGAGTGTGCCAGCCCAAAGACAGGATCACTTGAGAGGGAAACAGCTGTTGAGAGCCATGAGTGTGCCAGTCAAATAACTGATTTTTTTTCACAACCTGATCAGAAAAATCTCCAGTCATTTTTAAATTACCATCCTCAGCAAAAATGTAGCAATCCAGTGGTGCAGAAAGTGTTCTGTAGCAGAGACGGCACCAGTAGAAAGTGGCTGACGTACTGTCCAGAGCGTCACATGCTGTATTGTTTCATCTGCATGGCATTCGGTAAGAGAACTGATAGCAGTCTGTTCATCAGTGGAATGTCAGATTGGAGGCATATACACCAGCGCACAGAGGAGCATGAGAGAAGCAGTGCACACAGAAACTGTGCTGAAGCTTACCTCTTAAAATCCGCCAGTGCTGATATCAGCAGTGTGTTTGGTGGCAGTCAGATGTCGGCGCATAGAGAGCAGGTCAGAAAGAGACGGCAGGTTTTGGAGCGCATCATAGATGTCATCAAGGTTCTTGGGAAGAGGGGGCTTGCATACAGGAGGTCAGAAAATGAGGCAGCATATACCCTGGAAGACCACACAGTTGATCATGGTAATTTCTTGGAACTCATACTTCTACTGGGGAAGTATGATTTCTGTTTAAAAGAGCACCTGGACAGCTGCATTGAGAACAGCAAAAAGTTGCATTTGTCTGGTGGCACAAGAGGCAGAGGCTCCCTTGTAACTTTACTCTCCAAAACCACAGTCAACTCAGTGATAGATGCAATTCACCATCTGATTCAAGAAAACATCTCCAGTGATATCAAGAAAGCAGGAATGTTTTCAGTTCAACTGGACACAACGCAGGACATCACCTCTCAGGATCAATGCTCTATAATTGTGAGGTATGTTACTGATGTTATTCATGAGAGGCTTGTTGCAGTGCTGAAGTGCAGTTCATCCACTGGACAGGCCTTTGTCGACATGCTGTCAGAAGTTCTGGACAAAATGGGCCTCAGCAAGACCATGTGCATTGGAAATGCGACTGATGGAGCATCAAACATGCAAGGCCAATACAAAGGATTCTCCTCACTGTTGTCTGCACAATCTCCAAACCAGGTGCACGTATGGTGCTACGCACATGTACTAAATCTGGTGCTTGCAAACACAACCCAGATTGTTATTGAGAGTGGGTCCCTGTTTGCGCTCCTCAATGGCATTGCGGTATTCATCAAAGAGTCATATCAAAGGATGAATGTGTGGGAAGAGTCAGGCCGAAACAAAAGACGTAGACGCCTTGCTCCTATTGGCGAGACACGCTGGTGGGCCAAGCATGAGGCCCTGAAGAAGGTGTTTGGCTCCTTTGGAAAGCCGGAAGATGGGCTGTACGTTGATGTGCTGTTGACATTATCAGCTATACAGAAACAGGCAACAGTGAAACCATGTGTCCGTGTCATGGCCAGAGGATATGCAGAGTCATTGCTCAAGTATGAGACGATCTTGACGGCTCAAATCTTCCTCCGCATATTTGAACATACCTCACCATTGTCTAAATACCTTCAGACGGCAGGATTGGACATCCTCTCTGCTCACAGAATGGTGGCATTGACACAGGATACGCTGAAAAGCTTGGGAAGAGATTTTGAATCTGTAAAAAAAGCAGCAGACACATTTGTCAACTGGACAAACACAGAAATCCAAGAGAGAGACGACACAGACATTGAAGTGGAGGCCACACTGCCACAAAAGAGAAGGAGGATGAAGAAAGTCTTGCCTGGAGAGATGGCTCAGGATGAGACCCTGGATGATGCAGAAAAATCCTATGAGGTGAATGTGCATAACCGGATCATGGACACAGCAATTGAAGCCATTCATAGGCGCTTTTTAACACACGGCAATCTATATGCTGACTTGGCATGTCTGGATCCCAGAAACTTCCCTCAGCTCTGCACCAGTGCTCTTCCCCAGTCTGCCCTTCAAGACGTAAGCAAGTGCTTGCAAGGATTTGACAGCAGGGCAACCAAGGAAAATATGCAGGCCGAGTTGAAAAGCTTTGCACTCCAGTGGAACAGGCTGAAGGCATCCCCATTGGCAGAGTACAAGGCAAGAACAGTAGAAGATGGATCAGGTGGTGAGGAGGACAACACAGAAGAGGTTGAGATAACTCCCATAAGCTGTTGCTCCTGCAAAGAATGCCCTCTGTGCTGCTACCAGATACTTCGCCGTTTCAACATGCTAACAGATGCATACCCTGTCCTAGGCCTTGCTTATAAATACCTGCTTACATTATCCCTCACGCAGGTGGCTTGTGAGCGCACATTTTCAATCCTGAAGTTTATTAAAAACAGACTCAGAAGCACCCTCTCATCTGACAAATTGGAGGCATTTATGTTGATGGCCACAGAGAAAGACATTCTCATGGCCTTGGACTCTGACTCGGTGATAGACAGACTTGCAGAGAAGAGTGAGCTGCTTAAAAAGCTGCTCCACTGATGAGGCGAGAAATATTTTATATTATTATTATTATCACACATTGTCATTGTTAATCATTTATAATCATTATGGATGTAGTAATTCATTATTTGTCATTTTAATGATTCTTTTCAGAAGTTTTATTGTGCTTATGTGTTGATCCTTAATGGTGTGATCATGTACACTAAATTATCAATTATTCTCCATTACAGGTTGTTCTGATATATTTGAGGAGTCGTTCTCCCTCTGTTCTATATGTGGACTTGTTCTCTCATTTGGGACCACTGTTAGAATTTGGTAAGTTTATAATGTATTTTTTAATGTTGTATAAATTCATACTTCATAATTATAATAATTAAAAAAAAGTTTTAAAAGAAACGCACATCCAAAAAGTTTTCAACTCTAGGTGCAGGACAGAGGAAAACATTTTCTTTATTTTTCAGACTTAATAATGTATCCATGTCCCTTTCAGGTTGACCACTTGACATGTGAGAGCCTGAGGAGTTGTTCCCCCTCCGTCCATGTTCGAGGACTTGCTCTCTCTCTGCCTCCACTCTCTGCCTTCACTGCACCAAAGTTTGGCTGTTGAGTCTCCTCTAGTATGGTGAGTTTATCATTTTTTTGTTTCATGAAATCATACTTAATTTGTGATGATTAGAGACTTAATAATGTCCATGTCCCTCTCAGGTTGACCACTTGACATGTGAGAGCCTGAGGAGTTGTTCCCCCTCCGTCCATGTTCGAGGACTTGCTCTCTCTCTGCCTCCACTCTCTGCCTTCACTGCACCAAAGTTTGGCTGTTGAGTCTCCTCTAGTATGGTGAGTTTATCATTTTTTTGTTTCATGAAATCATACTTAATTTGTGATGATTAGAGACTTAATAATGTCCATGTCCCTCTCAGGTTGACCACTTGACATGTGAGAGCCTGAGGAGTTGTTCCCCCTCCGTCCATGTTCGAGGACTTGCTCTCTCTCTGCCTCCACTCTCTGCCTTCACTGCACCAAAGTTTGGCTGTTGAGTCTCCTCTAGTATGGTGAGTTTATCATTTTTTTGTTTCATGAAATCATACTTAATTTGTGATGATTAGAGACTTAATAATGTCCATGTCCCTCTCAGGTTGACCACTTGACATGTGAGAGCCTGAGGAGTTGTTCCCCCTCCGTCCATGTTCGAGGACTTGCTCTCTCTCTGCCTCCACTCTCTGCCTTCATTGCATTGACACTATAATGAATAAAGATTGATTGATTGATTGCTATAGCTGTCAATTTTAGTCCTTGAGTTCATAGTTACGTGCTTTATTTGTTAACTGCTATCAAGGAATATGACTCTCCTTTGTAGTATGCATGAGAGAAGACGCTGCGAGATTTGTGGACTTCTACGTGGTGTCCGCTGATAATGTAGTGGGCTGGTCTGGACAGAAAATGCCAGGGCTGAATTTTTGTCCCAGTCCACCCCTGTCCTGGACCCATATCTCCCTCTGGTTGCCCCTGCACTCTGACCCCTCTGATGAAATGAACACCTGCACATATGAAGGCAATGCAAAAATAACACTGTGTATCCCAGGTTGCTATTGTGAGTTATGATTTGGCAAATTATGGTTTGGTAAAGGTTAGATCAGCTGTTTCCAAAGCCTTTTTGTCTTGCGGTGACCCTAAAAGACCTTCAACATTCTTCTGACCCAAGACGATTCATGAAAACAATGTTTTCAACCCCAGGCAAGTCTGAAGTTTAACATTAACATCTGATATTTAGTGGGTACTTTCATCCAAAGGGTCTCAGAGTGCTACATTAGCTCCTCTATTTCTAGCATTGGCGCCCCCAGTGGCGATAAAACCCCCAAGCTCCATGGCCACGATCCATGTTTGGGTGGAGACAAAAAGAGATTGCGCAACACAATTAAATTGAATTTAACCAGTCTGATAGATTCAAATGTAATAAATCTGACTGTGGGTCAGTGGTTTTATCTAGCACAGATACAGTCACCCTTAAAACTCAATTATATTAATAGACTCATTTTTATCCTCTGTAACCACACACACACTTGCATGCATGCTCACACTTCAGACACACAAAAAGGAGAAACGTTTATTATTAGCGCCTCCTTCCATACTGTGCCCCCTGGTGACAAAAATAGATATGACAGCATACTATTGGATCTGTATGTTAAAAAATAACAAAAACAAACATTTATGTAACTGCATAAAATATTAATTTATTTTTTACAAATAAAGTTTTGCTATGATACAGTAGTATACATCACATAACAGCACTGACTTTGAAATTCTCATAAGGCATTTGGTCACAAATGGAAGACAAAATAAAACATACAATATGATCATTTGAACGATCAGGATTCAGGAGAATTTTCTGTTTTTCTTAAATCCATCTATACAAGCAGTTTGAAATTATTATATTACAACCATTCATTTGGGTTCATTCACATTCTACATTTATTTTGCACATCTAAATAAAAAATATATAAAGAAGGAAAAAGAAAACTAAGAATTTTGTATCAGAACAGTATCACACTTCATAGCAGGCAAATACATGTGAATGCAACATATAAATTGTTACTTCTCTTCACTCAATCTACTTCTACTATCGTTAACCAAGTAAGCAGATTTAGTCTTTCAGGGATCCCGCCTGTCAGATATAAACATTTCGCAGAAAATCAGAAAATCAATTACATGGATGCACTTTAAAAGCAAAAGTAGAGAAGAACCACTGAAATCTCTGAAGCACAAATTGTCCTGAGCACTGGCACCGTTATCAAATTAGCAGCAAAATTTACAATAACAGGAGCAGCAACTCCATAGTGTTATATATTAATACAGTGGCACAATGATCTCATCATATATAAACAGAGCATATCCATTGTTGATTTCTGCAAGAGAATGATGTATTCACTGACCAACGTGAATCATATTTACTTTGACTCAAAACAGTAGCATGCCACGCTGCAAGGATGCACACAGTGACGAACACAGTAGAGAGTGACATGAACAGTCTACTGCCTATCGTGTGCCCCTGTTGTGAGTATGTACAGTTCTATGTAAGTTGTTGATGTGTCTCTGCACCAATGCCACCCATATCATTTCCAACGTATTTATTGTATGTGGTGAATGAAAGTATTGTGATTCTGACTGGCATTTCACTGAACACTTCACTTCGCCCTCTATCTATGTAGCCAGGACTGCCTGTCAGCATGGTGCCGTGTATTTGGGGTATTTGTTGTGAAGCTGATGGTTGGGAGCTTCTAGAGGTACCGTTGGCCGGAGTGGCACCCGTGGTCATTTTTCCTCACTAGAAAAAAAGAGAGGGATTTTTTTCTTTGTCATTGAGGTAACAAAGCAGAACAGCGGGTGTCGACTGCACCATGAAGGACGTGGCATCAGAGACAGAAAACGAACGAGGGCTACCAGATGAGGTTCTTACTCTTCTCTTACTAGTCGCACTGTTTACTGTCAAGGGCTTTGAGATTAGATTAACCATGACCCCTGCAGGCCTCAGTAGCATCGACTTGTATAGACTTAAGAACAGCATCAGCACCCTGGATGAGGATTTCATGGTTACGTAAGAGAAGTGTCTTAGTGCAGCGAATCCAGGGACCCTAAAATTTCTCTGGCTGACATAGAAGCAAGGACTGGAAGGAAGTGGAGGGCGGAGTCAACACCGAACGGTCCAGGAGGTGCCAGCAGGGATAGAGGAATTGCGTAGCAGGAAAGTGTGGATAGATAAGCAGCAAGGTACATGGAAATATGAAAGCAAGTTATGGACCGTAAGATCTCTTGTTCAAAGCTCTGGAAGGCCAAGCCTCAGTCTATCAAATTCATGATCTGCTCAGTCTCCAATGTCTAGAAGAAGCAGAAGACTGGAAGCTGAAGATTGACCGTTTACATTCCCAGAAACCACCACCACATTCTGCTGCTGTCAGACGCCATAAAACAGGTGGCAATGCCGGGGATGACCACCAGAGGAACGAGAGGAATAAGACCAAGTATAAAGACTTGTCGCTCTGCAGGTGTGCACAAGACATCCATCAAAACCACCATAAAGTTTGCAGGGAGGGCCTGAAGATAGCTGTGGCTCAAGAGGAACGATCTATGGACCTCGCATGCTCCGCGGACACAAGCCGGCGACTGATCAACTCCAGCTGGGTCGCCGGGGTGAGATTATGTGATGCTGAAAATGCAGAAACACCCAGTGACCCCAGGTTATATCGTTAATGATGTGACCGAGTACATCAAGAGATATACTGTATGTGTAAGCCAAGAGCCCTCACAAAGTGTGTTGAGTCCAATTAAAGTGATATTATGGTGTCTGATTTCACTCACTGACATCAGAAAAGTGTCTGTGTTGTCATAAAATACGAGATGAGATGAACGAGACCATCTAAACGCAGCAGGATTTATCTGCATCTGTATGTAATTAATAGCAGGTTCAGCAGCTGTGATCAGTTCATGAACAACATATTGATTACATGAAGTAATTCATACCAGGTAGACGTCCAGCTCGGAGTCTGATTGGCTTCGGTTGAGGGAGGGCAGGGCGTCATCCAGCGCAATTGTGGAACTGGATGCACGCCGGTCTTCACTGTGAAGAAACAGGATGGTCACGGTAAATAAGAATTAGAAATACTGTAATAAACGTGACCAGCAGGTTATCGGTGTTTAAGGACTGGCTTAAGGAATGTAGTTAAAGGGGAATTCCGGTAATTTTAAACCTGGGCTCTATTTGTACAGATTTGTCATTTATACCGCAAAATAGGTACAAAAAGTTTTGGAATTGCTCCGGTAGATCGCCTCAGCCGGCAGTCACGAAACAGGGCTGCTATGGCTGCAACGTAATCCTTTGGGGCAAGTACGCGCGATCAAAGTACCGGCCACTAAAAGTGCTTGATTTTGCCACTGACAGGCTCAGATTGTTATTCGTGTGTCTGACAACATTATGGAAAGGATCCTACAGAGATAGATCTTTGTTTAACCTGAAACAAGTCTGGCTCAAGGAGAAGTCTCACTCTGAAATCTGAAAGATGAGGTGAGTTGTTGCATGAAAAGGTCAAACAAAGGTTTCTGGTTTCTCTATCTCTGTAGTGATCCTGACACTTGTCAGACACACGAATAACAATCTGAGCCTGTCAGTGGCAAAATCAAGCACTTTTAGTGGACGTCAGGTAAAGATTACATATTATGTTTCCAAACAGCAACAACGTCAACAAATGCGGTGTATTGCTTCTTTGCTTAAAAACTTTGTAGGTCCAATTTTGATGATATTAATGTTTTTGCTAGTACAGGAGACGTCCAGATGTTCAATCACAGGTTTCATGACCCTAAGGCTCAAATCTTGTGTTAAAACTTAATTTTATATACTGTATGACGGTATTTTTCTAAACTCCTGAAAAGCTGACTTCTTGAAGATACAGTGATCTGATCTTTGATCTGACAACAGCACACACACACACACACTACCTGTTTGCAATGTCCTGTTTATCATTTCTGGTGGCGTCAGAAACAGCCTGGCTCAACCCAGCAGCTGTTGGGACGAGGTCTGGGTGCTTGGAGGAAGTGAACACTGTTGCAAAAAGCAGATCTCACATGAATGAATGAACTGTAAGAGGGCAAATAATATGTAGAAGTTATACGTAGAGTTCATCAGAGGTGACCCTAACTTGAACCCCAGCCTATCACCTTGCAGGTCTCCCTTGAAAATGTACTAATTGATATCAATATTATTTAGGTCACCACAGTGCAAGGAAACACAGGACAGCTTTCTATGTTTAGCAGAGGCAAAAGCTAATCTTATCACATAACAGTAAATTGATCACATTTTCTACCTGTTTCTTAATAGTTTACCGGCATGTGCACTGGATTTGACACGTGCACTGCGTACATTTCCTTATTGTTGTACTAGTTGTAAGTTGCTCTGGACAGGAGCATCTGCTGAATGTCTAAAATGTAATGTAATGTCAATATAGTCTTCTAAGCTTACATGGTCCATCCAGGTTGTCCATGCTTTGGGCCTTCTTCTCCTCTTTCTGCTCCTCCTTGAGTGGGGAGAGGAACTCCTGAGAGGCTGACTTTAATGCATAGAGGGAACCCCTCTTTCTCTTTGAAGACGCTCCTCTCAGAGCTGAGAGAGAGAGCGAGAGAGAGAGGGAGGGAGGGAGAGGGAGGTCTGACTACATATAAATGCAACAAACAGAATACTGCAGTCGGTTTAGAGGAGCAACTTACGATGAATCTTTTTGAATACAGTTGAGCCCATGAAGTTCATAAATCGGTCTGCGTAAAAGTTAGGCCTGTGAACTGACACCGTGTCCTACAAAACAAACACACACAAATAATAATAACACAAAGGAGGCGTAGGTTTCTATGGCTACGATTTTGCTTTTTCTTTATGACGCATATAGCCAGCATAGTCACACACACACACACACACACACACACACACACATACCCCATCATGTACAAGGGCTTTCCAGGAGTGTTCCACCTTCTTGATGAACCTATAGAAACAACATATAAGTAATACCACCCATGTACTCATCACCCCTTTAATTACTAGTACACATACTTTATATATTACTGAATTACTGACAGACTATGTGAAGAAACTGAAAATGCCATACACCTCTTACCTGTAGGACTGTAGGATGTCGATTATTCCTAAAAATATGAGCAACTTCTCATCTTTATGTTTGGCAGGAATTCCACCCATTCTGAAAAAGATGAGGAAGTTTCATCAAGTTAAAGCTGCTTTACGTCATTTAGTCTTTGGCGGCCCCAAGTGGCAGCGAGTGGTAAATGTTTAATCCATCGATAGCCGAGGCGCTAGCTTGCTCACTGCTGTTTCGGAGATTTGTGCATTCATGCTTGTGAGTTTTGATTCGTCGCTTCATATGCTCGGAGAAAACTTACCACCAGTGTACCTACCGACTCCAAAACTTAATTGGGCTGAATGGAGCAAATCTACAGCAGCGCAATCAGAACTGTTCTGCACACGGAACAATAAAGTTTCTTCTTATCTTTGAATATAGGTGTGATTGGGCTGATAAGTGAAGTGAAGGCTGATCAAAACATTATCATGTCTACGCCATGTATGCTTGTGCACACTGCATAAAAAAATCTCCAGCAATGACTACTGGAAAGCTGAAAGAAAACACTAGACTTCTCCAAAGAAGAAACCCAACCTTTAAATAAATGTCGATGTTTTAGAGAAATTGTTTCAATTGTTTCTCACGTGTCGTCATCGTCCGCCACTGGTCCGGGGTCCTTGACGTTCCCCTGGATGGACTCGAGGGCGGTAGAGTAGAGGACCTTCTGACCCCTTTTACTGTCCCCTCGGCTCGCCCGGCCCAGCGTCTTCTGGTCCAGCACGTGGATCCCCAGCAGGAGGCTGTAGTCCATGATCTTGAAGCTCTCCAGGACCTGACAGAGACATCAGCACAGTTACACAAACCTAGCCATGAAGCAATTACACCGTGTTGTATTACCATCATCAAGACAAGGGGCAGCAGGGTGGCATAATGAATAGGGAGGCTATCCTTCCACCGGACGTCCTGGGTTCAACGCCCCATGTTAGAAAGCATGTGACCTGCTGAAGTGTCCTTGAGCAAGACAGTGAATCCCTACCAGCTCCAGAGATGCTGGTCTGTAGCTGACCCTAACCTCTGACCTCCAAGCAAGCGTAAAGGGAGCTTCCCTACAGGGATAAATAGGTGAATTGTCATTGCCCGTTGCATGCGAATGGTAAAAATACACATAAATACAGTTGTTTTTTTACCATGCATCAATATTTCTAAAATAATCTTCTCAATTGACCTCTCAACACAAGGGGCTAAACCTGGATCTGCAAACCAAACATACAGTACAACAACAGCCTCAATCCCTCTGACCAAACAGTGATGTCAGTAACTGAACAAAAGAGGCCTTATCATTCTACTGAGTTACCTAATACAATAACTGAGGGCTTACAGTGGCCTTATAGCAGCACATCACGCCTAGACTGGCTGTTTATTTTCTGCTGCTGGGTCCCGTTCCTAAGCCCAGTAATATGAGTCAGGTGCTTTGCCCTGCTGGAGGTAATCCTGGGTCAGGAGGCCGCTGTTGTTTCCCACTAATCAAATAATAGGCAGGCACCAGTAAGGACATCCATGAGGAGAGAGAGGGAGAGTGGGGATGGAGGGAAGGGGGCATGGCTGATGGAGGAGGGCTGTCATGGTTATATAACAGAGGTGTGCAGGGTTCACCAGCTGAATCCAGTTCAGGCTGCGTCAAAGACAGATTTAAGCCTAACGTGACACCCGAGCGGACTTATTCCAAATAACAACTTGGGTAGTTTGGTGCACATATGGTCAGGATGGCCTACGTTACGGCACCCACCTACTTGAAAATGGTCGGCAAAACTCGTAAACTACTTACAGACACCCTGTTACCACTGGAGACGTGTATAGCATTGCATCGTGCGCCCATTTAAATGGTTAAAACCTAATATTATCTTGTTCGATAACAGAAGAGATAACAGGGTCAATTTGTTGACGTTGATGTTGAATGATGAGGAAGTGTCTGCTTCCATTTTGCAAAATGATGTGCACCTTTGTTGTAGGTTACTCTTGAACCGACCTCTGCATTGTATTGCCCATAATGTCTACATGGCCTGCCGTCCTAGTCCTAGCAGAGACACTATCTAGCACCTAGCTGAACACACCCGACAGTCCCTCTGCAGCGTTTTCATCAGGGCGTTGTAGGTGTCCGCGTCAAAGTGCAGGCCCTCGTGCATCTCCTGGAAGTCCAGGTCTTTGAACGTTGGCGAGGACTTGGTGCGCTCTTTGCGCGAGGCGCGGCGTTTGTACGTGGATCCCTTCAGGTCGTATTTGTAGTGCATCTTCATGGCACGCGGCAGCACGTTGTTCATGACCACCACTCGGATGTTGACGCCGCCACACTGGATGCAGTAAAGGCCGTAGAACTTGGGCAGCAACGTCCTTTGGTTTTGATTTAGGTTCTGAAATAATAAGAGTGAGCAGAAAAATATACCAGTTGTGGGACAAAATGTTAAACAAATCTGATAGACAGATTTTTGGCTTTAGAGCATCAATGTAGCACAGTTGAAGTGAATATTATGAGTTAAGGTTTCGATACTCATGAAACTCATCTTTCGCCGCAGGCTGAAAACCCACCTCTTCAGGAAACACTACCCTGACCCTTCCTCTTAGCCTTGCCTATTTGTCGTCAATTATTTGTCTGAGCTCTTGTTTATTGGCTCTTGCTCATCTGATTTTCTTATTTGTCTCATTTATTTAAGATAAAGTAGGTAGCTAACGTATTGTACTTTTACTTTAACACTGGTTCTGCTCTTAGTTGCTTGTTTAGGAAGGAAATGCACTTATGATTTCTGGTGACTAGTAGTTCTCTACCTACCTATGTTGAATGCACTTATTGTAAGTCTCTTTGGATAAAAGTGTCTGCTAAATGCCTGTAATGTAATGTAATGTAATGTAACTGTCACATATGCTCAGCTCTTATATTGAGAGTTTAGTCAGTCACTGCGAGAGTAAAAAAAACAACTACAATCTAACAAACTAAACACATTCGATGGCAGAACTGGTGTGAAAATGGGACCACCATCATACACACTCTGGTTTCTCATTGAGACTTGGGCTTGGAGGTTTCTATGGTGTATGGTATAAACTCCAAGTTGAGAGACTGGTCTGCTGTGGGTGGAGAAAATACCCTTTCCAAACCCTTTCAAGACACATATGTGAAAAACATGCAGGGCCATCGCTCTAAAAAGGAGCCTGTTTTTTTTTCTTCTTTCTCTGAATTCCAGAAATGCTTACAATTTTGAGATACAAGGTTTTTTCACCCGAGAGCTGCAAAAAAAAAACCCCAGTCGAGTAAAAGTGTATTTGACTACCACGTTGCGTGCATCTCTGTAGCTGCTATTGACATGTAAATCTTCACGTGCTTTGCTATTGACCAGACGTCAGCGTTGTGTTTGCATTCGAGGGAGAGGCTCACCATGTAGTAACCAGGAAGCAGTTTCTGCAGGAACTCTGCCTCTTTATGCTGGACAGTCTTAATGATGAACTCATCGTCACTGGTAAGGTAGAACCAGGAACTGCTGGCGCCGGGGTTGGACAACTCGATCAAAGGCTCATTACAGATGGAGTACTGCAATTCAGACAATGGTAACCTTCGTATGACAAGGTGTTGCAATAAAATCAACTGAAAATCAAATTGTGCTTATTGTTGTGTGTGTGTGTGTGTGTGTGTGTGTGTGTGACCCTCCCCACACTAACTAGATAGTCATCTGGTTTGATGCCAAACAGCTCCCTGAAGTAGCGAAAGGCTAGAGGTGCGTAGGTTTTGAGACGGAAATCTGGGAAGTGATGTGCCGGAGTCAGGTTGCTCCCCTCACTGGTGATCACAGACAAGAACAACAACAGTACATGATGAGACCTCTGCACAAAACCATGTCCTTAAAAACTGCCACTTAATCACTCTTAGTCCATTGGTTCAATTATTTGTGCGTTATGTATCATGGGACAGGATTTACACTCTAGGGCAATTTAAGCTCGTTTTTGGTGCTGCACTCTGTATCTGAATCTGCTAAATGCCCAAAAAACGAAAGTGTGTGAATTGCTGGGTACCTGGGTAGGAAGACACTCTCCACCATGGAGAAGTCTTGCATGAGGACGTCTCTGTCTGGCTTGGAGCTGAGGTTGCCCACAGCATAACCAATGCCCAGCTGGATGGCACCTTTCAGGGCAGGCGCTGTGGGCTACAACCACAAAAGAAGAAATCGAGTTTCGTTCTTTAATACGATCTAATCTGCCATTTGACAAAAGACAAACCTCCTCTTACAAAATAATTGCTGTCATCAAAGTAAAATTTGTCATGAAAATCTTTCAAGCTATTAACTAGATGGCTGCCAACAGAATTATGACATTTTTGAGGATGGAAGGTTCTTTATTTTTTAAATAAATTCATATAGGAACAGACACTTCCTTACGTACTCACTGTATAAATGAGACATCTAAACTAGTATCTTCTATGTATTCTGGAAACACAAAGATACAACTAGAGATACTGAATCAGCATCGTCGCATTCTTCCATTTGGACCATTCGTTCTTTTCAATGTTATTTGTGGGCCTGCTTGTTAACATTATGCTACAAAATCAGTGTCACTTTGCAAAATACTGAAGAGACTTTTTCAAGCTGCAGGCATTTTCAAAGTATTAGCAACTTTGTGACTGTATCTTGAAACATCATGTACTATGGACTTTCGTTGCATATATTTTCCTTTTACTGAGGCATGGATAACATGCAAATCCTGCCTGTTTTCTATTGGCACCAGGACATCGGCCTCCAGAGACAAGTGGAAGGTGTCACTGGATGAATGTGTGTATGTGGCGGTGTTTGGAAGTTCCTGTAGTAGTAGGTAGTGTGTGTGTGCTGTTGTTCTTGTAGTTTTGAAATAAAAATGATGATGATTAATGATAATTAATG
Source organism: Hoplostethus mediterraneus (assembly GCA_034670385.1). NCBI lineage: Eukaryota > Metazoa > Chordata > Actinopteri > Trachichthyiformes > Trachichthyidae > Hoplostethus > Hoplostethus mediterraneus. Next base: position 300,047 of record JAXDDW010000108.1, read on the forward strand.
GAAATAATCATAGTTAATGCAAAAAATAACAATTTGAAGCAAACTGCATTGATATTACGTCTACAGGCTTCTATTGTAAAGTAATCACAAAAAAAGGAGTACTTCACGACTAAAGATGGTGGTGCCAATTTCCTTGACTGCAGCCCTGATATGTAATATTAACTTTAAATTTAATAAACTCTAAAAATGTAATTAAATTGATCTGGATTTTCCCTTTATTAAACTGAACTACAATGACATCTCTCTGTAAACCACACACTAAAGCTAATCTATCTAATCACTCTGTTCCCTCCATCACCAAATAGCGCTCTTACGTAACGCCACGGTCCAACAAGAAACACGTAGCGGCGGTTTTGGTGTTCCTCTTCTCAAAACACCAAAATCACCAAAACCCTTTAAACCCCAATTATAATAATATCATAAATACATGAGCATCAGTGAGAAAATAAAAAATAAATACATTCTTTCTTCATTCCTGATAAAAACATTTCTTGCATTTTTGTGATTTTTTTCAGATTTGTGTTTGAAAACATCAGGGGGTTAAAGCCTAAAGTACAAGCTTTTTTGGGCCAAATGTAGCTGAATGTTTTAAAAAAAAAAAAGCTATCTGAATATCATGCCTCAGCATTTTGTTCGCAAGTACACTTTTTAAAATATATATTAAATAAATATAATAAATAATATTAATAATATTAAAATTATATTAATAATATAATAATAATAATAATAATAATAACGATTTTTGCACATTCAGTTTCACTGCAACATCAACAATCATTTTATAATAGTAGGTGTAAGTAGCTGGACCAGGCTGGATGACCTCTTACCTTCTTGTGGTCCTTTGACCCTTTGGACGTTTTGGTTCCCCCTCGTACATTGTCAGCGGTTGTGGTTGACATCTTTTGGACAGAGAGAATTGAATTAGGGGGAAGTTCACAACGCCGTTCCTCAAACTGAGGCCTGCGGCAGCTGAAGCGTCAATTTGAGTTCCTATTCCTCAGCCGTGATCGGTGAATGCAACGGTTTACCTTGTATATCGATTTTTACAGAAACCGCATCTCCCGGTAACTCAACGCCTACAGAGAACACGGAAAGAAGAGGTGTTAGACGGCGTGTCATTTGAATGGAAAGCACATCTCAGCAGGTGAAAACTCGCTGCACAACTAGAACTAATAGCTCAAGTTGTATTGACGTCTCATCTCCATATTCACTAAAACAACCCCTTCCACCCTCAGAGGTCCAAAACGTTTAACAGTTTCTCCTCCATCTACTTCATATTTCCTTTGGAGTGGGCGCTTCCCACACTTGGTCCATGTGTGTCTTGTCTAAGTTCAGTTAAAGAGCTTCAAAACCGGCATACCTTTCTGGCCAGGGGCACTGCTCTGTTATGAGGGTCCTCGGAGGGTCTCTAACTCCACACTCCTCCGACTGGATCCCTCGCTACAACCCTTGATCCCAATTAAGAGGGATTGGGAAACCATTACGTACCAAATCTCCCCCTTTAGCACATTCCACAAGGAGGACTCAGAGCTTTCTCTCTTACCCCTCGCACCCCTGAACTTCCCCAAAAAAGCAGGAAGCAACAACAAAAACAGCAGTGAAAACATTTCAAGTGTCTGCGGAAACTGAGGGCGTCTACGCGATATTGTTGACATATTATCTTGCTGATGAGAAAATAATGACGCAAATTCATTAATGTTACAGTTTCAATGTTATGTAATATGCAATACACGGTGCTAGTTGTTCCAGGGACAAAACACAGTAATATTTGTCATGAGGGACAATAACAGCCTGCATGGCTCTTGATGATTACTACTACTACTATTACTACTACTACTACTACTACTACTACTACTACTACTACTACGAGACAGCCTCCCCATATATTTCACCATCCATAGCACATCCTTACTCTCTGTGTGTCAATATGTAGTAAGACATTTGACTGGTACTGTAGTCAATATGTCTCTGCCTCAATATCACCGAGACAAATCCATTTAATGTACTTGCTGACGTGACTCTGATTCTAATACTGACCATGTACAGTTCATTCGGGATTATCCTGTTTCAAGACATGGTGGTCTGACAAACAGGCAACTCTGTGATGTGAGATCAGGGAGTAATACTGTTTCGTAAGGGTCGAGAAAAAGCTTGACCCTGATGGGAGGAAGATGAAAGAGTTCTTGGTCGCTGATGGATATCGGCCCACGGGACCGACAGACCCGCTCAAAGATCTTTGTTATTCCTTTTCGCAAAAGATAGGAGTTTGTAAAAGTTTTTCGAGTGGTAAACGGGGTTATTTATATACAGTGCATCTCTGCAGTTCACTTCAGGATTCCCCTGTACTGCTCTACATGACCACAGCGTGACATAACGCCCCGGCTGCAGCGCAACGTGGGTGAAAACGTGTCGGGTTTAACAGCCACAAGTGTATTAGTTTGGCTTCTGCTTAGGTGAAGAGATTAGAGGGGACGGCTTCACAATCAAAACAACCACGCAGAATAAGACCTCGGTCAGCCTGATGGATGATTAATAATACATTATAGATAGATGGATGGATAGATAGATAGATAGATAGATTGATATATTGTCCCCGAGGGGAAATTGCAGTTATGCAGCAGAACAAAGAGAGAGCCACACATCACTATATAATAAACAAGTTAAAAAATTAAAAAGTGTATAAAAAAACCCAAAAATATACAAGAAAAACGTACAAGGTAGTGCAAGAAATAATAACTTTTACAATTTGCAACTTTTGCAATTTACAGTTGTGCAATTTGTTTGAGGTGTGTGTGTGCATGTGTGTGTGTGGCAAGGGCAGTGAAGACATATAAATAAATAAATAAAAAAGTGTCTGCGGCAACTGAGACAAATGTGAAAGTTGTAGTCCTGTGTAGCTGGGTAGAGCAAGGCACTGACACTGCCAAGGGTTAGGGGTTCGATTCCCACCGCGACCTCCCATAATAAACATGGCTGCACTCATGTAAGGTGTCCAGAAAATGACTTCTATGTAAGTTATGTTATGTTAAGAAGAGCATTTGATACAGACACTAACGGTGTGTACGTGTGAGGAGGCGACAGAGTGAGACAGCAATAAACCCGAGAGGTACGACGTTTGTGTTGACATTTTATGAGGGAGAGCGGGAAGGAAAAATTATGCAAATTAAGGCCCTGATCACGAGAGTAAACACGAGACACACAGGATTGTGGGATAGGTTAATCAAGGCACTGGAGGGAAGCTAAGCAAATATGAAGACAGGGACACTAGAGTAAAAAACAGTCCTTCACTTTTCATTTATTTTTCATTTATTTCATTTACTTTTTTGGATGTATTGAGAATGGTGCCCAAGTTCAATTGATCTCTGTTTTGGAAGTATAAAGCATTATAACAGTATGAGCTGGCAGAGGTGACGTAGGCCTCGAGACATATGTTTCTACAATTCATTTTTCATGATTTCTCAAGAGTAAATCTGTGGAGGGGGACTGAACACAAGACTGAACTTTGTGTGTGAACTTTGGTCCTTATGATTTATAATTACTAGTATGAAATATGCTCTAGATATTGAGTCTAAACCTATAACAACAACACTCTTCGTGTGTGTGAACGATGACATAACCTGCCATTTCACTGCCGATATCTGCCTTACAGGGGAAGTCAAGTTGGTTTCCTCTTGCGGTATCAGCAGTCATCTTCCTGACCTGCCAAGCGCAGCAAAGCCTACGTGTCACAAATGGGTGATGAACCGACGATATTTTAGCATGGAAATAACCGAAAGCGGCTCTGAACAGTTTCAAACACGAGCTTTAACACACAATACCGACAAAATGCCCGGCGTCGCCTCTCTCCCGGGAGGATGCGACGGCAGGTGGCACTATTCTCCGGGGCGGACAGCTGGAGACGAGCACGAGCTGCCTGGAGAATAAAGTCCGGCGGGAAACTTTTGTACTTGTTGTCAGGTATAAATGTAGTGCGTGCTTACCTTAACCAGACATTGTCAAGTGTGTGAAGGTCAATGACAGGTAGGCACACCAAGGCTTTGTTACGTCAGCTCTCCGGTAGTGCGGCGCGAGCTGCAAACGCTCGAGCGACGAGTGAGCCTCAGCATCCTCACCACTTCCGCGCCTGTCTCTGTCTCTCTGTCTGTCTCTCTCTCTGTCTGTCTGTCTGTCTGTCTGTCTGTCTGTCTGTCTGTCTGTCTGTCTCTCTCCGCCTACCTGCCTGGCTGGTCCATGCCTACATTTAGTTACGGATTCATTTCAAGTGTGTTTTAAGTGTTAAGTTTAGTCTTCACCTGTCACGCGGATAGACACACCTACAGGTGCTCTGTCATCAGTGAACAGGTCGGGAGATGTTGGCTTACTTATTAACGCCTCAGCAAAGATGTTTAAGGTTTTTAACTGTTTAAACCCGTAAAGAGATCATGCTGAGTGATCATCATCATCATCATCATCATCATCATCATCATCATCATCATCACCATCTCTCACTAGCTCCACTTTCCTTCCTGTCTATCTATCTGTCTTTTTGTCTCTCTCTCTCTCTGTGCCTCGCGCTCTCTCTCCCTGTGTGTGTGTGTGTGTGTGTGTGTGTGCTTCTCTCTCTCGCTCTCTCTCTCTCTTTCTCAATGTCTCTCTCCCTCTGCCTGTCTGTCTTTCTCTCTCTCTCTTTCTCAATGTCTCTCTCCCTCTGCCTGTCTGTCTTTCTTTCTCTCTCTCTCACTCTCTCTCTCTCTCTCTCTCTCTCTCTCTCTCTCTCTCAACATAATAATACAGGTAATGTATAAATAATGAAATAAATAAAATGTGAACATTTTTTATGTTTTTATGATTGTGTCTAGTTCTGCCTGGTATTGCGGTAGGAGCAGACATATCGAGCTGCAGCACTTTTATCTTCCCCAAAGAAAAAAGGAAGCTTTCGTCATTTTCTAAAGAAAAACCTGTCATAACCTTTTATAACTTCTTCAAAATGTTGGAGATCCCTCTCTCTTGTGTGTTTGTATTTGGGACATGTATTTCTGTTTCAACGTCCAGGTGGCAGTATACGTTCCTCTCTGTTTCCAGCTCATGGTTGGTGTTGTGGGATGCTCTGCCAACTGGACGTCTCTGTTCAGCGCCTGATAACAGGAGTTTGTTTTGCAAGCTAATTTCATCTTTCCATTCTTCATTATAGTTATTTTTTAGTTTTATTTTATTTTATTTTTTATTGATGATAGAGTCTGAATGTGTCTGTGGCTAGTAGGGCTCTCTCTCTCTCTGTCTCTCTCTCTGTCTCTCTCTCTCTCTCTCTCTCTTTCTCTCTTTCTCTGTCTGTCTCTCAATTCAATTTCAATTTAACAAGCTTTATTGGCATTACTGTTTAAAACAATATTGCCAAAACGATGAAATGTATGAAACAATCAATGTAAATCAAAGAAGTAAGTTAATGAACACTGAGACATATCCTTAGATAGGTCTCTCTCTCTCTCTCTCTCTCTCTCTCTCTCTCTCTCTCTCTCTCTCTCTGCTTGTCTCTCTGTCTCTCTCTCTCTCTCTTCCCCAAGTGTGTCAGAGTTCGTGCTGTTTGAGGTTTGTTTGGGAACACCAGACTACCAGTGACTTGAGGCCATCAGACCTTCAAGATTTAACATACAACCTTTGGCACATTTGGCTGGAGGACAACTGCGAGGCCCTGCTGGTTTGGGTCTGAGGAGGACGTGTTTACGGCTTTACAGGAGTTTACAGCTTTAGTGGGTTGATTATAAGACTAATATTACCATTCCCTGCATAGCTCAAAGGGCAGAGCCTGGCACTAACACTGTCAGGGTTCGGGGTTTGACCTGCCACTGTGGCGCCGCGTGATGAAGAAGAAAAATAATATAATTCCATTTTTAGTTTAAATGAGAACTGATTCCTCATTAGAAATAGTTGAGATTGTGCCAGGAGGTGTTTCACTCACTACACCACTAAGCATGTAGTATAGTATTAAGTACAATACACTAACTATTCAAAAAAAGTCCAAATTGGATGCTTTGTCTGGAGATGTATTTGATGGGAACAAAACTTCCTCTGCTGTTCAGGGTCAGTATGTTCTTAGCATGTGTCTGTTTATGTGGGTGTGTATGAGGAACATCCTCAACCACAACATTGTCCAAGACAGACGGAGGACTCAGATCAGTCTTGCAGACATTATAAGATGAAGAACAGAAGAACAGTTATGATTTTTATTTTTTTACTTTGTGTCATTTTGAATACGGGCATGTCTAGGTAAGGACCGTACACATTCATGTTATGTTTCGACACAATTGATGTTAATAACAACACATTTATTCAGAATATATTGTTATTAAGTTGTATTGAAAACTGACACAAATGTGCATTGTCCTAAACTTATATATATTCTGTGCTGAACATAAAACATCATTTTATCTCTGAGAGTAACATTAGGTCTGTCACTTGACGTAACGACTTCATTGCAGCTATACAGGCGAAGTGGGTTTGTTTTGAGTCTCTGTATTGATGCAGCTGCAGTCTTGCCAGACAAGAGAAACAGCCAGAGTCAGGATCTGCCCTCAACCCTGGTGGGAGGCTTCCCCCCTCTGATACGAGACACCTGAAACACACAAGAGACTGGTTGAACAAAAAAATACACAAAAATAAATAAAATGCATTGCAGAAAAAGAAACAATGTGTTATAATGTATTATTTCAAAATTAGACAATAAACATAATGGAATGTGGCTCAAATACATTCAAATAGTCATTAAATACACAATTTTACAGTAACAAATAAGTATAAATAAAAATATATTCATGATGTATAACATATGAGAAGAACAATGAGAATATGAGGAAAAACATGGCATGTAAAAATGTATACACCTTATCAAATCCATTCTTATTGCAGCAATAACGTATATGATGATATTACTAGCTGCCCCCTTGTTAAAACCATATGTACAGAAAAATGACGTGCACTGTTGTCTGTTATCACTATCATGATCAAAACATATTTATGGACGTAAGAAAGCAAGAGACAAAATATAGCAAAACGTTCATTAAGCATTTTAGACAAAACCGTTTCATCAACACAGAAACATGAATACAGATAAATACATAAGAGAATAAACAGAAATGTTAAGATATGAGGTCAGAACTTCAGGATGTGAATGATTTGTGTGTTCATGTGCAAATGCATCTGGATCTCTGAATGAATGCCCACTTGTGTGCATATCATTTATGTGTGTGTGTTCATGTGTAAGTCTGTGCTGGCATTTCATTCATTCATTAATTTATTCATTAATTTATTCATTTATTCTTTCATTCAGGGAAATCACACAAAGCAGGCCTCTCATTTACAAGTTGGTTCTGTGTGTACAAGGTCAAAAAACAAAAACTACAAAAAAAACTACAAAATCAAAGTAACTTTAAAAACATAAACCTGTGAAATAAAATGAACGACATGGGAAATAAAAACATAAAGTATACACATGTTACGAATTAAGATCAGAGCATTACAAAATTTGGTTTATTCCAATGTTTAGTTCAAGTACAGTTATTAAGATTGCTAATAACTTGATTAGGTTCACTTTCATTCCAGTAATCACTTTAACAAAAAATACAATAATAAAAACAATAATAATAATGTGATATATTATTCAGGCCCTGCTGCCCCCAGAAGGTGTGACATTGTGACAAATGTACGAGAGCATCGAATCTAAAAACACCATACCTGTTTTTCCAGGTGCTCAATGTGCTGCAGGCGCCTGTCAATCATTCTGTCTCGGGCTGTAACCTCAGAGGCCAGGTTGGCGAGCCGTCTGGCCTGCTTGTCCACGATAACCTGACACATATCAAAAATATCATGTGTCCATTAGTACCGAAACTCAACAACATGAGACACTTTAAAAAAAATCCATTTCTAATTTTCATTTGGTGGTCGCTGTTTTGTTTCAAAATGCTTTCCAGTGCAAGCAGACGTTTCCATCTTTTGAATACCTTTCTGCTGTATTGAAAGTTTCTGTTGCACCTTCTTTGACGACTTCAGTCCAATGTTTCCACTGACTTTGACTGTCTAGTTATAACTAGTGACTTTAACATTCATATTGATAATGATACTAAAGAACTCTTTACAATTTTGGACACTTCTGAACTGTCTCAACATGTGAAAGGGCCCACCCATAGTCGGGGGCACACCTTGGGCTTGATTATCACGAAGGGTCTCAATATTTCCAACGTTGATGTAATTGATCCGGCCTTATCTGACCATTTCTGTATTTTCTTCATCATTCCTGATATACATATAACATCAAATACTGTTACAAAGCATTATAGTATGTTGTAGTAAATATAGTATAGTATTTTAATGAGAATACAAATACACTGTTACATTACCAATCTGCACTTCAAGTTCTGTTAGTGAACTTGTAGATAACTTTAATGCTAAATCTGTGAATGTTATTGATGCCATTGCACCGGCCAAGGTTAAAACTTTCCCTGGTAAACAAAGTTCACCGTGGAGAAATGTTCCCTCTGCAAGAACCTTGAGAACAGAGTAGCCGTAAGGCTGGACGTAAATGGTGGAAAACAAAACTACATGTTCACCGTGACATCTGCAGAGAGAAACATGCTTACGACATAGAACCGAAAAATACCAGACAATATCATAAATAACAACATTAATAATGCCAAAACCTGATAGGCTGACAAACCCCCCTTGATTTATTTGCCGTTTAGAGTTGTGGCTGTGGTTCCTGTCAAATAAAATATAACACAAATGAGTTTTATGTTTTTATGAGAAGAGAAAGTTTAGCCGGTGCTTTACAACAGCTCGTTTTTTGCTCACCTTCATCAAGCTCATGTTGAGCTGCGTTTCGCCTCCTGCCACCGGCTCCGTCAGTCGCTTCACTCTCTGGAGGGTCTGGCTCATCCTGAGCTCCAGGGCTCCCTGCTCCGTCACCAGATCCCCCAGCCCCTGCTGCAGATCCTGGACCACCCTCTCCAGCCTGTCCCCTCTGGCACTCAGCATCTGTAGGTCCTTCCTCACCTGGACAACATGATGCCACATTGTCGTTACGTTGGAGGCACCGATTAAAGTGGATCCTCGAATAATTAAAACAAAATTGATATCTGAAGCCACTGGCGATGTTATTTCAGGGTCATCTTACCCTTAAGTGGCAAAAATGTAAGGTAAGCTGAATGAAATTTGGCTTGTAGTTTAGACGCCTAAAAAGAGGGCATCTTGTGTGTGATTTGCTTTCCCAGTGGTTTTTTAAAATGTGGGTACCAAGAAAAGTGCAGCATCCGTGTGAGTGATCCTTCCTCACCTGCCTGTGGGTCCTGCCTGCTTGTAAACCCTGCTTACGTAGGCCCTCCAGACCCTGGACGGCCCCCTCCAGCTCCGCTGCCACCTGGCCGCCCTGCCTCCCCAGGCGCCCGGCGTTCTCCTCCACCCCCTGGAGCAGCTGAACCAGTCCCAGCGAGAGCATCTTCAGGTGGGACGCGGGAACCTGCTCGGCCCCCCGCGTGGAGGAGGAGGAGGAGGGCTCGCCCGGTGGTGCGGCGTGGCGAGCCAGACAGAGGCCCACCAGAAAAATGGACAGTTGTAGCACTCGGCTCACCTTCATATCCTGTTAGAGTGGGATTTCCCTTTCTGCAGTGAGAGCCAACAAGGTGTCCAGGCAGCTCGAGATCTTAAAACCCACAACCTGATCTGAAGAGCACATCTGTAGCCTCAGACAGCGGCGGCTTAGTAAATCCACCATGAGAGGCCTCCCATGTCCTGGATGTGCTTCAGATGTGCCCTGAGGAGGTGTGGTGAAGAGTGGTGAAGGATAGAGAGATGAGGAGAGGGAGGAGAGCTGGACGGTGACATGGGGGGAGCTACCAGACTGACGCCTGACGTACACTAAAAAGGATAAATTGAACAGAGCTATGGATATTCAATTTGCAATTGTAATGCGATGAGTGACCCGCTGACAACATATTTATTTATTGTTTAATTATTGTTTAATTTGCCCCAGCAGACACACATAATGTCACATTTGGATTTATGAAAATAGGGTTAACAAAAGGTGAACTTCTAGAGCAGTAAGGCAAAGTCCTAATCTGTTCTTTTACTGATATAATAGTTCAATAAGTTTAATTGAAAGCTTTAAATGAACACTTTACAGTTAAATATTAGTGTTTATAGATGAAAGTAAAGCAAGACAGGCATCTGCTGGCCATCCGAGGGGTTGCAGTCCTCGCTCTCCTGTTCCTGTAATCCTCTCTGCCCTGTAACACAAGAACCGTGAGACCAAACCCGACATATTGTCCAGACTCTATTTACCCAGGGGAGGTCTGCTGGACCTGCATGAACACCTGCTTCGTGTTTACTCAGTTACACACTTTACACCCTGGAGCTGCACGCCCGGTCGGACCAGTGATTGATGCCGCCGAAGCAACTGGGGGTTAAGTGCCTTGCTCAGTGATAGTTGATGCCGGCCAGTCTGGCGATTTGAACCAACGACCTCCTCGTCACCAGCCTGCGTCTCTATCCTCCAGCCAGTTACAGCCAGCTATTATCCACTACATTAGGAAATAATGACGTTTAAGGAGGCTTTCAATGAACAACTTATTCCATGATCTTAGATTTGACATTAAGACTTTAAGAGAGGGAAACACACTGACAGAGAGAGAGAGAGAAAGAGAGAGAGAGAGGGAGAAAAGGAGGTTCAAAACAGGACTTCCTACACAGAGCCAGGCTGAAAGGGTCGCTTTGTGCCGACGGGGGACGGACCAACAAACTGTCCTTTGAATTGTTGTGGAGTTAGGGTAATGCACAAACGACACTATGTCAACTCATAAAGCCTGAATTATAAAGGAGAGGAGGGCATCGGTCTCGGCCCACTGCTTCCTCCTGCATGAGGCATTCTGGCTCCAGAGGGGAGCAGCAAGCCAGCAGTGTCCATGTGATGTGATGTGATGTGATGTGATGTATGCAGTAATAATACTAGTATTATTTGTACGTCCGTTTGAAGAGGCCATGTTGTGCCAGCGTACACGGTGATACTGGTAAGTCAATATTTCTAATGTTGCTTTGGTTTCATCTTACGAGGACATTTATAGCACCAGGTTACAGACAGTGTGATAAGAAATGTGTTTCTTAGACGTCATCTAGGACATGTAATAGGCTTTTCACACTTGAATATGTTAGCCCAGGGTTAACTTTAACCCTGGGTTATAATAGCCCTGGGTTAATTTATCTCACGTTTCACACTAGTTTTCTACCCGGGGTCAACAATTGACCCCGGGTATTCAGTGTTCAGGATTTCACACTGTAAGCTTGTAGACCCCGGGTTAACTTTAATGCTAATGTTTAACTCGCTGTTACATTCTAACCTGTTACATTCTAATCCTGTTACATTCTAACCCGTTACATTCTAACCCTGTTACATTCTAACCCGTTACATTCTAACCCTGTTACATTCTAACCTGTTACATTCTAACCCGTTACATTCTAACCCCTGTTACATTCTAACCCTGTTACATTCTAACCCTGTTACATTCTAACCCCACAACGTTTCACGCTATTGTTCTTAGCACCGCGTTTCGGGAATAGCACCGCAAAATCAGTGCTAACCCTGCTTTGTAGCAGGGTTTGTTAACCCAGGGTTAAAAGCGGTGTTAACCCTCTTTCAAAAATGCAAGTGTGAAACGCTGCTTAGCCCGGGGTTAAATGCATCCTTAACCCAGGGTTAAGAAATACATTAGCCCGGGGTTAAGTGTAGTGTGAAAAGCATATATGTGTTGTGTATCCTGTAAAGGGTTCCAAGTGCAAGACAGACTCTTTGGCTGTCGGAGAGATCAGACCAGCTATGGGAGTGTCTCTCTCACTACCAGTAAAACAGCATTTTATTCTCTTTTGCTGCAACAAACAAGCAAACAAAAACAAAGCACAGTCAAATGGTCTGATATAAGTTGCTTCATTCAACTAAGAGAATAGTTCTGTACTGACGCTGAGGGTTAGCGGTTTGAATCCCGCCGGGGACCACCCGTACTAAAAACCAGGAGGTGTTGGGATGAATTATACGACTATTGGCAAGTAGACATATGCAATCAGAAGTTAAAAGTCCTGCCTCGGGCGATCCCGCTACACGCCATTACTCACAAGTGAGAGAGGTTGGGACCGGGCCCCCCATGTGGGAGACAGAAAGGGGGGCTATGAAGAAAGGGCAGACCAGGCCATGGTGCTTCAGACGGGACTGGAGACCTCCTCCATGAGCCAGTATAGAGGAGCAGACTGGAGACCTCCTCCATGAGCCAGTATAGAGGAGCAGAGTGGAGGGAGAACCTTTGGAGACTCTGTGGTAAGTAGGAACGACTTCTGAATTGTGTGTTTACTCATTTCCTTTGTCTTTCCTTTTCTTTATTTCTGCCCTTCATTCTCTCTCTCTATCGTTCCAGCTATCTAACCAAGACAAAACAACTTTGGAAAAAAATGAGTACACCCCAAAATGCAATTATAATTATAATGGAATGACCTTAAAATGTGTGTTAGGATTTTATCGTTTTTTTTAGTTCATTCTACTCAAAACGACGTTGACTCAATAACTTAACAATATTTCATTAATCTTGTTCTGATATTTTCTATTGTAGTTCCTGCAATGCTCAGTTTAGCAAGATACTTTAACTTGATTATTTTATTAAATCACTTACTTATGAAAGATAGATAGTGGGTGTTTCTCAGATCACTTTCAGGCATTTCTGAGTGACAGGGATGATGGAGGAAAGAGGGTTGGATTCAAATCCACCACATCACAAATATGAGATTTGCACTTCAGCCTGCTGCTCTTTGTGGGCTGGTAGTCACAGATGTTTCAGAGTCATGGAGCTGTGCACACAGGAAGTGGAGTAATTCACTGAGTGAGTCATACAGGAAGTGAAGTCTCATTTGTGTTTTTTATAAAGTCGCAGCCCAGGACTCAAACACATAAAGGCTGTTATGGTACAGCCGAGACTTCAGGACATGAAAGTCTTGTGTGTTCATGTAAATGCTTGGATCCGGATGTGTGAATGTATGCCCATCTGTGTGTGTGTGTGTGTGTGTGTGTGTGTGTGTGTGTGTGCTTGCCTCAGACAGTGCTGTGTTGTTGAACATTTGCAAGGAGCGAGCAGACAGAACAGAGGGGCCAGCATGCCGGCTTCTATCTGCTGATCAAAGCACTTTCACATGATCACATGCCGCCATCAGGGCCCACTCATGAGCGAGGTGCTGCTGGTGTCATGCATTCAGGTTGGACAGCCTTCAGTCTTGCAGGGGTGGTGGGGGGGGGGGGGGGGGGGGGGGGGGTAGATCCAAGAAGAGGTCTATGGTATGTTCAAGTTGTAGTGTTTGTAAAAAAACAAACAAACATTACTTTAAGTTCATTAAGGGGGAATGAAACTTCCTCAACTGTATTAAAATCCTTTAATACTTAAATAAATAATTAAATTAATGAATAATTAAAAATAAATGTAATAAATAAATAAATAATAAATACATTTAATAAATAATTAAAAATAAATAAATAATTCAAACTTAAATAATAATTGAAATCCTTTTCCTTCACATTCCTTGCAGCTATCTCCCAATAAAAAGTGTTTGAGACTGCATGGGTTATATGAGTATTTAGACGTTTAAAACAAGCCTGAAACAAAACCCGAGAAGATTTTGTGAATGGATGTTAGATGGAGACCGAGAGCTCGTGTTGTTTTCACCACAGGAGAAAGAGTATTAGCTCATATTCCCCTTTATGCTGCTTCAAAGTTAGATGAAAGCTTTAAATATAACACTTCAGTCACCATTCATAGAGGCCGCGCACCCCCAACCGACCAAATCAGCCCCGATTTGACTTTCTCTCCCAGGGGTTAGGAGGGCAGGGGTGGCTGAACAGCTGGTGGTGGTGGTGGTGGTGGGGGGGGGGTCACATGCCAAGATCACGCTAGGTTTGTCAAGTAATGTCATGCCTCTCTGGATCAAACATGAATCGGGGTGTTATTGTAGTGTGATTCCCATTAAGCAAGCTCCGGCAGTCACACACACTGGTGAACATGCAGCGCCGCAGCACAGGATCACATGCAGCTGAGCTCTTGCAGTGTGTTTTTCCAATGAACTTTATTTTATTTATTTTTTCACGCCATAGACGATAGATAACGTCTGCCGAGAGAAGAATAGTGCAATTAACTGTGGGAAAATCCAAGCATGCGGCGTGAACCTTCAGCTCGAGCGCGTTGAAACTCAGGGATTGAGTAAGAGGATTTATCACCGAAATGATTTATGGGACGTGAGAAGATGGGGATGAGTGATAGGTTTAATAGGCAGCCGTGGAGCGCTGCCACGACCCATAAATCACCACTGATTGGCTGATGAGGTCATTTTCAGATGCATCACGGGGCCCTTGCTTCATATATGAACACTATTGTCACACACATTGCACATTGTATCTCCACAGAAAAAAAGAAGAAAAAAAAGAGCACAACATTTATCTGAACTTCAGCCTGCAGAGTATTTAAAGGATAATTAGTTTCAGGCCCAGACAAATAATGGCATGATTACAACCAGAGAGCTCACCATCCACCCTGCAGGCCCGCGGCATCATCTGTGTGTTCCTGCTGCTGTGAGCCTGCATGCACCTTTTAAGGGTTATTTGACTTGACTATCCATCGCCACAACACATTCTGTTTGGCCGTGACCTGGGCCAGATGATTCATCCCCAACCAACTCTCAGAGTGTTTAGCCGAGCCTGATGGGTGGGGTATCAGGAACAATTTGGATGTGAGTTGTCAGTCGGAGAGGTGTGTCAAGTTGATTTTCAACAACTTTCTTGTGTTCGTCTAAACTTTTTGGCGTTTTGTTTTGTCCTGTGTGACCGGCCCAACCCATCTGTCAGCAAAACAACAAGCCAAAACAATTACACAAAGTAATCACAAATCACTGCTGTTGTGGAAAAATGTTGGTAATTTTCATGTTTTTAATTAAGCTATTATTATTGATAAAGGTTTCACAACAATATGGCCTGTGGGCCTGTGGATCCATTCAAAGCCCATAATAAAAATCAGAAAATAAGGCATAATTCTACATTTCTACAAGAATTCAGTTACACTGTTCTTTATTCTTCTTCTTCTTCTTCTTCTTCTTCTTCTTCTTCTTCTTCTTCTTCTGCAGCCCGGTAACCTCCTGCCGGGGGCCATGTGTTGCCACGAGGAAACTTTATGCTTCTCATTAAGCGGTGTGGGCGAGTCCCCGTCAGGACCAGTGAAAGAGCGTGATGAGAGCCAGGGTCTCTGCATGGAGCAGCGCTGACAGGTCACGCCGCCTCGCTCCTCACATGGGAATGCAGCAGCAAGACAGCCAGGCTCAGTCGGGTTCGGGCTGGAAGCAATTCTGCAAAAATATTGATGGTATGTGGTGGTGGGATCATGTGGCAAAACAATGCACCTTGTTCTGCCAGCTGATCTGTATCTTAAATAACCAAACGTTGACGTCTGTCATCAGTGTGAAGGGTCCCTGCTCCTAAAAGCTCCTTTTCTATGAGGGAATTAGCTTCTTTGACCTGCTAGTGACAGATGAGCTGAATTACACTGAAGATCCATTGAGCTGACACTCTCATGCAGGGTGAGTACAAGCTTACATCCCTCAATCTCCAGCAGACAAGCAACCAATAGTAAGGAAGCTGACAGAGACAATGGAGCCTCGGGCAGAAAAGGTAAAGACTTTATTTAATCAGTGTCCCAGAATGCCCTCACACCTGCTGGGAGGTGCTCTGTGTATGGAAGGGTCGTTACTATTAATAATTATCAGAGGAGCGTGTTATCAATTTTTTTTCCCCAGACCCTCACTTCCTCAGACCTCTGGAGTTCCTGATATAGGCGCATGGCAGTTAATGAGGGAAATACCCAAAGTTAAACCGAGCATGGGAGGCTGAAGGGGGAGACTGAAGGGGGAGACTGAAGGGGGAGGGATGGACGAAGGGAGTGGAACGTGAGAGAGGAGAGAGAGGAGAGGAGAAAGAAGAGCGGTAACTACCGCGGAGGAGAGAGGAAGAGGAGGAA
Source organism: Hoplostethus mediterraneus (assembly GCA_034670385.1). Taxonomy (NCBI): domain Eukaryota; kingdom Metazoa; phylum Chordata; class Actinopteri; order Trachichthyiformes; family Trachichthyidae; genus Hoplostethus; species Hoplostethus mediterraneus. Next base: position 316,096 of record JAXDDW010000108.1, read on the forward strand.
GAGTTGCGCGTTTTCCCGGAGAGCGGAGTCGTCGCGTGCTGCGGCCGTGCGGGTCTCTGGTTGTGCTGATTTGGGACAGAAGATGAAAATCACATTGCCAGGGATTACCACACTGCTGCGGTCCTAGCCACGGCTTCAGGAGCGCGAGGAAACGCACCCGAGGGAGGATCGATAGATAGATCGATACCTGTTTTTGGTACTGAGAGTGTCACGCCTCGTGCTGCCGTCAGGGCGCAGCGCTTCGGATAACCTTTGCACTTTGGAAACTCATCTGAGGCGAGGACACTGGAAAGGTGTGTGCGACATGCGCGCGCACGTGTGTGTGTGTGTATACCTGCTCTTTCTGATCAGGTGCAGAGCTTAGTTGACTGCTGAACAGGGAGTGTTAGCATTTTGTTCACAGTGGCTAAGTTCTTCACTTGAACGGAGATGATGGGGAGAGTATGAATTTGGATACGAACAGCTGCAGTCACTCGGTTTGGTTCACTGATCAAACTCTGGTGGTTCAGCTGAGAATAACGGAGCAGTTTCCCTGAAATGTAAATGTAGTCCTTTTTCTCTTTCCCGTCTTGTGTCACTGGGTCTCAAGTGAGAGCAAATAAACAATTACAGTATATCCAAAATGATATTGAAGTCATTTACATGAGAAAATTGAATGAAGTCAAGGGATTCTGAACCACAACTGGAAAAGGTTTTGAAATTGAAATCAATCAGGAGCCTCGCCTGTGTGGACCAGGGGAGCTACAAATGAAAACAATATATACAAACCATCTACCAGCCAAAATGGAAATACATTATAATAACTTGTTCTTGTTCGTCCCTTTCATCAAAGACACTAATGATGCTTGTTAGTTTAAAATTACTAGTGTGGATATCTTATTGTTTTGCATATTAGGTAAATGTATTTTACCTCTTGACCATCTATTGAAATACAATAACATTTGGGGAATTTAGTTGAGTGTAACAAATGGATAGATATCTGTGAACATCATGATAATTTGATCTTTTAGACTGGTAACTTTGTTGATAAACTTAGGAATTGTCATTATTATCTAACAACCCCAATAATAATAATAATAATAATAATAATAATAATAATAATAATAATATTTCGAGAACAATTGCATGAACTTTTAATAATCATGTTAATAATGTTATAAATTATAATGTATAATAAAAAAACATTTTGTAAGAACTCAATTTCATGTTTAGCAGCCTGCAAGTAAATATAATCATTTAAAAAAATGTTTTACATGGAAATGAGATCCTTGGCATGTTTAATTCAATGTTCTGTGATTTTACATCAAACTCCATATGGAAAAGTCAAGCATTTCTCAGTGAGCCTTAATCACAACCACCAGAGGGCCACATGAGGGACCATTACTCAAAGGGGGCTAGCCTGGGAACATCTGGCCTCCCTCCTGTGCCTTCTGAACTGACAACAGTTCAATCAACACACTGGCTCAGTTCAGCAGGAACAGGAGTCTAGTCAACAGACAGCGTTTTGCCACGAACACTGTGTACATGATGTATGGAGACGAGTCAGACAATGATGGATATGTAGTATACATGCTTTCCATAGAGAACAGGTCCCATGAGGTTGCACAAAATGATCTAATTGGAAATCTTGATTGGTCAACAATTACATCAATTAAATAAAGCATTGACTTCATGTAACAGCCAAATCTGTGTTTTTCATGTATTCTATATTTTTATATTTTGTATTCTGTATTTTTATATTACTTGTATATACTGCCAAAGTGCCCTTGAGCAAGACACTTAGCACTTAATCAAAACTGCTCCAGGTGCGCTGTTCAGCGGCTGATGCCTGCGCTTTGTCCTCATACCTGAATTGCATGTGCATGTGTGTGTGGTGATATGTTGTGTGTGTCAGGGGTGTGTGAAAAAAAAGAATTTCCCCTCTGGGGATCAATAAAGTTTGTTTTCTTCTTTCTTTCTTTATATATTGAAGGTAGTGGTAGAAAGTGCTATTATGCAAGATATTGTCCATATTTATCATGATATGTATTTACTTACTAAGTTAATGTGACTTTAGACAATGGTGGTGAAGCAAAACCAAAAATATTCTGATGGAGTTTTGTTCTGCAAAAAGTCCTCCACCCAAAATTATTAGTATTTTGGTATTAAATATAGCTTGTATGAAATGAAAAGTAAGTTTTTTCACATTAAAAAAAGGAGCCTGGTTGGTTACCTGCCCAAAGGGGTGGTAGAGGGCAAATTTAACAGCCACAGAACAAAACGTAGTACCCTTTACCCTCTGATCTACTTTCTGTAAAGACGCTATACCCGTTCGTGTCCTGTGGAGGGCAGCACTACTCCTGAGATGCGACTAGTCTCCCTTAAATGTTACACGAAGAAGAAGAAGACTCAGGACCAAAAACATTCAACGGTGACAGTTTGACAACTTGTCCAAAGCGCAGGGAATTGTGTCTTTTCGGCAGCATTTTCCAGAAAACTATCGTTATCTGTGCAAATGGGCATTTCGCCATATTTTTGTTAACGTTCAGTTGTTGGAAATGTTCAGTCACGAGACTTTCCAGACCCAGATGTCCGCTGTTATGGAGGCGTTAGTGGAAGCAGCGGTCACGGAGATGAGGAGGCTCCTGGACGAGAGCTCCTCTCTGGCCATGCAGCGCTGCTCCGCTCTCACGTCTCACATCACGTTTGTGAAGAATGAAGAACAGGAGAATGAAATGACGTTGGTGGAGGGAACCCGGCAGTTTAACAAAGCCATGACGGTAGAGTTAACACGCACACGGACACGCGCGCGTGCGCACACACACACACACACACACACACACACACACACACCCCGATTCCTTTGTGGCTACCTGGCACATTAGAAATATAATCTGTAGAACGGCCACTTCATAATGGAGCTAATCTGTTTGGGTACACTGCAAGATGGCTGCCATAGTATTTTGATGTTGTAGTCATGGAAATAAGGATAGTGGACAGTGCACGAGGCACAGAAGGTTGGAATGTTCAGCTGAATGATGCCATAGTAACACACTGACCCGGTGCTGATATCCATGACAACATGTTCAAACACTGGCAGCCATCTTGAGGTGTAACCAGTTAAATGTCCTGTAAAGAGTGATGGTTTGATTGGGAGTGGCCCCTCCCATCATCTCGGTTCTGTGCCTGACCCCAAACAGGTTAGGGGCTGTTTCGTTGCCAGGCAACACCAGGCGCCACCAGGCCCGAGCTAACTGGACCTGTGATGCCTGTGTGACACGCCCCCATATGCCAGGTGTTCTATTGAGGGACTGGAGCTGTATGTCATACTGGGTTTGCACTATTATTGTGTATAACTGGTTTATAACCTTCCAGCCAGTGTTGAACCTTTATTCCTTTCCAAGTGTGGTGGTGGGAAGAGCAGCACCAAATCAAATCAAAGCATCAGTTATGAAGTCAGAACATTACTGTTAGGAAATATAACTCAGAATACATTTAAGATGAAGTCGACTTTACTGCTATGTGAAAGATGCATATAAGACCATTTAGAGTAAATATAAAATTATCTTTTACCATGTTAGGTAAACATCTTACCATGGTGGGCTGTCCTGGTAGAATACATGAGACTTGAACACAGATGCTTGTGGCATGGTGTTGAATGCACTTATTGTAAGTCGCTTTGGATAAAAGCGTCTGCTAAATGACTGTAATGTAATGTAATGTAATGTAATGTGATGGTGCTCAGCTGTCCCTCCCAGATCTGGCAGGTTATAACTAACCAGGATGAAAAACTCCTCACTCTGGTTGGTTAGTATTCTCTCTCAGACGTGGGTTTTACCAATATCTTCACAGGGTCAATTTGCTTCCCTCATGGAAACATGGACCAAAGGCGCAGTGGAGAAAATGTCATTGATGTTGAAAGCGTCCATGGCTGAAGTTGATCCTGGTCCTGCTGCAAAGCGGAGGGCCCGGTTGAACGACAAGACGGCGCTGAAGAGGGCCAAGCCAAAAGCAGGACGAGTGGATGGACCCAAAAAGCGTAAGTGGGGTAGCGACCCTAGACGTCTTCATAGGTTCATTCACCTTCTTTGTGGTTGAGGTTAAATATGTTCACCTTAAGCTACACAATGATCCCAAGAAGGTTTCCAATGTTTAGTCTATTAAATAAGGTTAATATTCTCTTATGGTTTCATTACAGAATTGCCTGTCAGAGGCTCTTGCCGGAAGAGAAAGAAACTTGAGGTGGGATTACAGCCAGTAAGACGAAAAAGAAATGTCAACCAAGGTACGTTACCAGTACTGTTCCACTCTCCATCTACTTCAACGAGACCTAAAAACTTCATGCTATGTTATCTGTGTATTTCACCACTTTTTCCCCCAAGTTTCCAAACGAAGGCTTTTATTTGTTGCAGGTAATGTTGCCACACAAAAGGAGGACAACACCGACATCCAGTCTTTACCTGACAAACAAGACCCCCGGGCCACGTGCACCGACACCGTCTCAGACCTGAGCGAGGACGATGTCGTCCGGGACACCGACTCCACCTCAACCTCAACCGCAATCAAGATCAAAAAGAGGAAAGCTAGCATCGAGCCGATCAAGTGTCCTTCGTGTGAGAAAACGTTTGCTCAGAAGTGTTGGTTTGACCGGCACTTCCTGAGCCACTCCAAACCCCACCTGTGCTCCCAGTGTGGCAAACGCTTCGCCCGGCCGGAGGGGCTCGTCGCTCACGCCAGGCGGCACACCGGGGAGAAGCTCTTCAAATGCTCCGAATGCGGGACGGAGTTCGCCTACAAGAGCACCTTCAACAGACACATGCGTCAGCACGGCGTCAAGAAAATGTGCACGCATACGTGCACGTTTTGCGAGGGTCAGTTTCCGGGGGCGCTGGCGCTTCAGAGGCACAAATGTTCTGCCTTGGAAAAGACTTTCGTCTGCTCGCTTTGCCCCAAGACCTTCGAGTGCAGGCAGCGCTTGGCCGACCACGAGAACCTCCACGTAGGAGAAAGAGATTTCGTCTGTGAAATATGCGGCGAGCGTTTCTTCTCGTCCTCGTCCTTGTCCACTCACAGAGTAACGCACATGCAAAGGGATCACTGCTGTGATGAACTTGGCCTCGGATGCAGCGACGTAAGCGTTCTCCAAAACCACATGAGTAGGCACACCGGAGAAAAGCTTTTTACCTGCGATGTATGTGGCAAAGGTTGCAGCCACCTAAGTGCTCTCAAGCACCACATGCTCACCCACACGGGAGAGAGACCCTACGTTTGCGAGACCTGCGGTAAGCGGTGTGGTCACGCGAGCGCACTTCAGAATCACATGAGGATCCATACCGGACAGAAACCGGGACAGCGCCCGGTTTGTGACGTGTGCGGCAAATATCTCAGCAGCATGGTCAAACTCAAATATCACATGAGCGTACATACGGGGGAAAAGCCTTACACCTGCGATCAGTGTGGCAAAAAGTTCCGTAACCCGAGCAATCTCAGGAAACACAACATCACGCACACGGGGGAGAAACTGTACGGGTGTACCATTTGTGGTAGAAGATTTACTCAGTCTAGCAGCCTCAAGCTGCACAGACTAATCCACACGGGTGAAAGGCCTTATCGTTGTACAATTTGTGGTAATGTATACACCCAGCGTGCCGAGTTCAAGAAACATCAAATGGTTCACATGCTGCAACAGTCAGTAGAGGCGCAGTCTTGAAGAAAAAGTCAAAATGTGTGATATTTTCCTTTTGTCAGGCTGTAATCTACGTGAAAAGAAGAGCTGCCTTGGGCTAAAGAAGGTTTTACTATTGTTTGTTGCTTTTAAATTCACATGCACTGGAGAGACCAGGTTGTTTACGTTTCTGATAAGACGTGGCCAACCGGAAAACACTTTATTATTAATCATGTGACGAAATATAACTAACTAAATAAGCAGAAATAATCAGATATTTTAACTCTTTGAAACAAATTCTATATGACGTGTATTTTGCTGCTCAACCGTCAATTTAATATGATTGTTTAAAAAATATTAAAAGTATAAAAGTGCTGCAATGGGTGTTTATTTTATTGTATGTTTGTTTTAGTTGCACACAACGATCTATATTCTTTTGTAGAACTTCAGCCACCATAAAAGCTAAACAGACGAAGTGCTGCCCCCTACAGGGCGTCACAATAAACGACTCCTTTTGGAACGTCATCAGTAATCGCCAGAGTAGGTGATGACGTATCTTGCCCTCGTCAATGTAAACAAAAGAAGGCGGGAGACGTGATGAATGTACTGTATGGTTGATTTTATTGTATAACTGCTCTACGTAACATATTCATACTTTGGAAATTGACTGTTTAAATCTCTATGCTACATGTGAAGTTGGTGTAACGGATAGTTGCTCTATAACATTGTGCATTAAAACAATTGATTTATACTTACATTTGTCTGTCAAGTCTGATCTCACTACTGTAAATATACGTGTATCAACAGGTAGTAGACATATTCCCCCACAGCCATAACCCGTTATACTCAGTAACCCATAGTCATAATCTATTATGTAATTTACGGTAAAAAGTAGGGTTGTTCTGTAACGATTACTATGATAAACTGCGTTAATGAGCCGAATTGTACCTCCCGTTTCTCCAAATGTTATTGTTGCAGGTCTTTATCGTGTCCCGTATTTGTTTTAATCTTTTTTTTTTGTTTGTTATTTCGTGTGTAACGCTTTTTACGATGCGCAGTTCTTATGGGGATTACGGTAGATGACGACAAACTCAGGAAGGTCCTATTTGCTAATGACAAAAAAATAGAAGGGCCCTATTTGCTGATAACAAAAAAAGAAGAAAAGAGAAAATTATACTTCATTGCAGGGCAAGAACAATTTTCTATAATATGTTATTTATAACTACTATTATATTGTAGTAACATACTACACATGAAATTTGATTTGGTTTTGATTTGCCACGACTGACTTCACTTACCGTGCCCAACCTGCAAACTATCCTGGACTGCTCTCTGCATTCCTAGACTGAACTAATCTCTACATACTACATGAGACAGGTAAATCAGAAAAAGGTGCAATACATGTGTTACACTCAGCGAAGAGAGGGAATTTCATGGGAAAAGTACACAGTCTTGTACCGAAGCCTTTTCCCTCAAAAGTTACATAAATGTCTTGTAATTTATTGTGTTACTGGGTGGCGCAAGATTTTTTTTAGCTGACAAGAGGCAATATTTTCTAAGGATTGTACACAAATTCACAAAGGGCTGGAATCTGTGGGGGGGGTTGGAGCGGACCACTCCTGAATACCTTGGGTTGATGGATGTCTTCTCTGACAAGGCCCCATCCATCACACCAAATCAAGGCCACGTTGCTGCTCTGGTCTTTGCCATAACCGTACCAGAGACAGATGGAGGTTCTTAGCTTTCCTGTGAGTATCAGAAACAGACATTTACTCAGATGTCACACAAGCAGTTTAACAAACACACAGGAGGACATTTGGTTTCAAAAGAAGAAGGTGATTGGCTGCAATCTGCTGTCTCTCCAGGACCTGTAGCGGCAGGACTATCTACATCATGTAGACGTCCCACTTGTCAAATCAAGGAATACCCAGACAGAAGATAATCTGATATCACATGAAAGAAGAGGTACGACATCTTGTGGTCACTTCTGGACCTTGCAGGTTGATTTGCCCCAGGGAGGTTTTCTGAGAGCACATTGATTCAATAGTGCTTATTTGGGTGAAATAGTTCAAACAAAAATGATTTCATGAAGCCAATCTCCTTTTGCAGCTTCAGAAAATGTTTCTTGATGAAATTACACAGAGGGGTCTTCTATTTAAGGAGTTATAGGTACATGCTCACAAATATTTATCCACCAGCCAGCAGTCCAAGGCAATTTACTTCTGAAGCCTCCATTTCACGCTCCAGTACTATTTATAGTTTTTAAGATGGCTCTACCTTTACTTATTTTTAAAACGCATGAAGGGTGAAATGTTGAAGTGAGCTGAAGTGGAGGAGATGGATGATCTCACTATCGGTCCAGACAGGTCAGTGCTACATGGATACCAGTTTTCCATACCTGTTCCTTTTTAATTATGGCACTTTTATTTATTTATTTATTAAAAACAACAATAATAAAAACAGTGGGAAGCATTTTAAGCTCAGAATTTCGTGCTAGGAAGTTTGTTCCATTTCCAAATCACCAGGCGTAAGTATATCAATCATACCGATAATATAACATGATATTGTAATTGGATGAATTCTTGCTGAGTAACAGCTCAGACTTCTACTTTCTTTCTTTCTTTCTTTCTTAAAAATGCAGCCAAGTCCCCCCCCCCCCCCCCCCGGGAGGTGATCAAGTTCTATATCAACTCTCTGATTAATGCAGTTTGGCCCAGTCATGGATTCAAGCTAATGTCTGCTAACTGGAGCGGAGGTGGTTCTGGACCGTCCGTGTCACATGACGGGGCCAGTTGTTATTTTGGGGTTTATATAGATGTTTCACACTCGGGTTGGTTTGACACAAGACTGTATTAATGGTACAGTGCATCTTATAACAGTACACACACCAAGATTTCTCATTCACTGTATGTTTTATTAATGACAGGAAGGACTACGGGTGACTCCCTGGCCTCCTGCACCAGCAGGGTCAGGCTCTCTACTGCCTCTCAGACAGAGATCAGGGCTGAAAGCGTACAGGTACCGGTGGCCAGACGCTAGCAGACGCTAACTAGCAGTTATAGGGAACAGTGGGGCAGGGATTATCCTTTCTTTCTTTCTTTCTTTCTTTCTTTCTTAAAGCATTGCACTCATGTTTTTATTCTTTGACCTGATTAGTTTTACTCCAATCTTACTAATTACTTCCGGCTAATTGCCAATATAAATCAAAGTGGTGTAAATGAGAGACACAGAATATATCTCACCTGACACTCCAAGATAACTAGAAGGCGCAGAAGAAACAACTTTCCATCATTCTTTTCACGTACATTTTAAGTTGATTTCTTGACCCAGGCAAACACACCCTTAGGATCTGTTCTAATAGATACGGCTAAAAAACAATAATCATCTAATGGCAGAAATCCCGGCTCACTAGCACGATCAAATGAGTTGTTCCTTGGCCCACGGCATATCTGGCTACCAGACGTCATAGATATCGGTTCATATGTTTTTGAGATATCTTGCTGACAGACGAGGGTGAAAACACAACTTCCTTGGCTGAGGCAATTAACAGACTCAGTTTATTAGACCCAGTGAATGTTCGTGGTTTAAAGAAGAGACCTCAGTGACTTTGAGTTAGGTCTGATTGTTGGGACATTTCTGGCAGGACCTGCAGCCACAATGTCTCAAGGAAGGCATCATCACATACTCCCTGACTGTGATGTCACTGCACCGCTTTGAGATCAAAGGAACTCTGAATCACTTCAAGTGTTCATATAAAGCAGTTTCATCTAGAGAGGTATACTAGGGTTGCTGTGAAATACATGAAGCTGTTATTGTACCTGAAAATGTACCTTTGATTGGTGCAATGAACACAAAAATCTAATGAACATAAAAATAAGTATTCCATGTATCGCGGCCCATCCAGTCACCAGATCTCAGTCCAGCTGACAGTTGAAGGACATTCTGGACTTTCTGGTCTCCTGAGACAAAACACCAAATGTTGTTTCCTGTAGAGGAAAGGTGCCACGTTCATGCACTGAAGCTGTTCTATCTGTTGTATCATGATATTAACGATGACGTGGTTTGCAATTCATTTTTATAGGCTCCATTATTACTAGTGCTAATGTCTTAATGGTAACAAAGTCACCAATGTCTAATTATTTGCATGTTGATCTCAAACTGAGCACTCAAACAATAACTAAACTAACTTTTACTTATTGTTAAACTAAAATATTAAACAATTGAGTTATTTATACTCATTTACCTACTCATTTATACTATATTATTAATACTGAAGATTCCAAGGAAAACACTGTTATACCTACTTTTATGTTATATTTTGACTTATGTTGTCACTATTTGCACTAATAGATTCTGCTGCAATCACCAATAAAACATTGTTCAGGATTATTTTTTCATATTGTCATGAATATCGTTACAGCAAATGACCCTGAAATATCGTGATATTATTTTAACGCTAGTGCTTCCTTTACATTGGCAGTTACCTGTACTATACCAACAGACACTAAACTTGACACAACTATAAACTATAAAGGACCGGTACCCCACAAGCAAGAACATTTTCTATCTAGTCTAGTTTTTATTATTACTATTATTAACACCTCATCCCAATTTAACATCTTTATGGATGAGAGACACAATTTTTGCAATCCCAACTTGTTAATGCAGTTACAACTACAGCAGTATCTTCCTGTAGTATGTCAATCATCCACTAGAGGGCGATATAGGACCAGATACTCTATTTTCACCTACCAATTTTGCACATCTTGGTAAGAGATTTATTGTACTTATTCTGTTTCTGCTGTCATTATGTTGGGAGTATGAGACTTTTTATTCATTCCCAGTTCTGTTCTGCTGTTCACATGTGCATGGGAGAAGGTTGGGGTCCCCCTTACATATCAGGAGGTGAACTGGCCTCTTATAATCACTCCTGACCTCTTGAACGTTTTACTCCTGCCTCTTTGAAGCACTTTGGAAACCATCGCCCCCTCGTCCTCTCCCTCTTCAGAAAGTTGAGAAATAAGAGTTTTAACATACGCAGGGTTCCCACGCTCCGGGAAAAACCTGCAAAATTCATGGAATTTTAAAAATGTTTGAAGTGGAACAGTTATGGAAAATGGAACATGTGTATATAGTTTTGTGAATGTCATGGGAATGTGTTGCTAATGTTGAATGTCAAGCTTGGCGGCTTGGTGAGCCACTCCCCCTCTGAGGAATAAAAACCCAGATCAGAAATGTCCTGATCTGTTCTCGGTCATAGTTGTAGCCAGAAACAGGACCTGGGACAAAATCAGGGTAAAAAATGCATTTGCTACAAAAACTGGCAAATACTGATCATGGAAATTGCGCTATATGTCAAGGAAAAGTCTTGGAAAAGTCCTGGAATTTGCTCAAAAGGTGTAGGAACACTGTTGCAACCAAACCTACGCCCTCGCTCGTATGAGTTGTGATTCCCGAAGAGCTTAGCGTCGCGTCTGGCTGATGGCTCGCCCCGACTGACTTCCTGCCGTGACACCAACCCACGCTGCGCTAAGCAGGTCAGTCACTTCCTAATACCAGTTTATTGCGTTTAGTGTAACCTTCAGGCCCGCGGTGTTAACGCCCCGAGGAATGTAGTGTTTTTACCGGGGGGGATTAAAATCACAACGACACCCAGTTTAAATTCTCTGTACATACGCCTTACATGTGTTTCTACCCAGCCAGTCAGAGAGGGGGGGGGGGGGGGGTGGGGGTTCAGGGGGTTCAGTGGGTGAAATATCTGCAATACCAAATGTAATACAGATCAAGTTGCCAGCTCAGCAGAAACACGCCCACCTGTCACGGAGTCACGCAACAAAAACGACGTAAACATTATTCTGCATTCATGTAACAGAACATATCGCAGTATTGATCCACGTGCGTATCGACGGTACCTCCAGGATAACCTGACCTCCGGCGACTCTCGCCTCGGCCTCACGTGTCCCCTGCACCTTTGATTAATGCCGTGCACTTTCAGGGGTCACTACCCTCGTGGTCAGGCGGAGCCCCGCGGTGACGGAGGGCCAATGGGGCGCCCCCGTGACTGCAGGGTGATGGACGGGTGGACGGATCACAGCCAATCACCACGCAGGAGAGCCGGGCAGACGAATGACTGTTGCATCTGGTGTGTCAGAGCGGGCTGACGGCCTCAGACCCCAATCGATGTGTGTGTGTGTGTGTGTGTGTGTGTCGTCTGATCAGCATGTGACCGCGTGTGTGTGTGCACGTGTGTGTGTGTGTGTGTGTGTGTGTGTGTGAGAGGTGATCAATCAATGCTTGGGCCACAGTACACTGACATGATGACTCTGACCTTGGATGGACACCATTAATTAAACCTCTGTAGCTCTTTATCACACACTACCCCTCCACATGGCCTGGACTCGTCAGTCAACAGCACTAGTAGGTTGAGTGTTGAGTGTTGAGTGTTGAGTGTTGCTTCTATCGCTGTATTAAATGAATGGTTGGTTTATGAGTGAACAGCTTAATAACACCAAACATCATCACAGCTCCCTTAACTCATGGCTGCACAATTACCTCTCAACCCCCCATCCTGGGTTTTCATGCACTGTAGTAAATCGATTGTTTGGCCGTCATAGAATCGACGGTTTTGGAGCAAATGTGCCGGATAATGTATTAATTCTTCCTGTGGGTCTTTTGATGAAAGGCAGGGTTCGTGTTATTGATTGACAGGGAAAGGTCAGAGTGGGAATGCCACCCGTGGGGTTTTTTAAAGATGGAGTGATATTTCATGTGAAGAAATCAAAACAAGTCCTCTGAACGGACCCGGTGGGGAACGCAGACCCAGCTGCTATCGACGGGAGGAAGGGGAAGTGAAGGAGCTCGGGTTTCTGAAATCTCTAAAGTCCACAGAAATGTATTTGTGAGACATTACATTTACACAAAATAATTATTAATGATTGGAGATTTGGAGATTTAAAACTTGTTTCATCAAAATGCTTTTGGGGATTGAAGACAGACTTCTTGATGACCGTGCACCATAACAGTTTGAAAGGGACCCGAGGACCTTACGTTTCTTTTCGTCCCACAAAGGAACTCCAATTAAAGCCTGGAAATCATAATTGGGGTTGCCTCATCTTCACCTGACAACAGCCTCGTGTGGAAGGACTCTTCTCTCAGCTAATAAAAAGCCAGCTGCAGGAAACATGCTGCAGGAGTCACCGCCGAGGCTGACCTAACCTTTGAAGAGAGTTGTACAGTCCTGCTCCGCTGAGTTAAAAATAAGCTCCAAACTTCACATTCATTTCCAACTCTCTCCAGCCTGAATCAGAAGAATCCCGACGCCTTCAGCTTGTTCAGGATGCAGCAGCTTTGAAGAAATCACACCCTCCCGTTTCTGGCATCACGTTCCTGGTGACCAGTTAGTACCTTAGGTGACTTTCAATTGGAAATCATAGATAGATTTGACCCCCGGTTGTATCGGACCTCTCTAATGATCATTATTATTATTGAGTTTTCTCTGTCATGTGTTTGGTTCCGTTATTATTTATTATGGAATCAGTAAATACAAAAACATTTCATATGAAAGTCATTGGGTAAACTGTTCCTTCATTCACTGCTGGGGCTGGAGCCGCTCCCAGCATGCACTGGGCCAAAGGCAGGGAGACAAACTGTCCATCACGAGGCTGACACAGACAGACAGACACATTCATTCACACCTAGGGGCAGTTTAGGGGACGAGCAGGAAGAACATGGCATCTCCACACCGACAGGGAGATCGTGGCTGTGAGGTAACACTGCTAACCACTGAGCCACCGAGCCGCTTCACAGGTAAAATCCATATTCTACCAGATCATATTAGGAGATGAGGGAAGAACACATGAAGAGAATTATGAATTATTACCTGCAGAGTAACTGCTCACTCTGAACCTGCACATCATTGTGCACATGGGAAGATGTTTTTTGTGGGTTTCCTCTTATACCTGATAACATTTCTTCTTCTTCTCGACTCCGACTCCATTCAGGGCATGAGCATGTAACGTTGTGCGTGTGCACACATGTGCGTGCGTGCATGTGTGACTAATCCACCTGCTCTAATGGTACCATTAGAGGTTTTTATTGGGCCCAAATAGGCCGAAGCCTGCTCATAATGGAGTCCATGCAGCTCCCAACCAAAAGCGTGGTCCAGTAAGTGGAGAGGGACATTTCACTCTGGGAATAATAACAACGGCATAATAAGATCCGCAAAGTGTTCAAATGGTAAAATCAATACTAAACTGAAATGTTGCCATGGACACATGAGGGCTGGTGGAGGAGAGTGGACAGGCTGATGATCTCTCACCGGAATATTGAGATTCAGTGTTGCAGCTCTACCATCAGTGGAACAACAGAAAGAGCTTCAATAATATATATATATAATATATATATCTATATATATATATGAGGATTCACCATGAGGAAAATAACACAAATCATTTTAAATGCATGAAAATAAAATAATTGTTTTAATTGAAAGTGTTTTTCTCTTATGTCTTCTATGAAACTGCTACACCATATTTCCAATCCTTTTGAGGAACTGTATTCCTCAAAGCCTTGAATACCCAGACTTGAGTTTCATGCTGTAATAAGGAGTTCACACCACAAGCAGCCTGAGAAACCAGTTGCTACTATTTGTTTAGCAGGAGCAGGTCATGTACTAGCCTGGCTGTGTGTCCTGCTGGTCACCGGGACGCCATCGCTGCTACAGATGACAGTCAACTAGCTCAAACTGTCCGTGACACAGCAGCTCTTTGTTTGAAATGGTTCCTGTTGCGTGAGGCGGCGACAGATTTCTGATTTCAGGCACTCTGACTTGTAGCGTTTGTAGCGACTCTCACAGCTAAACAGCATCTGTATTGGTGCAGATTAATATTGTTACCACAGGATGAAGAAGCTGCTCCGGTCCGCTGACCAGCTGGAGAGGTGGATGATGCTGGAGAGGTGGATGATGCTGGAGAGGTGGATGATGCTGGAGAGGTGGATGATGCTGGAGAGGTGGATGATGCTGGAGAGGTGGATGATGCTGGAGAGGTGGATGATGCTGCGGGAGGAAGACGGCGTGCCGGCCCGGAGACTTCCTTCCTGCTTGGAATGTCAGGTACTCCGTTAATGAGAGGCGTGGAACGAACCGTGAGCCCCGTCGCCACGGAAACAATTAAGACTCTCTCCTCATGGACCACCATGACCCTAACTTCTCTCTCTCTCTCACAAACAACTATATCTATCTATCTATCTATCTGTCTATCATCTATCTATCTATCTATCTATCTATCTATCTCCTATCTATCTATCTATCATCTATCTATCTATCTATCTATCTATCTATCTATCTATCTATCTATCTATCTATCTATCTCCTATCTATCTATCTATCATCTATCTATCTATCTATCTATCTATCTATCTATCTATCTATCATCTATCTATCTATCTATCTATCTATCTATCTATCTATCTATCTATCTATCATCTATCTATCTATCTATCTATCTATCTATCTATCTATCTATCTCTCTATCATCTCTCTCTCTCTCTCTCTCTCTCTCTATCTATCTATCTATCTATCTATCTATCTATCTATCTATCTATCTGTCTATCTATCTATCTGCCTGCCTGTCTGCCTGTCTGTCTGTCTGTCTCTCTGGCCTCATCTGAGCATCTTTTCAGCCTCTACCTGTTTCTTCCTGTTTATCGGCCTGCTGTGTTTTTCTCCTCCAATCTGGAGTCGGTCCCTCCTCTCCTCCACTTCATTAGCATCTGCAGGGAAGCTCCATCGTCTGAATCGACCAGCTGTTCTGTAAAGAAGTCTTTGTAGCCCGGAGGAGAGTGGTACAGGTGGGAGAGCGCCTTCTCTGCCTCCCCCACCTCCCCCACCTCCCCTCCACCTCCCACCCCCACACACACACTCTTTCCTGCCCCATCCATTCTCCTGCTCGATTGTGGGATGTGTCTCAAGGTTATTCCTCACTGCGGCTGTGTGTGTGTGTGTGTGTGTGTGTGTGTGTGTGTGTGTCTGTGTGTGTGTGCGTGTGTGTGTGTGTGTGTGCGTGCGATCCTCAAAGAACCTGTTGTATTGATTTGGACTGCGGGGCTGAAGCTGTCAGCAACCCTGAGACCCGAGGAACAGCACGGGGACCCGCGGGGGGAGGGAATAGATTTCTGAGTTTACCCGACGGTTACTTGAGGACTTTTCTTCTGTGGTACTTTTAACACAAATATAATGTCTTCCAAGCATATCATATTCAGTATAACTTCCTCATGGTACACTGGACCGATTCACTACCGGGCACGTACTACACTTCCATCTGCTTACCCACTTATATAACTATAGACTTGAATGAATGTGTGCAGAGAATAGAGTGATATATATAGATAGTCCATTCTCCATTGTACTGTATATGAGCTCCTGTTGTCCTACTGTATGGAACTTTTTATTGTAATACTGTTTGTAATTTGTCTTTTGTAATTGTGAGGTTTGTTTTGTGTTTTTGCGAGTACCTGTCTTGGGACTACGGATGAAATTTAGCAATTGTGCTAATTCTGACACATTTACATTGATGAGTAATGCTGATATGTTGATTAATGTGCACTGTCCCAATTCAATAAATAAAATAAATAAATAATTTTTTTTAAAAGTGTCGGTACATACAATATAAATACCTGTAAGTACAGATGCTTGATAGTGCCGGTATTGAACTTTCCTCTGATGTTGTTTCTGCTGAGTCACCGTGGAGAAGCTCTCTCTACCTGAGCCTTCGATATTCTGCCCGCTACATTTCTCCCTCCACCACCACTACCTTGTCCCCAGCTACCCCAACACTGCTGTTGTTGTGGTGTGAGAAATATATCCCTGCTTTTATTTTGTCACACCTTGACTGTTGCAACTTCCTGTACACCAGTAGGATATGTCCAAAATGCTGCAGCCAGACTCCTGACAGGAAGTAAAGAAATCAATGAAGTGATTTAGGATTGACTTGGATTGATTTTACTGATCGTCTTGGACTAGCGCCTGGCTATTCGTATTTTTTTCATCTAACCTTTATTTAACCTGGAAATCCCGTTGAGGTTTAAAATCTCTTCTGCAGGAGAGACATGAACCAGACGGGCAGCAGCACAAATAATGAAAATAAAAAGTTTCACACAGATATAATTGTAAAACAAGACAATTAAAACAACGGCAGCCTAATGAATCTGCCTCCAACTGCTTTAACCCCCCGTGAGTCTGAGATCCTCAGGCAGGTTATTGCAGCGTTATTGATTTATGACATCATACCGTATTGTCATATTATGGCAATAGAAGCTCAAGCAGCTCGCTGGCTAGGCAGTGGACTCATCATGGAGTTAGGAGGAAGATAGCAGGATCAGATCATGATGATGATGATGATGATGATGATGATGATGATGATGATGATGATGATGATGATGATGATGATGATGATGTTGATGATGTTGATGATGATGATGATGATTGTGATAATATAGAAGAAAGTTAAGTTAATTAAAAGTTAATTAAAGGTTTATGGTGATGGTTTCTTGTGCTTATGTCATTAAAAACTGACTCTATTGGCACTTTTTGTTGTATTAGTGTGTTCATTGTTGCGTGCTGAACTTTCCCCATAAGACAGACAGACTTAATGCCACTTTTTCTGCACCATTAGAATCAGAAGGGAGTCAGACAGCAGAGCGTCTGGTTATGTAACACTTCAAAAGAGGAGATAAGATCATTTCGGCAAAACTGCTTTGGAAACAACTGAAACCATCTCACCTTATCAGACGCTTTAATGAAGGTCAGCATGTGCGACTAAACACAAGATCAAGTGATTGTTCAGGTGCACATTTCTCTGCCGTCAGGATGTTTGTTCTTATCACTGGCGATGGCGTCCCTCAGGGTAGGCGGTGCTGATCCATACATCACAGTGGGACACGGCGGCTGCTAGCATCAGGAGCGGGAGCGACGGCCTCCCACTGGTCCTGAAACGAGAGATGCAAAGTGATGTTTTCTCCAAGAAAAATGAAAGACAAATGGTCGCCCCGTAGCAGGAGATAAGACGAACAGCAGCGATGTCAAAGCAACGCCACGATAGACATATGGGTAACAATCAGGGGAGCAGACGTAATGTCAATCAAGGGCAGTGTCATAACTGGGGAGGTTTCTGTGTGTGTGTGTGTGTGTGTGTGTGTGTGTGTGTGTTTATGTGTGCATAGACTGTCACAGGGTTTACAGTGAGGAGGCAGAACTGCAGTTAATTATCGGCAATTAATTCTAATTACCAGGCAGACAGGCGTACTGCTGATAACAGATGGGGAAGTCTGGTGGCTCCACGATCCACTCCAGTGACCCGTCTGACTCCTCCCACTTCCTCCCTCAGCAGCATCTCCACCTCCCTCCCATCAACCTGCAGGGTCACGGGGGTGAGGCCCCGGGCCCCCATCCTTCAGCCTCAGCCCTGGCAGAGGAGACAGCATGAAACACAAAACGATGCCTTTCTGCTCCGGCGAGGTCTCTCTCTCTCTCTCTCTCTCTCTCTCTCTCTCTCTCTCTCTCTCTCTCTCTGGTTTGAAGATGTAATCAATCCCTGACAGCCAGCTCAGTAAAAGACAAACAGTAGGTTCTTAAATCTTCATTAGTCAATGGCAAATGAGGTTTGTTTTACACTACTACACACACACACACACACACACACGCACACGCACATGCACACACACGCACAAGCACACGCACACAGTGTGCATATCCATTACATCTTAACTGAGAACCATGGTAATGGTGTCTATTGATTCTCTCTCTCTCTCTCGACTAGTGAAGCATGGAGCGTTTGGATGCCGGGTAATGAAATTACCGTGACTCTGGAGGATGTCGGGAAAACGTTGCATCTGGTGAGCGGCACCTCGGCGTGCACGTGCACCTCGGCGTGCATCTCGGCGTGCGTCGGGGGTAAAAATAGCACCTGTTTGCGCACAGCCAAACAGCGGAGCTTCCTATCTCAATCAACAACACGTTCTCCCGGCCGAGGCGCTCATTCATTTATTATTCATCTCATCAGCGGCGCTAAATCACGGAGAGGACCTTCTGTACTGAACTGTACCGGAGTCCATCACGGAGAGGACCTTCTGTACTGAACTGTACCGGAGTCCATCACGGAGAGGACCTTCTGTACTGAACTGTACCGGAGTCCATCACGGAGAGGACCTTCTGTACTGAACTGTACCGGAGTCCGTTTGGACGCCGTCAGACGCCGTCAGACCTCCCTGCCCGCCGCTCCGGAGGGTCAACTCTCTTAACCGGCAATGACAGATACGCACGACTGTGCTTTGTGCCCCGCGAATAGAGTCGGGGCCCCGTGGCCAGGTAGCGGGTGTGTGTGCGTGTGCGTGTGCGTGTGTTTTATTATTTAAGTATTAAGCCTTTTTCTCTCTGCATGCGGTGCTGAGTGGACCGGCGGGGGAGAGAGAAGGAATAACAAACACTTTGAGTCAGAATTGAACCCACGACACGCGAGTACGTGGTGCGAGTCACTGTCGGGCGGAAACCTCGTATCTCCAAAATGTCGACTTTTTCAGGATCCGGGAACAACAGCCTGTTTCTAGGTTTTGAAAGTGTCTGGTAAGACTGAGAGGTTGGAGAGTTTCCTCGGCCCTCAGAGGACCAAGTAATCCTTCACTTGACTTGAAAACAGCTTTGAAAAAATCACCGAAATTGGTGTTATAAGGATTTCACAAGGACAACAGCGCCGTGCATGTTTGTGAGTGTCGGTTCCCCTCCTGTGTTTCCAGCAGCCCTCTGCTCTGAGGCAGTAAACACAATGCCGCCTTTAATTAGCTCTGCGCTTCTAATTGATTAAAATTCCCTGCGGCACAATTATGGGATTTCATAGACACGCTTTCTTCCTTTCTTTTTTTTCTTCTTTGTTTTTGCCTCACTGCTCCCATTCTTCTCTTTCCATCCATCTATCTGTCTATCTATCTATCTATCTATCTATCTATCTATCTATCTATCTATCTATCTATCTATCTATCTATCTATCCATCTATCTATCTATCTATCTATCCATCTATCTATCTATCTATCTATCCATCTATCTATCTATCTATCTATCTATCTATCTATCTACCAGGACGTGGACCTGCTTCTTCACCACATGAGACAGTAACAGACATCTGTGGTTCTGGCAGCTTCTGTGCAGACCAAGACGTTCTGCTGGGTTCAGTCACAGCAGAAGAACCAACAAAGATCCACATGTGATCGATGAACGTTGTTAATAAAGGTTGCATGACTGGAGAGCGTGCAGCGTTACCGCGCTCCCCCAGCACAGGTATTATACATAAACACTCACACGCTAACCTATGAGCCTGTGTGTGTGTGTGTGTTTGTGTGTGTGTGTGTGTGTGTGTGTGCGCGTGTGTGTGTGTGTGTGTGTGTGTGTGCAATCATCTGTGTTAAACGGCCGCCTCATCATGCGTCTGAGGGAAGCATGTGCCCAGCAGTGGCAGGGAAACAGGCCGTGATGAGAAGCCATTCCACTCCATTGAAATAACACTCGGGGAAAATGACTCTTTGAACTTGACTACAGGCGACGCAGCCTCATCACAGAGTCATTCCAGACAGAATGGCAGAGTAGCAATAAAGCATCCTCATGTGCACACACACACACACACACACACACACACACACACACACACCGAGACACCTCATGAATGACAATGGGGAGCAGGACACAATCACCATGACAGTGCTGAGTCTTAAACAATGGGGAAGGGGAGGGCCTTTGTGTGATTCCTTCATTTATTCTTTTCTGTTTCTTGCACACACACACACACACACACACAGACACACACACACACACTCACACACAGACAACTGACAATGTCATCAGACTGTTGGGACGTAAAGGTCAAGAGGTCAGGTTTAGCGATGTACCTGATCATAGAGGAATAAAAGGCCTTAGATTAGATTAGGGGCAGCGATCACGTTGCCACGGCGACACCCATACATGTTTTGATTAGTGTTGTACAAGAATAGATAAGAAACTTTATTAGCTTGAGGAGAAACTTCCAGAAATGCATTAAAACAGGGCTACAAAGCATAAAACATACAAATACTGCAAGAAGAATGTAAAAATACACATTAAGACGTGGTGACGGTGAAGCTCCTCAGTACGGTGGCTCCAAAGGGCCATTACTACTTCAACCAACTTCATAGGATCAAATTGTCCCATTTATTTGATTTAAAATGACAGGAAGTATTAGTGTGAAATTGCCCAGACACTGACCGCAGCCCCTCTGATGCAATGCAAAAGTCTTTGATGATAATGTGATGTAATTGAATGATGAGGGCAACGCTGCACAATTATCTCGCCACGAAGACACCAAACAAGGCCTGAGCCATTTAGAAGAAGTATAAAAATTGAGCTCAGCCCTTTGAAAACCTTTTGTAAGAAGCTTATTACGTTTCGGTGAGTGCTCATTCCAGAGAGTTATCGCCAATAAGTAAGACCTCGTTTCTGCTCAGAGTCGGCGAGGGATGTTGCGAGCATCTGTTGCCGAGACGAGATGCAGGTATGGATGATTATTGGTTTGTGTGTGTGTGCCCTGGCTGACCTTGTTTAAGGTCAGGAGTAGTGGGGGTGGTTAATCTCTTTATCAATCTGCAGGCAGAAACACAGCTGGGCCAGCGATGTCCCAGCATGCTTCAGTTCACATCTTTCTGGCCAAAACCAACTGATTCTGCACGTATTCAGGAATAACTCAGGCACAGCTTGACATTTGGCATAGGGAGAAAAGATATTGGATTTATAATTGAATTAGTGTGAAGAGAAAAAAACTCTTTCAGGGATCTATTTTGCTGAAACATAATGACTTAGTGCAGCTTTCTTCCTTTTCCATTTGAGATAAAAAAAAATCACTACTGTTATTAAGCCTCGGCTGCGGATGGCTGCCTGCTTTCACATGATTGAAATCTGGCTTTACAAAAAAACACAGTCACAGATCAGATTATCGCTAGCTAGGAGAATTAGCCAAATAGACCAAAAAAGAGCGTATATACTTTTACACGGGTTATATACTTTTGGCACATATTTCCTCACCCCTTATTAAAGTTAAAATCACAGAGGTGAAATGGGCTGAAATGTCCAACTCCTGTTGAAAGACATCACGGTAATTGTAGTTTTTTCCCCCCGTCTTGGTATTTCATGCGTCAGCAGATGATGGGTCCCGCGGGAGCGAGCGGCGTGTGTTGGTGAACGACCTGTAGCGTTTCCTAACAGCTTCATTTAGTTCCAGGCATGGTGTCTGGCTGGGTTCCTTAACCTGGCTGGGCCCTTTAGGCTGCCAAGCGCCACAGCACCAGTCTTATTATTCCCCTCTTGCTCTGACTGTGTAATTTGATCAAGTTATTCATAACATTTCAGCTGACGCCTCTCCCCAGAGTTAGCGTGACATTGCTATTTGCAGAGGATAAATGCATTATAGGATGGCCCACTGCTAGGAAATTGAGCATTAATATTTGCTCTTGATGTGATGTATATAAACAGACAGATTTGCAGGCTCTTGGCTCCTCTATTGACAACCCACAGGGAGAAGGTGGCTGAATATTGGGGGCAGAGCCGAGCGACGGCAGATAGGATAATAATAATAACAATTCATATTTGTGTTTTTATCTGTTGGGAAGGAAGCCCGCTGGTTCCCCCGTCTCGGCGCTTTGCCGAGGTGAGGCGGTTGGCAGCTATCAGTGGGGTCCCGGTGGCACATCAGTCATCACGTTGAGCTAATTTCACTCAGAAAGCATGCAGATGCAGCCAGGGAGGGAAAATGCAGATGAAAGCGGCAGTAGAAGGACACAGCGCTCGGGACCGTCGCTGCAATTCAGCCGGGCCTGGTTAAAATCCATGCAGCCATTTCCCTCAGAACACCAAAAACCTGTGAGGAGCTGAAAGCGGTTTTTTTTTTTTTTCTCTGAGGGGAGAATCCCTGTTTCAAAGCTTTCCATCTCTGTGTGAATCCATTCATATACACAATAATGGCCAAAATACGTTCCCCATACATAACAGCCCTCCCACGGGCTCCGTTCAGTCCTCGGGGGCCCACACACCGGCGGTGCTCGCTGGCATCTACATTTTCCATTTAACACCGCCTCCTACGATGCATTCCCTCAAAGATAGCGCATCATTAGGTTGGCCTTCCAGTACAAATAACGTTTTTTTTTGCTATGCTGGAGAGATGCATCCAACTACAATAGCTTTGAGGCTAAAGCAGCTGTAGGAACGACCTTCCATCTCCACACGTGATGAGCATTTATCTCCAGAAGAGACGAGAAGGTTTCCTGGTTGTTGCTGAGCTGGCTTGGTGCACTATAACATGTAGAATGAAAGCACTGCTGTTGTGGAAAATCAACGTAACAGCAACTTTGGTGGTTTTCTTAATTGGATTGAAAGTTTACATGGTCCTTTATGTGTTGAGTGAGTGTCATATTGGGACCTTGAAACCATACGCGCCGATCACGGGGAAGGCCGATTAAAAAATAAAGTAATAAATAAATGTATTAAAAAAACTGCATCTTTTAAAAAAAACAACGCATCTATTTATTCTATTATTACTTATTATTATCGGTGAACGTTTTAACTACAAATCGCATTATCCAATTAAACTACGTTAAGGGGCGTGGTCACATTGCCAACTGCCAATGTAGCGTTAGAGTCGGCTAAACCAACGTTGTTCCATCACATAGCTGCTAGCTAGCGACACAGCAAGTGTGAAACACGGTGATGATCGGGTAAAAACGTACAAATCTGTCATTAAAAAATGGAGAGAGATACCGAGTGTAAAGACAGTCAAAGTGAGGATCCACCACCAGATGAATTTGTAGCAGAGCAGTGTTGCATTTGGTTTGGGTGTGTGTCTACGTTGACAGATGACAGTAGCCTGCACCACGGTAATTACTAAAGCAAGAGTCATAAAAGTGATTTTGTGACAATCTTCACCTTGGTGGTATTCACTTCATTTGAGCTCCCACTGGAAAAAACATAAATCGGCGCCTATGCTTGAAACCTGTTAAAATCTTTCTTACGCAGGCATCAAACAGCATGTTCTCACAGTCTCAACAGTTGATGATACACCCCCAAAACAAATCAAATCAAACTCCTTTGGTCAGGGTCAGGGTTAGGGCTAGGTTCTGGCTACAGCTTGGGTTAAGGCTAGGAAACTAAAGGGTTAAGGTTTTATTATGGTTGAATGAGAAGAACTTTCACTGAAAATTACAACTTTGTTCACTGCTGAAGACGTCTTTGTATTATTCACTGGAGTCAAAGACAGCCCAGACCCAGACCTCCACACTAACACTTTCCACCATGCTACCCCCCGCCTGTCTCGGTCACGTGACCTCGGCTTCCTGTTTCACTCCACTTGTAGAATATCATATGAAGTTTCTGTGCTTTGCTTTTCATAACTATGAAGACGAACTTGATACGAGAACAGGTTTGTGTAAAAATCGGTGTTCTTTTCATCGGTCATGAAAAAAAAACATTCATGCATGTGTGCGCACACACACACACACACACACACACACACACACACACACACGTCTTCCAGGTGGCCGGTGGAAGCTTCATATCCTGTGCAGAGCCTCCCCTGCTGACTTTCATATGTGTTCATATGTCTCTCTGCTGGTGGGCTTGGTATTCCCCTCTGTTTATTTCTTTAAAAGTACGCAGAAGATGTACATAATACGTACTCAGATGCATGCCATGTGAAATGTGTGTGTTCAATCCCACACTTTCTACCAGAAAATGGTGGTGCAGCGTCAAAGGGAGGGCAGAGCATGGACAGCATGACACCAAAAACCCACTGGAGGGAGAAACAGAGAAAGGAAAGGAGGCCGAGGAAGCAATTAGACGATGAGTCAGCATTTTCTCTTTTTCCTTCTGTGGTGAAATGACCGTTAATAAAGCCCTAACAAGAAGATGTTCATTCTGGCTGGTAGCACCTGATGTGTAGCATGACACAGCGCCATACCCAGCATGGTACAGACATGTGTATGTAAGTGAGAATGTGTGTGTGTGTGTGTGTGTGAGTGAACTATATAGTTTAAGCAGAATATCTTCCTTCCAACTGAAGATTTCAACTGTTTACATGAAGGCTGAATAAAGTCATCTGATGGTGTGTGTGTTTACATGCACCGAAGCTTGGAATCAGAATAAAACCTTCCTGACGGGCATCGTTGTGAATCTCAGTAAAATATACTCACGCAATCAATCAATTACACGTCAAAACAACATGAACGTCTGCAGCCGTCGTCAACTTTATTACAACCTTTATATTGTATTTTTATATTCCAACCTATATATTGTGTATACGCTGCTTGCCCAAACTCGGCGTCTATTGCAGCCCAACCGTCCTGGTAGGGGGATCCCTCTCTGAGTAGCTCCTCCCTCTCTGAGTAGCTCCTCCCTCTCTGAGTAGCCCCTCCCTCTCTGAGTAGCCCCTCCCTCTCTGAGTAGCCCCTCCCTCTCTGAGTAGCCCCTCACAAGGTTTCTCCCATTTTTCCCATGAAGGTTTTGTGGGAGCTTTTCCTTGTCCTCTGTGAGGGTCTAAGGCTGGGGGATGTTGTGTACTAATCATTTATTATTTTCACATGTTGGACACTGTGAAGCCCTTAGAGACTGTAACGGTGATTAAGGGCTGTACAAATAAATGTGATTTGATTTGATTTGATTTGATTTGATTTGATTTTACGATGACAATTCAATATCTCCCCGCGTTCTGTTTGGCACCCAAAATGTTTTAACCCTCTTGACGTCACTTGTCCTAAGCGGACGAACCCGCTCAGAAAGAATACGATGTACTCCAACCAAAGAAAGTAATCAGTTCAAGTGCTGAGCCTCTAATATTCTCCTATTGAACGGAGTATCAAAGCTTCATGCCGAAGCGCCTTTCACACCGGACACAATCTCACTCAGAATGGACTCTACTCCGTTTGATGTGGTTACATGAGACAGATTCTTTTAATGAAATATTACTGTGTGTGTGTGTGTGTGTGTGTGTGTGTGTAAAAAGACCATATGTATCTATGTCCACATGCATGGGCCACCAGTGCCACCCTGGAGCCTGAGTGTGTATGATGATTACACGGTTATACCCTGAGTGGTGAGCACCCGCCGACACACTGCATACTGTAATTAGGGTCTATCAGCCGGGAGGGGGAATATGTCGGTTCATCGTCAGAAAAGGAGACGAAGAGGAAATGAAGAGATCAAAGGCAAGAGGACACAAAGGCAGAGAAACGGCCATATTGAATGTATGAAGAGGAGAAAGAGAGCGATAATGGGAAACACAAGAGGATGGAAGGATGGGAGAGAAGATGGGATTGCGTGGGAGGAGAGAAAGCAGGACAGCGGGATGTGAAGAGGAATAGAGGCAGGGAAGAAAGAAAGGACGTGGACGGACACACAGAGGGAGAAATTACAGAGATGGAGGGATGGAGGGATGGAGGGCAGCACAGGAAGTGTCAAGCGGAGGGCATAATTTGCAAGATAGAAATGGACCAAAGGCCACTGGGGAGCTTAATTCCCCCATTTTACGTCACTGGGAGCTCTCACAGGGATCACATGTGTACCGCCACAGCCTAATTCTGATTTAGTTAGAGGGGAGAAGACACAGGGGGGCTGACGGAAGCACATAAAAGTCAAAGAAAGTGAATCACACGACGAGTCGCTTCTCAACTTAGACGGGAGACGGTGATCTAGATCGCCGTTTGCTCTCTCTGATCGTCCACCGCTGACTGAAAATGACAGCGAGCTGACCAGCAGGCCTCGAAGTAATTGGGCGTATAACAATGCTAAGAGCAAGCCTTCTTTTATAAAAAACCCCGAACGCCAAAGTCGTATTAGAACGGCTTTGACCACGAGGCGAGTTCCCCATCACCCCTTAATGTTTCTGTTTTGCTCGTCGGATTGACCGATCTGCTCATAAATGCAGTGTGAGGTGAGGTGAGGTGAGTTAGGGCCCCGGCTGGTCGTTTCCCTCATTACGTCGCCCAGGTCTGCAGAGTTGTGTGGGAGCTAATGGGGGTGAAGTGAAGTGCCGTTACCCCCTCCCCCCCCGTCAGACGCCAGCCACGTCTCAAACAATCCCCTTAA
Source organism: Hoplostethus mediterraneus (assembly GCA_034670385.1). Classification (NCBI taxonomy): domain Eukaryota; kingdom Metazoa; phylum Chordata; class Actinopteri; order Trachichthyiformes; family Trachichthyidae; genus Hoplostethus; species Hoplostethus mediterraneus. The sequence goes on from JAXDDW010000108.1 coordinate 342,883, forward strand.
TATGTCCCGCTTGCCGTCTCACCCCCAAATTGCTGTAAACAAGCAGTCGTGAAGTTCGGGGAGATGAAGGGCGGCTGTTGGCGATGTTACCGATGTGCACTGTGGCTACGCTGACCCCGGGGAATTCGCCGTATCGTATAAAAGCCCCGACAAGTAGAATTTATGGAAGTGGAGAACGGTTTCCACTTTCTCCCATAATCCTTTGGGGCACCAGGCGAGTTAGGAAGACCATCTTGGACCTGCAATATCACACGCTTGGTCCCCATAACAGATGTCATGTCCGTCCATTTTTGTTGGTAAGACACTGAATCACTGAATCAATGAATCAATGAATCAATGAATGGTGACTGAAGGAAATTGAGCTGGTTTTCTCTGCATGCTAACTCACATTGAGCTCAATCATAGGCTTTTCACACTTGAATATGCTATAGGTTATAATAGCCCTGGGTTAATTTATCTCACGTTTCACACTAGTTTTCTTTAACCCTGGGCTAACAATTGACCCCGGGTATTCAGTGTTCAGGATTTCACACTGTAAGCTTGTAGACCCCGGGTTAACGTTTAATGCTAATGTTTAACTCGCTGTTACATTCTAACCCTGTTACATTCTAACCCCTGTTACATTCTAACCCTGTTACATTCTAACCCATTACATTCTAACCCTGTTACATTCTAACCCATGTTACATTCTAACCCTGTTACATTCTAACCCCTGTTACATTCTAACCCTGTTACATTCTAACCCATGTTACATTCTAACCCCACAACGTTTCACACTATTGTTCTTAGCACCGCATTTTGGGGATACCACCACAAAATCAGTGCTAACTCTGCTTCGTGGCAGGGTTTGTTAACCCAGGGTTAAAAGCGGTGTTAACCCTCTTTCAAAAATGAAGTGTGAAACGCTGCTGAGCCTGGGGTTAAATGCGTCCTTAACCCAGGGTTAAGAAAGACGTTAGCCCGGGGTTAAGTGTAGTGTGAAAAGCATATCAAGCACTAATGTCATGTTTTGTAATAATGGCATTAAATCCATACTATTTCATACTAAATTCATATTGTTTTATATTGATTTTTGATTGATTTCCTGACTGACTTTGCAGGATGTGCAAAGGCAACTTTATTACTTTGTCCAGTTTCTTCACTGCGGATCATTAAACTTTCATCTGATGGGATTAGAAGTGATTTTAAAGGGGTGTGTTTCATCTCCGGCATCCCTTCAGCATCGTGATTCCATTTCATCTCCGTCTCCTCTGCCCAAGGTGCAGCAGGACAATTCCAGCAACTAGCCAGGGACGATAACGGCTGATCAGTGGCTAGAACTTAAAGACGTCCATGTGTCATACTGGACAGTCTGTAACTGGGCAATGACTGTTCTGGGATCTGGCACCAAAACTTGAGTAGGTTTGTTTGCCTCGTTGGGCCCGAGGTATGACAGGCAATTTAGGTACCAAAGGTTTTGATTGATAAGGTTCCGTTTCCCTTTTGGCACATTATCAATCTTCTATCAAACTAAATTGCCCTACCCTCAATCTCCATTGAACCATGTGTGTCTATCACGGCTCTATCTCCACCACATGTTGACGATCATATCGATCTGTGCATCTCAGTTTTTGTCTGGAGTAAAGAGAGGGGAAGGTTTTCATGTATGTACACAAAGAGAAAGCCTCTCAGTGTGAGAGAGGAAGAGAGGATCAAACATGATGGAGGACCTCGGCTGTTCCTCCACACACTGCTGACATATCCATTTACTAACCCGTTAATAACCATGTAATAACCAGTTAATAACCATGTAATAACAGTTAATAACCAGTTAATAATCTTGCTAATACAACAATAACAGGACTGATACATTTCTTATAAACAAGTGAAACCATCTGCTAATGGTTGGGAGATAATTTCAATTTTATTTTTTCTCAATTTGTTAAAGTAAATCTCTGCTGTTGCTTCATTCAAGAAAGCTTGAAACGCTTGAAACAAACTGAGTTGCATTTCATCATTTTGCTTGCTTCAAGTGAAATGAGATCATGAGCTCTGTAAAGACCTCAGGTAGTGTGATCTTCTGCATTACTTTTTTAAGGTTTTATTATTTTCAGTCATGTGGTCTCTGGGCAGGGTTGCATAGTAATGGATTACATTTAACATAGTAATCTGATAAAAACTAAAGGTTAATAATATTAAATATAAGTAGTGAAAAAACAACAGTCTGATTATAATGTATATAAAAGAAGGTATTGTAAGATCATAGAAACAGAAAAATCCTTTCATCAATATCAAAATAATAATGAAAAATCTTTCTTGGTGATGTAATAAGACTATTAAAAAATTACATTTTTAAATGCATAGTGTATTGATACCAGGGCAAAGTCATCCAAAAGTATTTAGATTATCACTGTTGTTGGGTGAAAACCTTGTATCTCCAAAATGTCAGCTATTCAGTACCTAAGAAACATCCTTGTTTTTATTTTGACCACTGAGCATTTCATCCAATGTGTTTCTAAAGGGTTTCAAAAGACCAACGATTGTAGAATTAGGACCCAGAGGACCAGGTAAGCCTTCAGTTGATGTTAAAAATCACCAACATTTTTGACCCGGCAGCCACGTCTTGTTGAGTTACAATTTTAATCTACAACAGATTACATGTTGGAAGTAACCACCAACCCTCCCTGGCTGACTCTTCCTGCAGCGATATCTGGAGGGGATTTGGAGAACATTGAGGTTCTGCTCCATGGACTCACTATAATTCTGCCTTCACACAACCCAGGTGGCAGGTTGCATTTCACCGCTGTCGGGTAAAAATCTAATATCTGCAAAAAGATTCTTATTTTCTCAGTGGAGATTGTGTTCTTGATGTTACCCGATGTTGTTTTGACACCGAAGGGTCATGCAACGTTCTTAACACACCAACGTCCATGTGGCTTTAAATTCGAGTCAAGAAAAAGCAAAACAGCAAAATTGAACTTATATGGTTTTTACCCACATTGAGAGACTGGATACTGCGGTGATTTTACCAGCAGTGATTTCCCTGGTGTTTTCAGACCTGCAGGAAATGATTGGGTTTGACAGCTGCATCCCGCTTGTTTGATTTAATCAACTCAGTGTTTCTCTGTTTCATATTGATTCATGTATCTGACCCAGAAAGGTTAATCAAAGAATTCTGATCCAATTATTTGATACTGATTTTGTCGAAAAACATTCTTCCAGCCCGCACTGTTAGAGACATGGCTGTACAGTAGGTTATCTCTGACCATATTGGAAAACGGTAGCCGTCTCACTTCGACTTGTAACAACCCCTCTGACCCGTTACCGATGCACCACGCATTTAGCAACACTACTGACAAAAACATGACAGCAAAGTCGACTAGAGTCCTAACAACACATAAATACCTAAATACACTCACAAATTATGACCAAACAAGTGTCAAACCTGTCGTGGAAAGTTGGTTCTTCATGCTAAGACCACATGGTTCATCCTCTGGATTCATCCTTCCTACAGTAGTGCTCTGGTCAAGATCACCTTTCTGACTTCCTTGAAAAGCCTCATTAGCTGGTTACAACATAGTATCAATACAACATGACAATACGACACAAAATAATAACTAATAAATGATAAATGATGAATACTCGCTGCGCTAATTTACTTTACTTTTACAAACCAAGCAAACGTTTTGCTGCATGTGATGCTTTTCATTGTATTCCTGAACAACGTGACACCTGCACAGACTTCAGGACTCAATGGCATCAAAGTAAAACTCATTGTGGACGATTATTCACTTTATTAAATTTTTTAAAGACTTATCTTCACAAAATCGTGATATTTCCTAAAGTATTTTGTCATATTGTGATACTATTTCATATTTACCACAGACATCTCATATTTTAGTTAAAAATATGGAAGAATAAATGATAAATTAGACCTTTTTCGTCTGGCAGTGTAAAGGATCCAATTAAATTAATTGGATGTTTATTTCATACCTTCTATGTATTGTTTCATTTTCACAAGATGTAAGGTGGTTGAGTGTCACAGACTGTTACCTCCAAACGTGCTCAGCTTTGTATTTGTCTAATTGGATCCCCCCGGGGACCTTTGAATGCATCGCAGACATGTTATTTGACTTCGTCTGGTATGCCTCTCACAGTAGCTATTATTATAAAAATACCTTCTCTCTCTGTCTGTCACGTTCTCTCTCCTTGTTTCTAACTCTCTTTCTATCTTTTTTTTTAATGGGTTGATGAGGATAACCAATTAGTTGAATATGTTTGTGTGGCGTATGCTGGAGTATTTCACTGCTGCCTGAGCGGTTGTTTTTTCCGTCTAGAAAATATAAAACAGAAGATCTCCTTTGATTTTCCTTTTTTCAATGATTGCTGTCAAAAGCTGACAATGGTTTACTTATTCCCATGTTTTATTCACAGTCTAAACCCTCAAGTATTGACTTTTGTGCAGCTCGAAATCCTCCTTTTGTCTTCCCGTTTTCATTTAGAAGACAAAATTGTCCTCGGCTGCGGCGTTTATGCAGCCGTAAATGTCATAGCTGGGATAGAAACATCAGAATTTATATCTGACAGTCTTGGAGTTGTGTTCAAAGCTCTCACGGTGGAATGACAACCTTCTTTGTCCTAAAATGTCATTATAGAGCAACAGGACGATTTCAGGGAATTTATTAGGCATGAAACTTCTATATATCTACATCATCACATATTACTGTGGCATATGAGACACCTGTTGACGGGGAAATCTTTCCCTGCTGGCAGATGGTTATAGGAAAGTGGAAAGTGTTTTGAAGCGTGGGGGGAAATGACCTAAACAGGGTTTCTGGGGGGAAAAAAAAAGACGTCTGCCACCTCGGGGGATTATTATATCAGCCTGATCATGAAACGGCGGTGAGGTGGAAAAGAAAAGCTAATGTCACCTACGCCCCCGTCACCACGACCGAGACCGACTCGCAACCGCAAACCCACCAAGGGTTCCTGACAGCCGATGACATCCAGTCAGATTTTACACTCTGAAAGGTTAGCGAAGGGGGGGGGGGGGAGTGAGCGGCGGATGACCTCATGAGCAGAACCCTGTTGTCCCCGTCCAGCAACACCTCGTGAACCTGGTTCCACATCCTGCTGGTCTTGGCTAGTCCTGCTGTCTACTGGGCCCTCGCAGCTCCGCTTCTAGCCCACGTCTGTTCCATTTCCGTCCGCCATCTCCGAACAGATTACATGAGTAATGTCAAGGAGGTTGCTGTAACCCCCATAACTGTGCATTAGAGCTAGAACCAGAGAGAGAGAGAGAGAGAGAGAGAGAGAGAGAGAGAGAGAGAGAGAGAGAGAGAGAGGATCGGAAATGACTTGAGTCTCTTATTACTCACATAAAAGCAGAGGAACTAGAGTTGCAATTACCTACTTGTACCTCAGGACAGGTTTAAGTAGAGCAGACAGCCCCGGCCTGGTAATGGTTATGATTGCTTCAGGTGGTGGAATATATTTGAATGGGTTGATGACATATGTAATGCTCGTGGAAGAACAGAAAGGAATTGGGAGTGCATTTTCTTTTTTTTTTTAACAAATGCAACTTTCCCCTTTTTCCCATTTCAGTGAAACAATTCATGGGCGCTCGGTACCGGAGCATGAAGGGGCAGGATGTGAATTCCCTTCACCACCAGTGGATTGGAAACAGCAGCACGGCTTTTTCATATGCAATTCATCACCATGTCAAACACAATGTATGCATTTCTTTTACGGAAATGAATGTTTGCCTATTGTTCGTATTCTGTGTGTGTGTGTGTGTGTGTGTGTGTGTGTGTGTGTGTGTGTTTATTCATGTATGTGCAAGTGTGTGTCGGTATGTATGTACAGTATTCGTGTGTGTCTGCGTTTGTGTGTGAATCAACAGTCACAGCTTGTTGTGTAAGGAAAGGGATGAGAGATTAGCGAGGAAGAGGAGGAGGGGGTTTGCAGGTATTTTGAGGGATTTGCACAAATGCCGCATCGCCCGGCATTTCTCTCATTCGTCATTCACGGTTGCTCTCCCGGCCAATGAATGCCCTTCTCTTCTTAAAGCCTGTTGGCTGTCACATAATCAAGATAATTTCACCTTTCAAAGTCCTTGTGCAGCAGGGCGTTGTGCACTGGCACTTAACCAGAGAACTTTTGTCCACACAGTCCATTTTAGCAGCTGATATATCATCATTTTTCACTTTACATTACATGACATTACATGACATTACAGGCATTTAGCAGGCGCTTTTATCCAATGCGAATTACAATAAGTGCATTCAACAGAGAACTACTAGTCACCAGAAATCATAAGTGCATTTCCTTCCTAAACAAGCATCTAAGAGCAGAACCAGTGCCGAGGTAAAAGTGCAATAAGCTAAATATATTTATTTTTTTGCAAACAAATAAACAAAACAAATAAGTAAGTGTTAAGAGGACGGGTCAGGGTAGTATTTCTTGAAGAGGTGGGGCTTCAGCCTGCGGTGGAAGAGGGCCAGTCGCCTTGGAGCAGCAGAGTGAAGTGGTCGGGTGGGGGTGTAAGGCTTGACCATAGCCTGGAGGTAAGAAGGAGCTGTTCCTTCCACTGCCCTGTAGGTTAGCACCAGGGTCTTGACCTGGATGAGCTGCTACAGGGAGCCAGTGGAGAGACCAGAGAAGGGTAGTTGTGTGGGAGAACTTGAACACCAGATGAGCTGCAGCTTTCTGAACAAGCTCCAGAGGTCTGATGGCCGACGCCGGGGCAGCAAGGAGGGAGTTGGGGTAGTCCAGGAGGGAGTTGGGGTAGTCCAGGAGGGAGCTGGGGTAGTCCAGGAGGGAGTTGGGGTAGTCCAGGAGGGAGTTGGGGTAGTCCAGGAGGGAGGTGACCAGAGCCTGGATGAGCTCCTGCACCGTCTCCTCCTGGGTGAATCCTCCTGGTGTTGTCTACTTCACCAGGGAAGGCATGCGTCTTGTATAACACACACGTTCACACATGGGAGCGGCCCAGTCCAACCTCAACCTTCCACTGTTGCTGTCCACTTAGCAGTTGCAGTGGAGCGGTTTGGTGCCTTGCTCAAGGGCACCTCATCTGTCACTGTCGAAGGCAAAATGTATTTGCATTCCCAGCCGGAAATCTCCCAGATGGTCAGAGATGTGTGTGTGTGTGTGTGTGTGTGTGTGTGTGTGTGTGTGTGTGCTACATCACATTAGCACCCCAGCTCTTCCCGGTAGTGATGTGCTGCCCCAGGGTCAGGTTATAATAAGGTGACACTCTCTGCCTCTTAGCCTTGTTTAATTCTCTCTGATGTCGGCCCACACTTCCCCTCATTGTCTCTGTTCCTCCATCCTGCTCGGAGGGCTGGTGCTGAGACCCCTGAATGTCAGCGAAGGACCCGAGTGTTGGCTCTGGGGTGCTTTCTCATGACAATGAAACTCACAGTTGGTCACAGCTGCAGCACTAAGACAAGAGGCTGGCAGTTCATTCCTGGCTGCCCGTGGACAAGAGAAGACAGGACACAGGAACCCCGTCGTTCTGAGTGCAGTGCTTATTTGAACTCCTCGTGCTTTTAAACTTTAAAGATATTTCTACTTGTTCCAGTAAGCCACTACTGAGACGGTAGTATTTGGTTTTGACGCACGTTCAAAAGAAGATCCATGTATCCAAAGTTGATGTTTTTGCTTGGTATTTATTAAACACAACATTTACGTTGTCAAACAAAAAGAAAAATGTTTCCAAACCAGTATTCTGAAGTATGTGGTGTGTGTGTGTGTGTGTGTGTGTGTGTGTGTGTGTGTGTGTGTGTGTGTGTGTAAAACTGTAGCTTCCCACTACCGTCCCATTCGAAGACCAAACATTACCTGCCATATACAGGTGCCCTCAATCAAATCAACTCACTGACATCAAAATAAAAGTCCACACATTTATCAAAATAAAAGTCCACAATTAGGCAATCTTGCCTTGATTTACTGATTATCCCATGACATCATGTTTTTTTATTTATTTGTTTATTTATTTATTTATGTATTTATTTATTTTATTTATTTATTTATTTTTATGTTTTCTGTTTGTTTATTGAAAATGTAAAAAAATTTCATAAATAAAGAGTTTAAAAAAATAAAAAATAAAAGTCCACACATTTAAACTACAAATACTACAAAAATGGCTCCTACAATATTTGCGAAAAAGCTGGACAGTCGCCAACGGCTTTTCCTCTAAAATTTAAAAATGTAGAATACTGCAATACTGAACACAGTGTGGCTTTTGTTTGAAACCATGATTTCATAGTTTATTTTCTCATTTAAAGATTATTTTAAAGCAGTGACATAAAAGGTACTGACATGTGACGACAGTAATTGGCTGCGTGTGAACCTACAGGGCTGGAAGCATACAGATTGTCCCTCAGCCTGCCAAGCGACCAAGACGCTCACGCTCATGTGCCTTCGAAGTCTGGAAAGACGGCGCACTTATTCCGTCGAAAATTGTTGGGAATGTTTGTGAGAATACACAGATGACTGAGACTGAGTATCTCAATTGTATTTGACCTGATTCGTTTTGTTTTTAATGTCTAAATAAGAGAGCAGTTATCATTTACAACCATGTGACTTTATCTAATGAATATCTAATGAAGACATACTCTGTTTTAACCCAGTAGGCCTGTCTCTCTGTTTCTGTCATTCACACACACACACACACACACACACACACACACACACACACACACACACACACACACACACACACACTCCCTATCTCCTGTACACACAGGGAAAGACATTCGGCGAGGTTATCTCAGTTCAACACATGAGTTTCGTTAGCAGCCAGAACTCCCCCGCACCACGACCGATGCCAGATTTTCAAACAAACACAGATTTTTGTGCTTATCAGATGTAACATGTCAGCATCAGTTGGGCGAGGTGAGAAACCTCTGATAGTGCCCTGTCGGGAGGAAATTGCACCCCCCCCCAACCCCCCCCCTCCAGAAAGAGGCAGATGCCCAGATCTTAACGTTATTAACTACAAAGTCACAGGTGGTTAGCGGGTTCACGCCCTCTGGGTTGTGATGCTAGCTTCAATGGACCTTCTAATCTGGCTGATAATGATGATGATGATGTCACACAGCGACTGATGATGTCACACAGGGAATCGTTCCTTTTTGTCCGATGCATGAAGGTTCCGTGCGCGTGCAGAGGGAACGTTCGTACGGAATTGGCCGAGTTTTATTTTGAAATCCTTCATCAGTCATATGTGATGGAGATACAAAGCGCAGGCCGGATACCTCACCTCATCTCTCGCCTCCCTTTGAGGACAGTCTGCCTCTGAAAAGGTAGAGCAGTAAAAATCAATTTCCCATTGACCCCCCCCCCCCCCCCTCGGCTGAGGCCCATCCATCTAGCCTGGATGATGAGAAGATTGGTTTAAAAGTTGTTCTCTGTGTTTCTGACTGCTGCAGGTCAGGGAAATCTTTTTGATGTCTCTATAAAAGAATGAAGCAGCAAAGAATGTGTTGTGATATTCGCCGGCGTGGCTGGTCCTCGGTCAGGTTGTACACTCCAGTTCATATCAACTTAAAAAGAGAGCAAAAGTAGAATAAGCAGCAGTTTCCAGGTAAGCAAAGCCTTTCCACGACTCACTGGCCCACACAGCAGCAGCACATCCCCTGGTTGTAGAACGAGTCAGTTTAATGTACAAGTGCAACATTTAAGCTTTGGTCAGACTACAAGACAAATCATCAAATCATGTCCAGCAAGGTCAGTTCAGACTGAGTAACTGGTCTTGAGTAAATCCCTGCCTTGCTCTAGGAAAGGTGTGCACACTAAGCCAGTGGTCTTCAGTCCTGGTCCTCGGTTTCTATTTTACTCGGTATTTAATTGCATTGACCGTCTAAACCGGTCCCTGAACAGACAGCTAGAATGGAAGTGCTCTTGGCTGCAGGACCATGATTGAGATCCACAACACGAGGCAGCGGGGCCAACATGGGGCATCACTCACACAAACGTCTCAAGTTGACGCCACTGAGAGGCAAAACATACATGGAACATAGAGTCACTTGCCAAGTGTATGGGGGGGGGGGGTGGTTTGAATGTCGGGTGGCATGAAGCAACTTGGCAGAATCAGAAGTATACTGGTGGTTTGCCTTACCATACTTAGTATACTTATACAGTATATTAAACGGTCCCTTGTGACTTTCCTTGAGTAGTGGAGCAGATGCTTTGTTTGTCTATAGTGAGCTAGTGTTGTTGTTCAGGTTCATTCTCGAGCCGCCCCATTGGCTGTTGCCTGCATCGCTCTCAGATTTCCATCTTGGCGAGTCTTTTCAACCGACTGAGCCCAATCAAATTAAGAACACGTCGGAAAAAAAATCTTGTCCAGCTCTGACCGGTCTGGAGTCGTCAAGAGGGCCAAGGTCTGGAGTCTCGAACCCGGGGTCCCCGTTACCCAAGACCCACCTGTTGGCTTACACTTGCGTATCGTAGAAATCGGCCAGTGTGACCTAGAGCTGTGATTTGATGAAGCCCACCACGTCCAGGTGTGTGTTCCAAAACATAATACAACACATCTAAATCAACTGTGTTCCTTCACAGGGCCAGGAGTGTGTACATTTTCAGCATGGGTGGTCCCAGTAGGAATTGATCCTCTGACATTGTTGTTGCTATGTTATACCGATTGAGAAGCAGGACCTCAATGAATATCCCTCCATGCCAAGACCTGACTCTGCTCCCCCCCGGCCCCCCGCCCCCCTTTCCCCTGCAGATCCATCTGTAATTGCTTCGGCTGCAGAGAATGATAATTGACATGCAGAACATGAATGTTATCAGGTATGGCAGGTTGACCTTTCCAAGGTGCGGAGGGAATATTTTCCACATCTACATGTGTGGCATCGGGCAAGTAACCATAACAACCACACACTAACTAAACAAAAAGCACGTCTTGGCACCTCTGAAGGTTCTTCAGGCTGAAAAGGTTCTGCACCTTCAGGAGTATAACTCAAACCAGAAACGCAAGAAAGGAAATGATTTGGAAAATAAAACATAATAAAGAGTCTGAGTTTACACTTCAGAGCAGGAATCTCTTCTATTTGGGAGGGACACGTCGTTGCTAATGACATTGAATGATTAAAGTGTATCATTCAAAATATGAACTTCACGCACTGCCCTCCAATTGATACTGAGATTAAAAATCACCCGTTGTAGGATTGTAAAATGAGATAAACCAACATTATGTGGCAACCAAATTCAAATTTTTTATGTTTGAGTGTGAAGATGTTATTTTCCATGTGCAGGTCACCTCCCTACACGAATCTACCCACGTGTCTGTAACGAGGCACCACTGGTTAATAAAATAGCTAAATAAAAATACAAGTGAACTGAGCATTTTTATTTATTATTTTATTTTATTCAATTTATTTTATTTTAGTCATTTAATTCATATTTCTGTCTGAGTCTGGAATGGGAAAGAATGAGGAAAAATAAAATAAATTAAAAATAAATAAAAATAAAATAAAATGAATAAATAAAAAATAAAAAATCAATTTTTTCCCTTAAGAACTGCCAAAGAATTCTATTTTTCCAAAAGGGCTCTTCAGGTACTACGCAGACACATACCACTTAACAAAGCACCCTCTTGAACCCTTATTTTCTAGTGGCTGCTGCGTCTCGTGGTGATGCCGGACCGTCATGGCTCACCCGGTAATGGGCCATGCCCATGCGTAATTAGACTGACATTTCTCGCTAACAGCCCAAACCTCTGTAATTGCTTGTTGCGGTTAATTCTAATATCCAGGGTGAGGTGTGCTGCCGGTCTGGCGTACGCGTCGTATTTATCCGCCCCGAGAACATTATGCACCAATGTCTATTTAATGTGTTATTGACTTGCATCTATTGCTAATTCTTCATGTTCTCCTCAACTGAATTAGCGTCCCTGGGATCGGAGGCCAGACCTGAGCGGGGAGATTCCAAGGTAGTTACTCAGCGCTATTAAGAGGCATTAACAGGAGGCAGCAACATCAGCGGCAGTGTGCTCCCAATGCTGCTCTAACAAACACAGGGCCATTAGGAGTACCCATCATCTCCTTCTCTCTAATGGGATTTCTTTTTTTTAGCATTGCTATCTTTTCTTGATGCTCTCTCTCTCTCTCTCTCTCTCTCTCTCTGTCAGCCTATATTTCTCCTATTCCACCGTTACGAATTTCCACCCATTACGCCTCTTCCTCTTCCGATTTAATTAATGACACGCTGACATGCAATTTGTCAAAATGACATTTAAGTGTGTAAAACCTTATCTTTTTGGGTGAAAACAGTCAAACAACTCAACATGTTTCTGGGAACTTTCCAGTCTTAAAACAAGTGACGTAATCCACCTCAAGTTATTCTCACGCTTGAACTTATTCTTGGAAAAGGTAAAGTTGGCAAAGTGAAATTGCGCTGAAGTAAAGACAAACTATCTCACCCTGTTGGCTTGTTAACCTGTTTAAACAAAAATAAGATTATTAAGACTGAATTCTATGACTTGCAGTGCAGTTAGTTCAAGAGTAGTAGTGTGGAGAGGAGTGGGGAGATACAGAGGAGTGAAGGGGGAAGAGGAGAAAAGGGGTGCACTTCCCCCAGTGTCAGCGGGGGAAGTCTTTTATTCATGTGCATGCTCTCGTGCTGCTCGCCCGACTGTGGAATAATGGATCATTCCCACACTACATGCAGTCAGAGGGAGGCCTGCAGATCACCGCCTCCGCATGACTGGGCTCGGTGAATGGCGGGGAGAAAGGGTGCCATAGGTGCAGGGGGACGGAGGGATGGAGGGAGGGATGACGCGAGCAAGGAGAGGAGAGAACAGCGATGTTATGATAATGAAAGAGGGAAAATGAGGACAAAATAGAGGAGAAGGAAGCACACCCGGGTGTCTTGACGCTCGTAGCCTCTTGTGATCACATGAACCAAGTCTTTCACCGAAGCACATTTTGTGATTGGATTTAAAGGGTAATTTCGGGATTTTTCAACCTGGCCTCTATATCCACAAAATCGCCTATTAAACCACAAAGTAGATCCCAAAAGTTTCGGAGTTGCTCCGGTAGATCGGCTCAGCCGGCAGTCGCCTCGTTTGTCAGAGTTGAGAGTTCAGAGTTGTTGGAAATATGACAAAGGTGGTCTATGAAAGCAAGAGGGTTGACTTGTTGCATGAAGAGGATGGTGTAAACAACCGTCCTCTTCCTGCAACAAGTGAACCCTCTCGCTATAGACTACCTTTGTCCACCGTCCATTTCAGAGCGGGACTTCTCCTTGAGCTAGACTTTAGTTTTCTGGTTAAAAAAGGTCTATTTCTGTAGCGATCCTTTCAATAATGTTGTCAGACACACGAATAACAATCTGAGCCTGTCAGTGGCAAAATCAAGCACTTTTAGTGGAGGTACTTTGACCACGCCCACTTGCCCCTACAGATTACATTGCAGCCATTGAGCCCGTTTCGCGACTGCCGGCTGAGCCGATCTACCGGAGCAATTCCGAAACTTTTTGGACCTATTTTGCGGCATAAATGACGATTTTGTGGATATAGAGGCCAGGTTGAAAAATCCCGGAATTACCCTTTAAACAAATGGCGCCCTCAGCCCAGAGGATTGATTCTCCTTTTAACGCCTTCATAAGGATCCCAACAACAAATGTGGAAAAATAGAGTATTTAGCTTAATGCTATCCCATAGTATGTGTTGCCTGTGATAGTTAAGACAACACCAACAACAACCACCCGTTCTCTGAGACCATCAACACAAAACTATTTCAAAACAGATTCACATCATATTCATAATATTTCCAGAACCTAAAGGGGCAGAGAGACAAGGAGTGAATGGGAGTGAAGGCAGAAGAGGGTGAGATAGAGAGGAGTGCTCACGCTGAGAGTGATCATGCCATTTGTCTCCATCCCCGGTCGCTCTTTAATACTACACACCCATAATGCACTGCGGCTCCAGAAGCCCACACCGCTGTGGGTCATGATGCCACAACTCTCCACCGAGTTACGCGGCGAACATCCCTCATGCACTTTCCTGACCACGGCTGTCTCCACACAAGTCACACACACACACACACACACACACACACACACACACACACACACACACACACACATTTCAACTCGCAGCCTCCACGCTGGGTGTCCTGCTGAGGCCTCCGTCAGCTGTGACTGACAATGTGACAGAGGGACTCGGTTATGAGTCATGCCCGGGCTGGTGGCCTCACAGCTGGGTACCTCCAGCATCACACCTGGGTACCCTGCACGGCTGCCAACCGCCAACCACACCGGCGAGGCTGAAACACCGGAGAGGGGAAGAGGGGGCACGAGTCAGTCAGACGGAGGTGTTTGGAGAGGAGATTACCTGAAATAGAAGGAGAGTATTAAATATGGATGTGTGACAGACTTGAAGCGGCTTGTAAGGTGAAACCGGCGTAATAAGGAGTGACGCCACGCCGCCTTTTAAAATGACATCTGCTAACAAACCAAAGACGGAACGAGGACGCGGCGGAGAGGTTTGTTTGAGGAGGTGTTGTGTGAGAAACTGTGGCGCTGCTGGAGGAGGTGTCGTCGCGTTGAGCAGCAGATTGAGGGATTAGAGAAATGCTCAGTAAAGCTGGTCTGTGATGAGAAGTCAATCCAGCTGCACTGCTGCTGCTTTCAACAGGCAACAGCTGACCAGCACACACACACACACACACACACACACACACACACACACACACACACGAGCAAAACAGCATTCAAACTATATGGATACCACCCAGCGAACCATCACGTCTTACTGTTACTGTACATTTTGCCAACAGCCAAGAAACCCATATGAGCAGAGACATGTCGGCCAATGTACAGCTTCACTTTCACTCAGTAGCCAATCACCTACAAGCTAAATGTATAGCGAGAGACAAGCCCCGCCCCCGCAGACAAGACACCCGGCTGACCATTCAGGCCTCAGATGCTGGTGATCTAATCACCTCGTCCACATGTGGCACCTCAGCTCACCTCAGCTCACCTGTCCACACACACACACACACAGGCACGCACACACACACACACACACACACACACACACACACACACACACACACACACACACACACACACACGCGCGCGCACGCACACAAAAAAACCTCCAGAAACTTGTGCCCCAGCTGGGAGTGGAGCCACCCAGACACCCAGACACAGATCACTGGAGCAGGGACCAAACCGGCACCTGCTGCCTGGCTGGGAGAATCACCTCACACACACACACACACACACACACACACACACACACACACTCTCTCTCTCTATCTCTGGTCTCATGTTTGTAACTGTATTTTGCCTCCCAGTCTTTGTTTTAAAGTGAATTTCCCGTCCTTCTCCAGTAAAACGACCTTTGCTTGGTTATTTGTTCACTTCGTTTCTGCTTTCCTTCCATTTCATCTTCCCTTAATTCCTTTATTTGTCTTCCGCCTCTTTTTCATCTGTGTCATCTCTCTCACCTCCTCTCTGTTTTCTCTCTTTCCCCCTCTCTTCCTTACACTACCCGATCCCAAAAACCTTCCTGACTCTTACTCCTTCATTTAATACCTTCATGCTGTCTCTCTCCTACATGGTCATTCTAGGAACATCTCTCACATCTATCTTGTCACGTTGGCAACGTATTCTACTGTTGTACTCATTGTAAGTCACTGCGGATGAGCACCAGCTAATTGTCTTTACAATTAAGACAAGTGAGACAGATAAAGACCTGATATGCAGCGTCCTCGCCCTCAAGTACGCTCACAAAACCAAAAGAGAACAACCAAAGAAATTATGTTTAAAGATTACTAGCTACTTGTAAGCCATCGAAGAAACACTTAATGAACTCCTCATTCTTTTACTGGATGTGAAAGTTTATGTAGACATGTGTCTCCTGACCCCAGGGTCCATGAAACTCTTTTAAAGCCCATAGCATCATTTAAAAGTCCAAATCCAATCTGAGAAAAATGGGTATTTTTCTTTAAAATGTCCTTATAAGTTGACTTTTGAAAATACAGGGTTTTCCCTCAGACAGCACCAGACTGTCCTGGTGACCTTGTTGTCTGATTGACGGTGCCGAACAACACGGGGAGCTAGCCAGTAACGCTAACATGACAATAACTGATGGATTTGAATTGGAGATGGAGCGGGAGCCGCGGAGCATGGTGGCGCCACAGCTGCTGTTTCCTTTGTGTTCATATTTAGCTCATTACAGGGCTGCAGATTTCCCAACCACTGTGAGAGTCACAGTCTGCGGTCCCGGGGAAAAAAGGCTGAAGGTGCCCTGCTGAGCGCTCATCGCACTCCCAGCACACACCTCCACCGAGCGTCACGCACCGACACTTAACACGACTTCAAGCCGTGCTGTAAAGCTCAACAAAATACAATAAAAAGTCGAGTGCGGCCCTTTGGAAGTGATTACAGAGTGTTGCAGGTATGGAGTATGATGGAAACAACATAAACAAGGGGGCATAAAGAGGCATGACCAACTAGAGAATAAAACACATCGTACACCACAGGAGCTTCAGTTGTAACCGTGTGGTGAAAGCAAAAAGGGAGAAATATATTGAGACTATACACAGACTGGAAATAGGTCTAATGTCACAATCCCCTGAGATAAAATGATGAAATGATCGGGCGATAATCATTATTTAGTAATAACTTTAATAGTGCAATATTATGCTGCATGATAGACGCTTATTTTGACTAATTATATCTAACCAGATGTGTAATTGGTAGGTTGAAAGACCGCAGATGGCAATAGATGGGAAGATTTCCATGCAGCACGATGGTTCTGTACCACTGAGGTTAGTTGAAATGTAGCTTTACAACTGCACTAAGGTTATTTTTGTGATATATTTTTATTATTTTAATGTGAATGTATGAAGTTCAACTGGAAGGAAAAAATTTGTTGCTGATGAAATGGTATCAGCAAGAGAACATTTCAACATGGGTTCCCTAGGTCAGTCTGCTTTAGTGGTGTTTGACTTATGGTATTTATTTCCACTGCCAAATTTGTATTTGAATTAATTAATTAATTAATTGTATTTTGTGCTGCAGTGGAAGAAGAGTTTTGTCTGCTTAAGTCAATATTTTTTTATTACTTGAAGCCTATATTTTTTTTTGACCACGTTTGTCAAAATAAAAGCACCCCTACATCTGATGTCTGGTGTCCCTGGGCTTCATAGTAATCACAGCAGTGTTACAGGAACAAACCACAGTAAAAAGAAACACTCTAGACAACTCATTGGGTCCACTAATAGAAAGTGTCTCTGGTAAATGCTTCACCTAAGACGCTAAAAGGACCAGAGGTTACGCTAATAGACTATCAGTCACTTAAGTGGAGCATTATAGAGGCTGGGCTGTTTCATCTGAAGTCTCCTAGCAACCACGGATGGCACCATTTTGGTAGCATCCTGCCACCCATTCACTAATGGGTGTCTGGGTCAGAAAAACAGAAGATGCATGTCATGGATGTAGATCAGTATGATTAAACAGTTCGCTGTTGGCTTTATGTTAGCTAACTAGTCAGCTAACTATCTTAAAAATTGTTTTTGCAAAGCAGCTAATGTATGTTTTCTTTCACTATAACACCACATGGTAAAGGATAACAGAACTCCTTTGTGACATCACAATCAATTTGTCAGAGAGTTTAACGAGCATACTGCTGGAACTGCACTGATAGCACATGATAAATTACCATCAGTGCAGTTAGATGCATGGATGATATGATCTATGTTCTTTCTATATTTTAATTAAAATTATTTGTTTTCAAGAATCTTGATATTTTTCATTTTGTCATACTTTGTCAATAACAGAATGAAAGAAAAATTTTGTAACAGTACAATTGTGCTCATCAATCATCTTTGATTGAATTTAAAACATCTTTTGTCAATGAACGTTTTTGTCCTTCATCTTGTGAATTCATATTGCTTATTTTAACAGCGACGAAAATAGACCATGTCTATTCAATAAAGTTGAAATACAATCAGCTGTCCTCCAACATGGACACCGGAGAAGGCGTTACATCACCTGTACCTCTCTAGGACAAGGCTGGTATAGGTTGAGTGGAGTTATTAGGGAATATGGCTTTGGAGAGTCATTACTGCTAGTTAGATGCATTACAAAAGAAAGTGTCATTATTGAACAATAATGCTAATGGAGCCTCAGGGGCCACTATCGATCAGTGAGCATGCCACTCTTTAAGATTGATGTGATCAATAATTCAGCCATAAGGGGGAAAAAAGCCATTTTTCATAATAGTACCAGTGGCGTTGCACTTACTCCTTTGACTCCCTCTCAGAGAAATGTGAGATGCACACCTTCCTACAAAACATTTCCATTTGTGAGACTGCAGTGAAAGCAGCGTGCTAGGGAGATGCTATTAATACCATGTATTCATGGGAGAGAGCACTTTTCTGTGAAAGGCAGGCTCTTCGTCTCAGGGAGGAAGCAGCAAGCCGCTTCTGCATGGTAAAATGGTTTTGATAATGGGATATGGGGAATGCAACTGAACTCTGGAGAGGAGCTGGAGGAGGTAAAAGGGAAGTATGAAGAGAGAGAGGACAAAGAGCGGAGGGTTAAAGTGTGAATCAGTAAGAATATGGGAAAAAGTAAAGTTGTTGAAAGTAGTTTCAATAAGTAGCAAAGGGGAGAGAAAGAAAGAGAAGAAGAGAAGAAAAATGAACCTTTGAAGGTTCAAGTCCATGATGGACTCGGTTTCTTTGTTACATGCTGCAGTGGAATAAATGGCCACTTAACATTAAAAATACCCAGAATCCATTAATTTCTTAGAGACTGCCGGAAAGCATCCTGTTAGGAAGCCCATCTGTTTAGCTGGGTGTTAATTGTTATTACTTATTGTAAATGAGAGGCATCCTGGCAGCTCGGCTGACTAACGACCATGTAATGCGCCAGGTAATCTGCTTCAATCCGCCTTGTGACCTTTGTTGCATGTCATCCATTTTTCAGGGCTCGCGTGTGTCTTGCTTTTGACGCCTGTTATCTTTTTTGCGAGCGCGAAGGAACAACAAGGACCACGAGAGAAGCAAGTCCACAGCATCAGTCTGTCATTGTGTTTACTCCTTACATCCTGATGTGTGTTTAAAGTGTCCAAATGAATCCAGGGACACGCCATCTCAAGGTTCAAGGTTCAAGGTTCAAGGTTTTTTTATTGTCATGTGCACAACATTCACAAGAAAGCAAAAGTTGCCAATGAAATTCTTATGTCTCTCCGACACCTTACGCTAATGCTAAGGACAAATATTAACAGACATAATTTAAAAAACACAAGAGATATAATAGAAAAAGTACAAAATATAATAATTGGGTCAATATATAATTGACCCGGTCCTCTGTAGCTCAGTGGGTAGGAAGGTCAATAGCACTAGCATGTTTACAGGTGTGATTCCCACTAGGACCATCTGTAAGGCGCTTTGCACATCAATTACACACCAGGATAAAAGAAGAGGCTGAAAGAGCTTCAGGAGCATGTATCTCCCCTCGTGCACCTCCACAGGTATTGAGGTAGTGGGCATGGTGTTACATCACGGGTCTGAAGCTGCTGTTACCTCTGGCTATCAGGAGATTAGATCAGATCATATCCTATCAGGGACCAAAATAATAGTCACATTCATCCTGCCCTGTTTTCCCATTTCATAAAGTGTCCTGGGGATCAGACGGCGTAAGTCATGATCAGTCTGTCTGTCTGCCTGCCTGCCTGCCTGCCTGTCTGTCTGTCTGTCTGTCTGCCTGTCTGCCTGCCTGTCTGTCTGTCTGTCTGTCTGCCTGTCTGTCTGCCTGTCTGTCTGCCTGTCTGCCTGCCTGCCTGTCTGTCTGTCTGTCTGTCTGTCTGTCTGTCTGCCTGCCTGCCTGCCTGCCTGCCTGTCTGTCTGTCCAGCTGGTCCAGTGAGACAGATCGTCTCACCTCGTCGTTATCGGGGTACATGTGTCCGAGGCGAGGGCGACTCTGCTGTCTTCCTTCAGAGCATCACTCCTCCGCTCTCTTTCTCTTCCCTCTCTCCCTCTATCTTTCACCTCCTCTCTCTCTCTCTCTCTTATTTCTTTCTCTCTTCCACTCTCTCCCCTTTCTGCTCCCTCTCTCTCTATATATTTCACCTCTTCTCTCTCTCTCTCTCTCTCCACCTCTTCCTCTCTCTTCCCCTTTCTCCCTTTTCTGCTTTCTCTCCCTTTATCTTTCACCTATCCTCTCTGTCTCTCTCCACCTCTTCCTCTCTCTCTCTCTCTTTTCTCTCTCAGTAACAGAAGCAGATGAAGGTGAAGAGGGTGCTTGTGTCCATACAGACAAACCGGCTCGGCGTGTATTCAACAGCTCATGTAGTCCAGAACAACACGAGCCTCTCAGGGAAGTTTGATCAAGGCTGCTTTTGACATTATAACTCTCTCCGGGGCCGTTACTGTTTTCTTCCCAGCTCCTCTCCAAACTGCTCGCTCCCGAAAGAGTTAGCAACCTGCAATAACAGAGGCCTGGCGAGCGCTACGGTCCGCTACCCAGCATCAGCTCTGGACCCCGGTTAAACTGAGACGCGTATAAATCTCCCTATTAAACATCTGGGCTTTCTATACAAGGAGGGAAGGCTGATGGTGCGCCGCGTACCTGACACCAGATACTCCCTCTGACACTGGGCCTCGAGGACACCTAGCAGCAGCCACTCGCTTTTCCATTGGTTGCGAAAGCCCCGCCGTTAACCCCCGGGGTGTCGCGAGCTTACGAGGGGAAATGTGCATCGTGTTTCCACACACCTTTTGCCCCGACTCCCGACCAAGATTATGATGTATATACGAGCAAAAAACCCCGAAAAACGTATAAAGCTCTTTATCAATTGCGGTGTGCAACGCGATCCCCGTACGCTTCTGGGGATTCTCCGATATACGCTGGCCTCGCGCTGAACCGGCTGATCTGGTCGTTGCTGCAAAAATAAGACTTTCCCGAGGACCGTCGAAAGTGAACGCCTTGAGTGTTTTCCCGTCTGTTAAGTGTGGGATTAAAAAAAAACCAAAAACCTGACATATTAGCTGGTGACAGGTTCCATGTCGGGGCTCCAGTTTATGCGTCCAAGGCTGCTGATCCCCACGCCCGGCTGAAACCGGGTTTATAGGACCCAGGGACCCGCAAAGTTCCAGCATGACACGCTAATGGCTTTATGTGTTTAAATGGTGTGCGCTGTACCGTTTCATTGCACGAGCGCTATCGGGGAAGATCTGACAAGTTGATTCCTCGGAGGAGAGATAAGAGCCAATTTGTTAGCCCAGTAGGATTAGCTGCAGCCCTGCTCTGGATTTTGGCCTTCACTTAGCGAATGATGGACAGAGCACAGCTGTCATTTTGAGCCGGCGAATCTGTTGACGGCGGTGGATTCAGTTGAGAAAGCATCGCAGATTTATGAGTCATTAATCACCGTTTGATTCCACCGTGACTGTGTATAGCCGCCATGTACAGAAGGTCACAGGTTTGATCCTGACAGAAGCCATCTCTGTCAGAGTTTCCTTGGACAAAACACTAAACCCCAACCTCCTCCAGGGAAGACGCTGCTGCAGCCCGGCCAGTCTGGTGACATGTATGTGAGGCTCAGAGGAACGTACACAGAAACGCATACTGTGTGTAATACCACAATTGAAGTACTCTCATGCCGGGATCAGAGTACATGATATTTGTGTCTGTTACGATGGTCACTGTGTCAGATTAGGCGATATAGAGTGATAAATTCATGACATGACAGACGACACGTTGGTCAACGACCAATAATCACTTGCTGCGTGATGTCATCAGAAAGCAGGTGCTAGGCAACGAGAATGTAAACAAACAATGGCGTCTGAAGCGGTATGCATGATATTAGCTGTCTTGTGTTCTGAAAAGGCAAAAAAAAGAAAAAACGACTGTGGACCCGTTCTTGGGTCGCATGAAGAGAACAGTGTGGGTTGTCAATCCTTCAAAGAGGTGAAAAATAACCATGTTTTATCCTGTAGTGAAACCTAAATGTAGCTAGCTGGCTAGCCTCCACAGCTGACAACCTTTCCTCTGTTTCATAGCTCCACCTAGTGGCACCAACAACTTCACCATGTTTGTTTACAGCGCTCCGTGCTCCTATTGGTCAACGTCACGGACGAGACGGAACACGTCATGGACGGCAAAAAAGAATTCTACCATGCTAGTGTTTTGTAGGGACGTCGTGAGGCGTCCCAGATGCAGCGTCGGTTGTCGTCCACTATGTCACACTACACAACATAAAATGATCGATTGTCGCACCCTGTCGTTCCCGACTCGACCCGACGCCCTACGTCTGCCCAATCGGGCTATAATCGTAATAATCGGGCTAACCCTAACCCTAACCCTGACCTGATATTGTGTAGTCTGAACCCGCCATAAGCAGCCTGGCCAGTCTGGTGAAATGTGAGGCTCAGAGGAACGTACAGAAACTCATACTATGAAATACTATAAAATGCTAAAAATGAATGAATAAAATATGTTTCTTCTGAATGAGACGTGCAACACTCACAACATGTTTCACGCTGAAGACATATACAGTTATACAGTGATATACAGTTGAAAAAGTTTTGTGAACCCTTTTGAAGTACCTGCATTCCTGCATAAATACACACACTGATTTAACAAATACACACAATAAATGTACTTTTATGCTGTTCAATCACGGAGGGCCGAGAGTCTGCAGGTTTTCACGCCAACCAAAGACCACAGCAGGTGATGTCACTGATCATCACACCTTCAACCAGAGAGGAGGAGCTAATCAGTGAAATCACCTGGTGGTGTTTGGTTGGACTGAAAACCTGCAGACACCGAGGCACGTGATTGGACAGTCCTGCTCTAGGATAATGACTTCTATGAAAAGGGGTCAGGTGATCCAATCAAAGAGAAGACATACAGGTGTGGGTCAGAGGTCCTGTCATAAAAAAAACCCACAAGTTTGGTTACCAAAGAAAGAGATCTGGTGAAGTGGAATCTGCCTCGGTCATGTCCAAAGACTCGGCCTCCATCAGTCATCAGATTACCTCCTGACCGGTGCACAGGTCTGATCAGCACAGGCCTCAACGTTTGGTTGAGGTTATTGCTGCTGAAGGAGGTTCCACCAGTGAATCTCGTGGTTCACATACATTTTCCAATCCAAGCGGTTAAGGTTTGGATAGAAAAAAAAAGTACATATTTTTATGTTTTGTTGAATCATATTTTCACAGGTTCACAAACTTTTTCTCACCACTGTATATGTATAGTATGCCTTACCCTATCCCATAGTCTATATTAAGTTATATGTGCATATATATATAAGTTATTATATATATATATAAGTTATATACTATATATTAAGTTCTGTAAGTAATATCACCAAGACAAATTCTTGTACATTTATTTTTATATATATATATACTTATATACTTGGGACTTAAAGTAATCATGACTGTAGTCTAAATCAAGAACATCTTTTTTCCATCTCTCATGCACTGAAAAGTTGCCGTCTATTTTCTCTCCCTCCTACAAATTCTTTTTTAAATTTCTCTCCCCTCGTTTATCGATGTACCAGCTCTGTTCTGATGTTGGCACCGCGGTCCCCCTCCTCTCTGCCAATCCACTCAAATATTTACCTTTTCCTCTTGTCCAAGGACATTTGTGGTTTGTGTAATGGTGGGTAAGGGCTAGTATTGCCCCTCCACGCTCCTGATTTATGTGGTATGAGAGGTTTGGTGAATAAATATTAAAACACAAGTCGCTCCATTGGCTGCCAGCAATAACAGGCTGACTGGTTTCCTGTGCAGGGTTAGATTGCCTTCCTCGCAGGGGCTTCTGGGATGCGAGGCCAAAGGAGTCACAATACAAGGGGAGGGGCACTGGAGGGAGAGAGAGAGAGAGAGAGGGAAGGAAGGAGGGAATAGAAAGAAAACTAACCAGGCAGAATGGATGGAACAGAGGGAACAAATAATATCTGAAGGGCATTTCACAAGTGAAGGCAACGCTCTTCTCTTCAAAACAACGAGTGGGAGACGAAACACAGTCACCAACACAATGAACACCAAGGACATGACCGTGGGGGACACCGTGGCGGACGGAGACACACCTGACAGAGATAACCCGAGCGCAGGTTAGCGAGGACATCCCATCGCTGGAGAAATCATGGTTTTGACTCCGCTGGTGTCCTTGAGCGAGACGCTGAACTCGACCTGTTCCTGCTCTGCACAACAGCTAACCCTGTTTCCCATGTGATTAGAAAATACATTCTTGAGTGCAGTGTGTGTGTGTGTGTGTTGTGTGTGTGTGTGTGTGTGTGTGTGTGTGTGTTTTCACAATCAGCTCTCCTAAAATTAAAAAATCACTTGTGTTTGGAAACGATGCTGAAACTGAAAGGCTGAGAGTGAAAGCTTCCTTTGTTTTTCCTTCAGGGAGAAGTGATATTATCAGAATCACTCCAACCACCAATTAATGTACAAGAATTTATATTGGCAGAGATTGAAAACCAACAGCAGCACATGCTGGTGCACGAGGACGACAGGATCCCAGTGGAAGATGTATTTCTGAACAGCATACTTAAACATATACAGTCAACATCCAGTTATCTATAGCTACGGGTGCTTGCAGGGTGGCACACCGTAGCAGCAGAGCAGAAAGCGTCATGTTGCACGCATGGAAATGAATTATGAGCATGTGGCCTGAAATGTGCCCGAGTGTGCACGGGGGGGTGGGCGTACTATAGGCATTATAGGGGTAAACATATATCCAGCTGGGTTCGCGTGCTAGCTAGCCTGAGGATACTGGTGAGGTACGAGGCTGCGTGAGCAACATTAGGACAGATGTAGCGCCCCGAACGGAGCATGTGCCAAATCCCGCACACACCTGCACACCGGGCCCTATGGAAAAAACACTGGAGTTATCAATATGGAAAAGAAAGTGCTGACAACCTCAAGGTGGAGGTTATTCATTATACTCATGCACATGCACACACACGCACACACGCACACACGCACACACGCACACACACACACACACACACACACACACAGTCTCTATAGTAGTTTCTATACACTGTATGTGTCTAAACACATAGACACACACACTGCATAATAATGACGGTGGGGCATATGTGCACTTACAAACAAGTACACGTGCATGCACTACACCACACAAACACACACACACACTCACACATGCACACACACACACACACACTGCGAATGTGAAAATGAAAGGGCAGATGGTTCTCACCCGTCTTGTGATTCACACACACAGTATGCCTGTTGAGTGCAGCTCACCACGAGGCGTCTTCCTCTGTCAGCTCTGCAGTATCACGGTGTTGCTGCCTCCGGTTGTAATAGATGT
The DNA here is from genome assembly GCA_034670385.1 of Hoplostethus mediterraneus. Classification (NCBI taxonomy): domain Eukaryota; kingdom Metazoa; phylum Chordata; class Actinopteri; order Trachichthyiformes; family Trachichthyidae; genus Hoplostethus; species Hoplostethus mediterraneus. The sequence continues at coordinate 368,186 of JAXDDW010000108.1, forward strand.
AGAGTTTTATCAACTATTGTAAAACATGTTGGTATTAATGGTTCAATGCAGCAGTCCGGTTAGATCTTTCTAAACTGCAGATTGATGCAGAGATCGCTCCACCAGCAACCTCACAACCTCACAACCTCATTCTGGTCAGTTACAGATTACATACTGCTAGTCATAGTACTCATTTGATAGAATTAGTAAGCATACACACACGACATCAATAAATACTACTGATTTGTACTCATTGTGATGCTTGTACATTGTGACTATTAGTAAAGAATAGTGAATTATTATAGGAGATCCTGATCGTTATGTCCTGAGTATACCCAGTGTGAGGAAAAGAGAGAGATGAGTGGACAGATGAATTTCAGAATTGGAATGTAATTGAATTATCAAACTTTGTGGATGCACATAAAACCATGAATTCCATATATGCAAAGCAGTCAGGGAATAACCTTCCCACAAAATGATGCTTTTGATTCTCCGACGTTTCAAACTGGATTTGCTGTGTTTCTACCAAACCGGCTCCCCAGACGTCTCAAATCCAGATGGGCTCCTAATGCCTTCACTACAAAAATATCTTGATTTAAAGTCTTAAAACCATATTTTTCTTAATCCATGTGAAAAAAAAATGTGGAAGGGAATTTCACTCTTTTCCCAGTGCAGTTAGATAGTTGCGAGAATGTTCTTGAAACAAAAGACAGTTTACCTCGAAATGAGGAATTTCTGCTGAATTCAAGATGACTTGAATCGAGAAAACGTGTTGATTTACATTGGAAACAAGTCATTTCACGAGTTTGAAGAAAAGTGAGTTTGTGAGACCCAGTAGTGGATTGAAAGCCTGTTAAGGAGGAAGTATGTGCAGTGTTGTTTTGTGCCCTCAGTAAATCCCAAAGCTTTTGTTCCACTTCTGAGAGAATTCCTGAGCTCATGTGCTTTTTTTGCTTCCATATGCATGGCTATCTCCCCCCAGCACAGCTGTAATCAGTCATATGATGTTCCTCCTTCCTTTAAAGACCACATTAACATTATTTAGCATAACAGGTAGAACTACTTCCTGTGAGCAGAAGTGAGATTTTTTGTGTCGCTAGTAGATGCAATGTCAATTTAGTAATTTTAACTCTACAGTGGGTAGATGAATGTCATCGGTCTCACATCTTTGAGCTGCACTGATGTTTCCTTTTTGAGAGTTTAAAGGATTTACGTGTTAAGAGAAAATCACGTGCATGCTTTTATATTAATAAATAACAGTTTAACACAAGTAAATGAGATCAGCGAGTGCATTTGGAAATACTTTAGCCTTTTATCTTTGCAGACCTTTTACACTGTTCATGCGACTGCGTAATGAAAAGTTTCTTATCTTCTCCACCATGTATGTGATACCTGAATCAATCAGGCCTGTTAGCCTGAAAGCATCCGTCCCATACGTTTAACTGCTGCTGCCATCTCAATAATTAGAAATCTTCTCGTTCTTATTATCTTGCTCATTTTGAAAAACAGTTTGAGGCGAAAACAACTCCCGGAAAAAAACTAACACGAGGCTATCTGATGCCTACACCTTAAATAAAACAAACAGTATTTGTCACAATATTTAATGATTTTGCCACTTGCATTTGCAAAAATCATTAGTGTGTTATTTTCCCGCTGTGCTGAGGTGTTAGCGAGCGGCGGCTAATATCACCGCTGTGTATGCAACACCATGTTCTCTATCAGGCTTTGAACAGTGTGTTGTCTTTCTTCACACCACCAACTGAGACGCACATCCACCGTCAGCATCAATTCTCTGTTTGATGAGGTCCCGCTTTGTGTGTGTGTGTGTGTGTGTGTGTGTGCATGTGCATGTGCATGTGTGTGTGTGCATGTGTGGGCTTTTGTTTATCATTAAGCCTGGCTAGACCAGTCAATATGTTTGTTCCAGTTGACATCTTTTTTGATGGGCCCTGAGGTGGCCATGTGATTTTGTTTGTTAAGTATTTGTGGATACAGATACAGTCTATTGATGTTTGTGGTTAGAGATCACCTCTCTCTCTCTCTCTCTCTCTCTCCGTCTTCCTTTTCTTTCTATCTTCCTCTTTCTTTCTCTCACTTTTTCGCCCTGTCCTCAGCTGCTCTGTAAAACACTTTGTGACAAACCCACTTTGTAAAAGCGGCATTATAATTCAATTTGACTCCGCTTCACTTTCGTCATTCTTTTTCTCTCCGTCTGAAAAAAAAAATCGGCTGAAAATAATCCAGCCATTTATTTGATCAAGCGAGAGCAGAAACATTTAGAAAGTCCAAGGGAAGGTTTATTTTACAAAACCCCCTGAACCTGCCGCTTGCTTGTTTTCAGTAACTCAATCTTTGCATGTACATTCTTTGTGCTATTTGGACACAAAATTCTCAGTTCGTTCTGCAGTCACGTCGCTCCAGAATCCATCAGTGGACGCAGTTACACCCACCAGCCTTGCGATGACATCATGCCTGTAGAAAATCAACTAGTTCCATCAACCAGGTCCAACTGAGTGTCGTGCATTTGAAAGCAACCGTATCATAAGATGAATGCCCTCTGTAATAGCAACGTTTGGACTCTGATTAAAGTCCTCCCGGACAAAAGCGAAGCAGCATCATCGATGGAGTCTAACAGTTTCTGACAGTTTTCCACGAAGCACAGTGGGCCTCGTGTGTCACCGACATCTGCGTCTTCAAGAGCGAAGCTGAGGGTGTATCAGTCTTTGTGAGAAAACGTTCGCTTCGGGGTTGAGGGTTCCTATGAGTGGGGTTAGGGTTAGGGTTAGGGTTAGGGTTAGCGATGTGTCAGCTGCTCCGAGGCGGCGGGGTGAGGCGTGGGGTCGTGTCCCTCTCTCTGAACGCTCTGTGGTACTAAACAGAGCTGAGTGTTAGGGTTGGGTAAACTCATAGGGAGCGGACCGTCGGGCAGAAAGAATCTTTTGAAATGGTGAGACCCGTGGCTTTGCGTCTAATCACCGGGATCTAAAATGTAGCCAATGTCCTCTCACAGAGCTAACGAGAGCCAGGCCGCGACCTTCGACCCCGGTGGTGCTGAAGGTCGCTGCGCTCATGTGAAATTAAGAGCTATTAACAAGGAGGTCATCGCTAATGAGGACCCCTGTCTGGTTGGTCAGGGAGAGCTCTGCCTGAGGAATGTGGACCCCTCATGCTCTCTGGGAGACGTTAGCAAGACGAGCTTTCATTAGAGGATTGAAACGTGGAATCACAATTACAAGACATTTTAATTTATCGCTCTAAAGTGACTAGTAATGAATGCAATACTTGACTCTGCAGTGTGAGAGTCAAAGCCATAATGCCAAGACAATAAATACAACAAGTATTCATTTCTCCCTTTAGTATAGTTGTTCTAAGTAAGACTGCAGCAGGATCAGCTTTGACTAAACTGGCATGTAGGTGATACAATGCATCACTGGTATAGTCTAGTCTTATTGGTATAGTCTGTTTGGGCATGTGTGTGTGTGTGTGTGTGTGTGTGTGTGTGTGTGTGCATGTGGGAGGGAGTGCACGTACTGTATGCTTGCATGCTCCTCGTGTGGTTATAATTTCATCTTCCCCATCTGTGTATGAGCTTACTGTTTGTGCTGATATGAAATTACTGGATTCCACTTATGTCATTAGGATTAGATGTGTATGGGTTATTATCCTGTTAGCTCGTGTGGCGCTGTGCTGCTGGTGTTCCAGCACCAGGGGACGCTGAACCAGTTCTACGGGTCCTGGGGATCGCCTTGATGATGTCATCTGTTCTGAACTCATTGACAATCCTGTCTTTAACTGCCTGGCATTATGATGTCATAATGTAACGTGTTACTGGTGGAGGTTTTTTATCCAAAGCATCTTATACGCTTTTCACACTACACTTAACCCTGGGCTAATGTCTTTCTTAATCCTGGGTTAAGGACGCATTTTACCCCGGGCTAAGCAGCGGTTCACACTTGCATTTTTGAAGGAGGGTTAACACCGCTTTTAACCCTGGGTTAACAAACCCTGCTATGAAGCAACGTGTGAAACGTTGTGGGGTTAGAATGTAACAGGGTTAGAATGTAACAGGGTTAGAATGTAACAGGGGTTAGAACGTAACAGGGGTTAGAACGTAACAGGGTTAGAATGTAACAGGGGTTAGAACGTAACAGGGGTTAGAACGTAACAGGGTTAGAATGTAACAGGGTTAGAATGTAACAGGGGTTAGAACGTAACAGGGGTTAGAACGTAACAGGGTTAGAATGTAACAGCGAGTTAAACAATAGCATTAAACGTTAACCCGGGGTCAACAAGCTTACAGTGTGAAATCCTGAACACTGAATACCCGGGGTCAATTGTTAGCCCAGGGTTAAAGAAAACTAGTGTGAAAGGTGAGATAAGTTAACCCAGGGCTATTATGGGCTAACATATTCAAGTGTGAAAAGCCTATTAAAAAACTATGAGGCATGAAGTTCTGTTGTGTTCCTGATCTATCCCTGACAGTGTTTACTTACAACGAAATTGACCTCGCCTGAAATAGAAACACAAACAATCACATCACCACGTGCAAATTTGTGTTTGTGCTTGTTTATTTACACGCCAGTGGGGGTGCGTGGAGATTAAAGAGGTAACCATAAACTAGGGAAACCGGAAATAGCGGGGGCAAAAACTCAACAGCAACAACAACAACAGCGATGTCTGCGGTGAAAGAGCGCCAACAGTTGGATCGGTCATAAAGTTGCAGAAGTCCTCTGAGGAGCTCAGCAGGCCGAGCCAGAGCTGACCGCAAGACGTTAGCACGGAGATGGAAACAAAGCCAATGAACCGGAGCAGGAAACACTTTTCCACAAGGCAACACGACTAATCATGTGGTACTTTACTGAAGCTTTTGAAGACAGACAGCATTTGGCGGCTGATGTGTGAAGAATTTGTCCGGTCAGCACGCCTGTGATGTGTTTTTCCATAAACGTGTCCATTCTGTCTGCATGAACCTGATGTGTTCCTGCTGCAACTACACTGTGATATTCACTGAGCTACACGGGGCCACTACATATCATCGGAACAAACAAAGACAAATAGCACTAAATATAGCAGTGCGGTTCTTCTCTGATTTCCTGTCTGGCTCACACGATTCAGATTCCACTGTAACACAATTTGAAAATGGATGCGTGGAACAAAATGGAGATTTGAACTCCCTGCCAAGCCTTGAGAGAAACACACTGACGGAGAGTTCACCGTGAGTCAGAAATGAATGAACCACATTCTTGATGAGTTTGTTGTGGAGACGGCGGGGAGTGTTTACCGAGCTCGTCTGATGACAGCAGGGACAAAAGAGGTCGAGACGAGCTCAGGCGTTGTGAGAAAGCAAACCAACCCCCCTCGGCTATGAGATAGGTGTTTGTTTACACCCCCACCCCCCTTTTTTTTTCAGGCAATGAAGGTTGATTAGCTCAAGTGTGTTATCTTAGCTTATCTAAATTAACAGCAGAGACAGGTCTTCTGGATTTTACACTGACAAGAAGGATCCTCCCCTGCTGGACACGCTCAGTGATTATAGTTCATACACCAAGGCAGTAACACACACATGCAAACATCCAAGTACACACAAGTACACACACAAACACACACACACACACACACGTAAAGCTCAATACACACTCTTTACCAGGATGTCATCTGTGTGTCTAGTTTGAGACTTGTCGGTAACAGCAATATTGTCTCAAAATGTGTTGCTGTTATGTAGGGGTGGGCGATATGACTAAAAATCAATATCGCGATTATTTCAAACTTTTCAAACGATTAATGAACGATTATTTTATTGGTTTTGTTTTATTTTATTTTGAAATTTGTTTTATTTTGAAATTGACCGGATTTGGCCCATTCATTCACGGGAAAGTGATGTTACGTCTGATGTTACGTGCATGCACACACACACACACACACACACACACACACACTGGTTGCTTTGCTAACTGGCGCTTCTAGACGTTCCTCGTTCTTGTCGCCTAAATAACAATCGAAATCAACGATTACATCATTAAAATGACGATTACGATTCTAAACACGATTATCGCCCACCTCTACTGTTATGATATATTGTTGTCGCAAACATCGATGTGTTAAAAAAGACACGTCCTCTTAAAGAACGTGTTTCAGGCTCTGTGTGTGTGTTGTGTGTGTGTGTGTGTGTGTGTGTGTCTGTAGATCTGCACAGACAGACGACTGACCAGTGTATCAGCCGTGGATGAACCTGACAGTTGCGACATAATGGATGGTCAGGGCGGTAAAGTAAACACGTCGGGGTGTGACTCGTGAGTAGGGGGAGGTCACACATGCTGATTTATGGCCTGTGTGATAAATCACCTCCTCCTCCAGGGGAGGTGGGGGGGGGGGGGGTCACCATCAACCCGCCTGAATGAGGCCTGCAGTCGTATCTGTGGATTCAGCTGTGGCCTCCGTGACCTGCCATCCAGCACTGCCTGATGCCAACCTAGTTCTTCTTCTTCTTCTTCCTCCTTCTACTTCCTGCTTTGTTTGTCTGCTTCCTTACTCCTTCTCCTCCTTCTCCTCCATTTCCCATTTCCCTCCTGCTGCTCCCCCTCCCCCTTCTCTTGCTCTTTCACCCCTTTTTCTCCTCCTCCTCCTCCTCCTCCTCCTCACTTTGTCACAAACATCACAAACCCATGCATGTGCACACTGTGTATTTTTGTGTGTGTGTGTGTGTGTTGCATGAAATAATTTGCACATGTGCAGTAATAGAAGTGAATTGGAGTATTACTGAAGTCCTCTGGATGCCGCTTACTCTTTCTTTGAGAGGATTGTTTTCTGCACATTCTGCCTCAATGCATGTTTTATGCACGAGGCCACGCTGCTTCAAGGCTGCAGAAGTCTCAGATCAGTTTTCATGCATGCACCCTGTAGTACTTTGCATATTTTTTGTGGTATGGGTGGCCCCAGCGGGTACCCTTAACACCACCGCCTTCACACTAGACAGAGAGGCATGGAGGCTTTCAACACCTTTGTATCAAGGCTGCTACTCAATTAGTTCGTGGACCTCCTGCCCCGTCGGTCAGCCAGCAGGACACAAACATCAGACAATCAATGGTCCTCATCAGTATGGAGCAGGTGATCTCTGTCTCTCTGTCTCCACCCTCTCTCAATATCACATACACACATTCCAGCAAAACACACTCAGACACAGTGGCAGGCGTTATTCACCCAGGAGAGGCATGTGTGCGTGTGTGTGTGTGTGTGTGTGTGTGTGTGTGTGTGTGTGTGTGGATGTTGGCGATTGTGAATGTTTGAGTTTATTGAGTTTATTTTTGACAGGGACCATGTGCAAAAAATTATTTATTCTCAAATGAGAACAAAAAGATGCTTTGCACCAGATTTAGCAATAAGCTAATTTCCATCTGCAGTCTGATACTGTGGTAGAAAAATGTCGGATGAGACAGAAGGACAGAAGGAAATACTACTCTGTGTGTGTGTGTGTGTGTGTGTGTGTGTGTGTGTGTGCGTGTGTGTGTGTGTGCGGTCACCGGACCCTGTCATTCGATTACAGGTCACGCTAATGTAATAGTGGGACGGTGAGCCTGGCGAGGAACCGACGTCCCGGGGAACAGAGGTGCCTCAGTCCGCCACCACATTACCTTCCTCAATGACGACCTCTGTCTGGGCGGGTGCTGATGTGTTTCCCGTCCTGACGACTGTGGGAGCGAGCGAGCCTTACCGACTTCACTCAGACTGACTCCTGCTCCTGCATCTCAACAGTCACGCGAGGGTAAACCAGGGGTCACGGCGGCCCGTCTGAAACCTGGAGGATGTCCAGGTGAGAGACGGGACAGGACGGTGTCGGTCATCCCCAGATGAGGCTGTTATCAGTCGGACTTACGGGACGGGACAAGGGACTCGGCTCCCAACCCCCTGAAATCATGTTGACAGGAAATGTGTCGCCTGAGATGAACTTTGAGGCGCTCGACGGCAGATACCGGTTTATCATTCTCGGGCCTGCTTGTGAGCGTTGGCAGCTGATACAGATTTTCTCAGGCTCAATCAGCCGAGCGGCTTGAGGTAAAAGAGATCAATACTTTTCATTTTTAACACCGAGGCGATATCGACCGTCTGAAACTGGCTCTTCAGCGGGCATGGAGAGGCTTTCTGTCCCACGATAAGAGCCATATTATTTTAATCATCATCATCTTTCATCTGCTCTTCTCTTATCTCTCGCCTTTATGCAGGAAGATGGTTGAAGGGAAGGTGGCGAGAGAAACTTCACAGAGTCACAGAAGCAAGAAGAAGAAATCCTGGAGTCTCTGAACCAAGCAGTTATTAATTTTTACGCTCTTTGTTGCATTTAAGCCGCGACAGATGAGATGACACGCTTATGTCTACGGCAAACAGGAGAGAAGACTCACATGAACACACACATTTTATACAGAGAAGAAGAAGGAGAAGAAGGAGAAGAAGAAGAGGAAGAAGAGGAAGAAGAAGAATATGTGTAGAGCATCTTTATTAACAGAATTCTGAGGTACTGTAAAATACAAGGCATATAAACAGACAATAGAAAAAGGAGAGGAAGAGGAAGAGGAAGAGAAGAAGAAGAAGAAGAAGAAGAAGAAGAAGAAGAAGAAGAAGAAGAAGATGATTTGTATAGTATTTGTCTTAACAAAATTCTGAGGTACTGTAAAATACAAGCATATAAACAGGCAATAGAAGAAGAAGAAGAAGAGGGGGAAGAAGAAGAAGAGGAAGAAGAAGAAGAACATTTGTATAGTATCTATCTCAACAGAATTCTGAAGTCTGTAAAATACAAGCATATAAACAGGCAATAGAAGAAGAAGAGGAGGAAGAAGAAGAGGAAGAAGAAGAATATTTGTAGAGCATCTATCTCAACATCTAAACAGACGGGGGTCAGGGGTCGGGTGGAGGCTGAGTCCTTCTAGCTGACCTGCTGTTTGACCTGCTGGTAACGGGGGAAGCAAAGACAGAATTTCTCACAATCAGCAATATCACAACACCATTAAGGTTCAATAATAATGGTAATATTATCTTAAGAAAACAACACACACATTGTAGAATGAAGCCGTAATGTTATATCATGTCTATCATCAGCTTGATGATGGAAGACGGGGATCTAAACAGCAGGGTTCCTGTGGGGGGGGGGGGGGAGACAAACAACAGTGAATTGTAATTTTATTCATTGACTAAATTGGCAAATGAAATTCAAGTCATATCCATAAAGTGGCAATAAGGAGCAGAGGCAACACTCAGCTAATGCCCTGCCGGTGTGACTGGAGGTATCATCACACCGCAGTAATAGACACTCAAGGACAAACTCATGTTGAGAATTGGCTTTTATGTTTTGAGTAAGTCACATAACCAGACATGATTACTCTGTTATGAGACGCTGTGAACTCGGTGCAGGTGTTTCTTTCTTCATTTTACTTGAATTCAGGGTTTACATGGTGTTAGAACAAATCCATTCACAGACTATTGCATAGCTTCAAAAGCGGTAATTCTTCACCTCCTGCATCATCGACTCTTTGGAGACGGGATGTTTTCATCTGCAGGCAGCAATAAGCTTTAAAACCTCGTCCTATCAGATGGCAAGAGCACTCATGTACTGTAAGGTATATGCTAGCAGCGATACCCCAGAGGGGATCCTTTACTGGGATAATGGCTTGGATGTTGAAGCAGCTCGGTACCAGACACACAGCAGAGCAGCACCAGCATCATCAACACATCCAGAACAACAAAACGCCTTCTTAGGTGCAATGATCATCGGTTCATGTGTCTTCTTACGAGTAGCGCACGTACAGTACCGGAGTTAAAACAAGAGGGGGAACAGGAAAGGTGGCTAGCTGGGTGATGATGGAAATCACTTCCTTTTGAAGAAGAAGAAGGAGAAGGAGAGGAAGAAGAAGAAGGAGAGGAAGAATATTTGTATAGCATCTAGCTTAACAGAATTCTGAAGTACTGTAAAATACAAGCATATAAACAGGCAATAGAAGAAGAGGGAAGAAGGAGGAAGAAGAAGAAGAAAATAAGGAAGAAGAAGAAGGAAGAAGAAGAAGAAGAAGAAGGAAGAAGAAGAAGAAAGAAGAAGAAGAAGAAGAAGGAAGAAGAAGAGGAAGAAAAAAAGGAAGAAGAAGAAGAAGAAGAAGAAGAAGGAGGAGGAAGAAGAAGAAGAAGAAGAAGGAAGAAGAAGAATATTTGCTATCATCTTGGACCATATTGAAAGCACAAAAAGCTGCTCTGATCTATTCACACACACACACACACACACACACACACACACACACACACACACACAGACAGACACACACACACACACACACACACACACTGCACGTTCCTCTGTAGACCTGCTAGACTGAGGAAAGTCAGTTGACTCCATTATGAAGGTTTTAGTCATGACTAGGTTACACTAACCAGGCGCCTCATCACCTCCCATCCAGCCTCCCTATGAATCACTGCAGCCGTGTGTCCACTGTGACACGACCCAGGCTGACAGGAATTCACTCACTCTGCGTATTGTTGTTGTCAGGTAAATATCAACGTCAACGACATTGTTTGTTTTTTCAGGAAATAAGAAAAACAAAAGGGTTTCATATAAGCCCGAGGGCTTACCACGCCCACTTCAACCCCACTGTTCTGAACCCCCCACTCATCTGAACCAGCTTTTCTAATATTTCTGAACGTTTATTTTCACTCAGATTTTTGTGGATGTTTAATTAGACACTAAACTTTGATATCATATATTCATTTTTGCTATTTCAAGCCAAGTTTCCTGGGGCTTTAACCCGTAGACGATCGTGTAATCATTCAGTTGAGGTATGAATGTGAAATCACCAAATTTGGCGTCAGGAGATTTCCACTTTGGGTCCCTCCTCCCCCAAAATGTGACCCCCTTGCTTTCCGCTCTAAGCAGCTCCTCGCAGATTTACCCCCATAATCCCCGCTGACAATCCACCGGCGAGCGCTTTCAGGATTTTTAAAGGAGATTAACTAAACAAATACATCACCTTTGGAGGCTAAATCTGCGCTCAAGGAGACTTAAGAGACTCGCCGAGGCTCCGGCACAAAGAAGCAAAGACAAAGAATGAACGAATCTAATCTAATCTAGGTCACACATTTAATCTTCGCAGCAAAACCCCCCCCCCCCTGTTGAATGATGAAGTGCCCTTGAGCAAGCCGCCGCAAGGTGCCACTCCGCTCTGACTCATCTCGCGGGGATACGTTTCCTTATTTACACAGCATAATATCCTCATTATGCTGTGTAAACTCTATAAATCCTGAAAAGAAAGGTGATAAAAAATGGCGTGTGGCTGCGGACGCTGTTGCAGTGTGAGATTAGACGTGGAGGTGTTGGTTCTGCATCTTCAATATGTTCAAATATGCTCATGAATGAGACGGTGCTGACTTCCAAACGCTCCGGCTGACCTTTCCTCATGGATTATTCAGAGTTGAGACCTGTGGAGTCTGATCCATCTGGGCTTTAATGAAAGGATCCTGAGGCCATAGCACACGATGCTACTCCAGGTCTGACTCTGCAGCTCCCCACATAAAAACGCCTTAATATCTTCTATTGAGTCTTAAAATCTTATTTTTGTGAGTGAAAAAAGAATCTGCAGTGTGAGATAACTGCATTTGGTTTCAGCGCACTTTCACTGGTTTAAAGTTTGAAATTCTACAAACTAGTGGCAACATTTTAAAATGAGGCAGATCCACTAGCATCACGTTTATCACTTGATTTGTACTGCAAACTACTAAAGCCTGAGGTGTCATCTAATTATCTGGCCAGGTTGACAGATTACGAGATTAAATGACTCTGTAAAGATGTCAGTATAATGTCTGATGGTCTCAACGAACCAGTTGACCCGATGCATTCATTTTCTACAAGCAGAGAAATATCAGTCAGTGTTGCCCAGCTGAACTTTTGAGCAACATTGCCTGTATTGCCCACATACTAGTACTGCCATACGATCCGTCAGCTAGCAATCAGCTGACTGGCTCCTATTGGACGGTAACATGATGATGACGTGGCTGCTGTCTGAACACGGGGAAACGTTTTGGGGCAATATTGAAGCAAATATCTCAATATTGTTGCCTTGATCTAAGTGGCAACTTCTTGTATCCCAGGTGAATGTTTTGCTCTCTCTCAGTTCCTGTGGTGAGGTAGGTTTGTTTCCACTTCCTCAGGTTACATCCAAATCTAATATCACATGCTTGAATCAACACTCAATAACTGCAGAGTTTATTTATGTTATTGACTGCTTTTGTTCGTTTTGTTCCTGAACTGCTGCTCCAATGAGATGTTTCCGTGTTGCGTCGGGGTCCCGCCCCCAGGCCGACCGGAGCGCGGGGCGTTTGTTTTCAGAAAGCGTTTTAAAGACCTTCTGGTTCCTCGGCTTTATTGAAAAGTGTCTGTTTCATTCTCACGCAGACCTTCCCAGAGGGGGATCGGATATCTGTCGGAAGTGGAGCCAGACATTCCTTTTCTGCGATGTATTCCCTCCTGCCCCAGCGACCCCACCCCCCCTCCCAGACCCCACCCCCCTCACTCCCAGACCCCGTCAGGCCGGGATCACAACCCGCCAACGCTTAATCCAATGTACAGAGAGAACGCGAGCCGATGCTGTCCTTCGACCCTCGGCGTCGGAATCAATACTCCAGCGCTCGGGGGCCATCTTGTTTTACCAATCCGGTGGACGGCTCCCCGGCGTCCTGTTACGATCGAGCGCCCACTTCAGCTCGGGACACTTCACATCAAAGCCCGACGAATGAAAGCGAGGCCGAGCTAACATCCAGACCTTTTCATTTTGAAGGAGTTTTAAAAGGCGTGGGTGTATAATGAAGCAGTGTGATGGAGATCGCCGTGAAGAGCTTTTTTTGTTTACAGGTCCCACGTGCACTCTTTTATCAAGAGGGGGGGCGGGGCTTGGAACGCCGCTGACCAAGGCCACCAATACTGCTCAACACATGTAAACCTCTCCAGTCATCTTTATTCCTCCACCAGATCTGATCTCGGGAATAAGCTGATTTCAGCCAGACACAATTGTGTTAGAATGTGGAGAGTGAATTGATTGAAAGGGCAATAAGAGCAGATCGATGAGCAGATGAGTATCGGACCTTCAGCTCGGTGATGTGACCCCCCCGCCCCCCCCCCCCCCCCCCCCCCGGGGGCAGAGCTGGCTTCGACCCGACACCCTCTCGTTTAGTGTTTTGAGGGCGGTCATCACCCACAGCTGCGACTCTTTTCCTCCCGTTGATCGCTGTACGCCTCCGCAGAACATGTCAAAATGTAGAAATCTGGTGTAGAAGAAACCCCGCCCCCTAACCCCCCCCCCCCCCACACACACACACACACACACACACACATAGCTGGCATTCCAATGTCAGCAGGCCTCCGTTTCTTTACAATGACTCTGAGCAGGCCAGCCGGGCTCCACGGGTCACGGGCGTTCCTTACCTACATGCAGGGGAAACATCACTTATGAAAACAGTGATGGGCAGAAGTTGTGCTGCATGGAAACATGAGGTGTGTGTGTGTGTGTGTGTGTGTGTGTGTGTGTGTGTGTGAGTGTGTGTATTTGTGTTCTCAGAGGTCATATATACAAAAGAGTTCACCCAGGTGCCACACACAGACCTGCAAGTGCCGATTGGACAGAAATAACTCGGACCTCCCACGTCTTCAGCTTGTCACCCTGCATCTCCTTCACACCCCTCTCTCTCTCTCTCTCTCTCTCTCTCTCTCTCTCTCTCTGAACTCTCACTTCACCTTTAGTTTGTGTATTTTCTGCCACCGCCGATCTTTTTTTATTAGCGGCTATTCTTCTTCTGACCTCGGCCGCTGGGCCAGCTGCGAAGGTTCATGCCGGAGTTTTAGACAGAGCGATGGGGGGGGGTAGAGATACAGAAATAAACTGCTCCCTCGGGGGAGAGCTAAACATTTACGTTTCCATGAGAGGTTAGCGATAGCATTATGAGCGGGCATGGAAAAAAGAGGGGCGAGCGAGCAAGAGAGAGAGGAAAGAGAGCGAGCCAGACGGGCAGCGAGACCGAGCTTCAATAAATGGAAAGGGAAGTCCGCCCACTCGTTAATAGATAAATCTAACGCTCAACATGAGCCTCTGTCTCGTGCCTGCAGGTGTTAATTGAACTCGTCATAATGAACAACGCCAACATGCTTCTAACAAACCTTTAGAAACTAGCAGAGCGGTGTTTAGGGAGCGTAGGAAACGGTATCATCACCGTAACCGTCAGTCTGCGGTGGATAGAGGTTATCAGAGCATATTGAAGGCTTGGGGTTAGGGGGGGGCGATATGACTAAAAATAAAAAAATTACGATTATAAACACGAGTATCACCCACCCCTACCTGGGCTAAGGGCATATAGGCCGTGGTTACACCAGTCGTTTCATGTGATCTCGATAATCGGAACACACAAGTGGTGCGTCTACACTTGACAGTCAAATGCGAGCTCTTTGGCCAGATATGTGTTCGGATTTCTGGTTCCCGCGCAGTATTTAAATCACCATAACAACAATCCCTGAAAATGGTCCTGGGTGTGCGGGAGATTATGCTCCTTTACTTTATGTTAAGAATTGTGTGTAGTCGCGGTAGCGCCCGTACAAGGCAAGAAACTGAAACTGAAACTGACCAGTCGAAGTAAATATTTTGTTTCGGTATTCGTCCAGGCCCTGCTATCGTTCTCGTCATACATGGCTTTTCCTCCCGGTAAATAACAAAATTTGCGACAGAACTGGAGGGAAATGGCCGTGATTTGATGACGTGTCCCCGCTGGATGCGTTTTGAGGCACTTGATTGCGTCTAGACTATTCAGAGGTCCGAACTCAAAGCGACCTCTGTGCGTCTACACCTGCATTGGCGCCAATTTCTGTTTTTGCCAGTGGGAGCTCAAATGAAGTGAATACCACCAAGGTGAAGATTGTCACAAAATCACTTTTATTGCGCTTGCTTTAGTAATTACCGTGGTGCAGGATACTGTCATCTGTCAACGTAGACACACACCCAAACCAAATGCAACACTGCTCTGCTACAAATTCATCTGGTGGTGGATCCTCACTTTGACTGTCTTTACACTCGGTATCTCTCTCCGTTTTTTAATGACAAATTCTTACGTTTTTACCCGATCATCACCGTGTTTCACACTTGCTGTGTCGCTAGCTAGCAGCTACGTGATGGAACAACGTTGGTTTAGCCGACTCTAACGTTACATTGGCAGTTGGCTACATGACCACGCCCCTTAACGTAGTTTAATTGGATAATGCGATTTGTAGTTAAAACGTCCACCGATAATAATAAGTAATAATAGAATAAATAGATGCGTTTTATTTAAAAAGATGCAGTTTTTTAATACATTTATTTATTCATGTATTTTTTAATCGGCCTCCCCCGTGGGTGCTCCACCTTTTCGGTGGGTGCTCGAGCACCGGAGGACGTGATCGGCGTGTATGTACACCTGTCACTTCATGCAGTCTGGCGTGATCGGATGACCGAGATTGCACATTTAAAAGACAGGTGTAACCACGGCCTTATACTAAGGAGAAAGTGGAAAACACATGAACAAGCTGTGTCTTTGGCGATACATCAAGATGAATGTACGCACTAGCTGACGACGGCTGAATGAAGACGGCTTACTTGTCTTTTTTTTTTTTGTGCTATTTTTCCAGTTTTCTACGAGCCAAAACACACATTCCTCCACTCGTTGCCGTCTGCTTTCATTTTTCACGTTTTGTTGATGAATTCAGCTTCGGTCAATATTTCACCAAAGAGCCTTTTGTGCTACATAAATCTCATTTTGAGCTTTAATATGATCTACAGGGCTTATTGTGTACAGAAATGGCCCTCCGGAGCAGTAACAGATTACATATAACACATTTACAGTATTTGTGTTACTAGTAATGATATCGCATTTTTTAAGAAAACACGATTATTTGTTAAATTATTCCCCAACATGTTTGAAGGGGAAAGATTGCATGCAACAGCAACATATTAATAATGGTTTCCAATGGCTTATTTCCGCGTGTTTCCAAAAGTCCTGCAACAAGCTGAACCAGTTAAATGATCAGCAGATATTTTCACATTGTCCACAGAAAAACAGGATATTAGCCCTCAATATGGGAAATCTTTTATTTTTATGATAATTCTCTGTTCATCTGCTGCTAATGGACTGCAGAGCGTTAATGCCTGTGTCACAACATAAACACACCACAGCACTTTGAGAGCTTTATTATGGAGTGCATTCATGAACCGCAGGGAAAAAAAAAAAAGCACATTGTAAAGCAGAATATACAGCGCTACCCCCCCCCCCCCCCACACACACACACACACACACACCAGTCCTGCCCTTTGTGTGCGGCGGTCTCTTGCTCACTCTGTTCACGCTGAATCAAATCTGTGGTTGTGCGGCTGTGGCGGGAGTGAGTGTGATATGTAGTTCATATGCGGGGAAGATAGAAATCTCATTTCTCCATGGGCGTGACACTCGGTGCCTCGGTGTAAGGCCATGAGAAAAAGGCACATCAGAATGCACTACTGTGTATTGTACTGCCACACACTGCAGCCCTACTGACCCTAATTCATAATGACTCCATTGTCTTGGGGAACGCAGACGTATATCGTGTAGAAATGAAGTAGGACAGGCACTTTAGCAAGAAAGATGAGGTGATTATAGCCCGTGGATTAGTCTGCCTGGGCGAGGTACATGATCAGTGTGTGCACGGAGGAGCGCACACACTCACACGTGTGCACGCCGATGCATGCAAGCTAACACACACACACACACACACACACACAAAACACACACGGCTGCTTATGTAAACACATTCACACATATGCTCTCTCTCTCTCTCTCTCTCTCACACACACACACACACACACACACAACATGACCCGACCACGACACCCCAACCAACACAGTGTGAGATGGATTTACAGTCAACGAAGCCCGGAGGAGGATCATGGTGACGCTGGCCAGTCCGGGTTAAGCTCGCTCACCAGTGATTAAGGATTCAGGGATTCGTGGTTTTGTGGGGCGAGTGAACGACTCCTGTGAGATTTGCAAGAGACTTGTCAAAAAAAAACAGACAATATCCTGTGGATTTCGGCCGAGATCTAATGACGGATCACATGGATTGAGAGAATGCGGTGCGTATAAATATTGCAAAAAAAAAAGTTTCAAGCTAGAGGTCAACCGGCTCAACCGGTCAACAGACTTCCTCAGCCAATGAGACTGCATCAGAAGGGTTAGAGACACACCCACAACAGCACAACCTGCTTTCACCCTAATTCACTAACTAGTTACATCAATTTTTAAAATGTCATCATCAGGAGAGGTATTTTTATTTACCTTCTTTATATTTTTATTTATTTAACCTTTATTTTACCAGGTAGTTACTTGAGAGCAAGATCTGGCCAAAATGGCAGCATTTAAAAACAAACAAACAAACATACAAGACAAAAACAGACAAGAACATAAAAGGCAAAGTGGCGCAAGGGGATAAATTATATCCTGTATTTGCATCTTTCATTCATTCATCCAGGCGTTTAAAGGTGGATAAACACATCCTGCATGCTTGTCTAGAGTGCTCCACACATGAAGAGCAACCTTGAACCAGGCCAAGAGGAGGGCAACGTTATTCAGGAGGAATAAATCAGCCTGTTTTGAACAGACGCTCCAGTTTCAGGAAGGTGACAGGCTGTGCTCAGTGTCTGGTGGGTTAGATCCTCTGAGCTCCACCAGGTTCCAGAGTGGTTCTATTATTCTGATGGGGATTAGTTCAACCAGCAGACCAACCTGCGTCTGCTCTGCTTCAGTAATGGACGCTGCTGCTGTTTACATGTTCACGAGCTTGTTGAGTGACTTCTACATTTTAACGTTAGAGCGTTATGACGTCACCCTGTGGGGAAAACGCGCAAAATCCACATTTCATATAGCGTCCTTAATGCCCGGAGTAAATGATTCAATTGATGCAACAGAGACCCCGTGGATCGATCTCGCTCGAGGGATCACTTCCTCTGACCTCCACTGCGTGGCGCAACGAGTCACGTGCGTAAAGCTGAGCCACAGCACGGGGCTTCAGCGCTGAAAACTGGAAGAGACTACAGCCGAAATCTCTATATATATGAAAGCAGAATATCAGAAATCAGAAAAGAAGCAGAAATGAAAGCAGAATAAAGCAGATCACTCCACTAGTATGAAGATAATGATAACATGAACATACAGATGATGAACTACTGTAATGAAATACTTTAATATTCTCTCAATAACACTTTTTAGATTTTAACATTTTATACAAGAGAATAAATGACTTATTAACATCCTGCGAGTATCTTAAATAAGCATTTTAACTTGTTAAATGTTAAAACACGATGCTTGGACCGGGAGCGGCTTGTCAGGCTCGTGATGCTGCTGCTCGTGGATCCGCCTCATGAAGTGAATTATGTGTCGTGCTAGGAAGCATATATACCCATATACCCATATACCCCCCAGGAGGAGGGATGTTGTTTTTGTAAGTGAAACGGCCGTCATTCAAAATCCAAGCCAATCAGACTGTGCGCAACCATGAAACTGTACACTGCAAAAAAATGTCTATCTGCACATTTAGTCATTTAGTCTGTTTTGGTCTTAAAATCTTATTTAAGAAGTGAAGAAAATCTGTCATAGGGATATGAAAATACCCCCCCCCCCCAATTCGATAATAATTTGTGTCATTTTGTTGATACCAGTGGAGTGACCTGAATTTTTCTGCCGTGTGCCAAGAGATTGAGACTTTACAGGAAAATCCCTGAAACAAATGAAACTGCTTTGGAAACAAGCAGATTTATCTCCCCCCAATGGCGACACATTCACATTTGTTCCCCTCCGTTTGAGAAAAACACGACTTTTAAAAACTGCATCACGAGAGTAAATGACTTGTTCAAGGGGGGGACATTTTTTTGCAGTGTACCCAGGCTGGCACAGTAGGAGGGAGGAAGGGAGGGAGGGGGTGGTGGAGGGGGGGTCAGGGAGAGCATGGCCGCAGGAGCAACACCGCTGACTCGGGCTGCTTTCTTCAGATCGGCGACGTCGCTTTCCGTGCGCGCTCGGCTGTGTGGTTGCGGCTCCCGGTCAGGAGACACGGAGGTTTACGCGTTTACGCACAGGACACGGAGCTTTACTTCCCAGCAGTCTGCGGGGCAGGAGCGCGTCGGCAGCCGCGGGTCAGACGGAGCTGCTGCTGGTTCAAGCCCTCTTCCTTTTTTTCTTTGGTTTGCCTTGACAATTTGAAGCGACACCAGCAGAAGAGAGAGTTTCTTTTTCTGGAGAGGATCGGTGACGAGTACGACGGAGTAGAGACTGCCCCGGTTCACCCGCGTCTCCTTGCTCCCCCTACCCCGGCGGTACAGGACGTTTATTCGCAGATGTGTTGTTTATAAGCTGCGTACGTTCCCACTTCTCCGAGACATTCAATGCGAGTTGGAGAAAGTGTTTGGTGCGCGGAGCGGAGTTGAGCGAAGCCCCTCGTACTGTATTCACACCAGTAAGGTAGAGACATTTTGGATTTTCTTTTTTTGGGTATATAGTTCATATTTTAAATCGAGCTGTTCTTCTCTGTATGAGAGGGACTGGAGAAGATGCGTTTGATGCGATGAATCCTACGCGATCAGATTGTTAGAGCACGAGCTGAAGCAGAAACCGCTGTTTCTGAAGGGACTCTGAATTCAGCTGTACATTGGTTATAACCCGCGCAGAGGAGACCACCACGGTGAGGGAATAAAACAGCGTGGGAGCGACGTTCACGTGCGATCAGGCTTTTTGCCCTTTCGCATCGCCACATCTCACCGCCACATCCAAGCACGAATCAAGACGGACTTTTGGCTCGTCCCAAGTTGGAGAGCAATATGCCGCAGGTGGAAATGATCCTGTTCGTTGTCCTCATCATTGGGATGTGTGTGTACGGCCAGGACCCGGCGTCCAAGGTGGTGTCCGACCGATACGCCGTCTACTGGAACCGCACCAACCCCAGGTGAGTGTCAGACGGCAAGCCCGCAGGACGCACCGGGACCGGGGGGTGAACTTCACCCTTGACATTGTAGTTGAATGGTGGATGAATGTATTGGTATATAAAGAGATGGGTAAACGGTGAACTCCAGTCTGTGAGCATCAAGTCATCACATCCTCCAAATATACACAAAAATTCAGTCATACTTCCAGAAAAACATGAATTTATACTTTTCCCTTAAGCGACCATAGCGTCATATAACTTACACCGGTTTGATCCTGCGTACTATGATGCCTGTTGTAGAGATTATACAGAGATTTATGAGATTTGAGAGATTTGAGAGATTTGTCTCGGCCTGTAAAGGTGAGTTGTAATCTAGGCGAGTAAATTCTGCAAACAAAGCGGCTGGCAAACAGTTTATTCTGCACCACATCCACTACATTGACAGATTGGCGGAGTAACTACAATTTAATACCCGTGCGTATTTGACACCATCTCTGTAATCAACCGTGTGCACGCGCCACAACGTAAATCTCACTTGACAATTTAACAATTAAGTTACAGGCTACGGCAATAAGCAGCGTTTTACACAGACTCGACTTTATGGTGCACATGTCGGCAATGAAAGTGTTGAGAGGACTCAGCTCAGCCTGCTGCTCCAACATAATGCTGAGTTGAGTCAACTGTGAGCGTCGGCGGTCGCCTGCTGCCGTCGATTAGCGGTGACCGAGTATTTCTTCTCCCGTACTGACTCCGGTATATGAAGTTACTGGATCTGTTGTGTGAAGTTTTCATGTATATGGGTTTTTTTTTCCTGAGTGACACGCTGCTGTAGTAACTTCAGTACATTTAGCTGTGAATGGCTGCTAGAAACCTTCAGAGATACTATCAATAATTTGCTGTAAATAAAAGGGCTGCAGGTTGTTCTGTTTAGTTCAGCCCAATAATCGGATATTACAGATTAATTATTGATCCAAACTTTCTGATTTTGGACTCCCTATTGCTTGCTGATCCACACATGCCACCTTAGCTCTTGTCACTTATCCTGTGTTGGATCACTTCCCTGCACTTCAGCAAATAGTCATATTATGAGCGTGCCACTTTGTTTCAGTTGAATAGTTTACCGTCAGGTGTTTCCTGTGTGGTGGAAGCTGCAGTTTCGGCATGAGTCAATAGTAATAAAAACAAAACGTTAACTGCTCAGGGATACAAAACTGGTTTGTTGGGCTTTCATCACAACACACACAACATTGTTTTTTTTAGTTTTTTTAAGGTAACACTGAGGAAAAGTGTGTGCTGTGTGTTTGGGAAAGTAAGTAGAGGAAGTGGGAAATTTTTGTGGTGGCATCCAAAGGCAGCTGATAGTTCCTGCCCCGCGAACACTTATCTGAGAGCACTAACATCTTTGATAGAGCCGCAGTCTGTCCCGCTCAGTCTATAGTTGTGTGTTTTTTTTATGGCCTACAAAGGTTCCCAGTTCCCAAGTCTCCTCGGTTGCCATGCCCCCCATCCAAGTGTCCCTCCAACCTCCAACCCCCGGCCCACGCTGGGCCAGACAATGAGGGGTACACAGGGGTGTTTCAGCGGTGGCCAAGGCCCAGCGTGGTGCATGCTCCTGTGAGAGACACACACATGCTGAGGTCACACACTCAGTAGTGAGCAGGCAGACCCTGGGTGAAGCGTCACGGAGCAGCACAGAAGGGCCCGTTGTCAGGGTCAAAACTGGGGCAGTACCGCGGGCCGCGGGGGCCCAGTGCCGGGGCCCCGCGAGGCCCCCCGCCTACGCT
The DNA here is from genome assembly GCA_034670385.1 of Hoplostethus mediterraneus. NCBI lineage: Eukaryota > Metazoa > Chordata > Actinopteri > Trachichthyiformes > Trachichthyidae > Hoplostethus > Hoplostethus mediterraneus. The sequence continues at coordinate 389,939 of JAXDDW010000108.1, forward strand.
TTGTCTCGGCAGAATAGAGCTCTTTGGCTAAATAAATGAGTAACTCTAAATGATTGTCTCCTTTTCTCATTCATGACTCTAATCTAAACCCGACCCGGGATGTATAATGTAACAGAGAGCCCACTGGAGCTCGGGGCCCCTGACCTGCAGTAGAACCTAACAGTATTCCATACAAGATCGCGGGCCCCCGGCGCCCTGCTGGTTAATGTAACCATACTCAGCATTCGGACTCTGGGTCCCGCTGTGGTATAGTTCCAACTTCCAGATGAGCCCCCCCCCCCCCCCTCCACTCTTCCTCCATTTCTGCATTTTTGACCAAAGTGGAAAAAAAATGGCACTCAGAGCAGCAGTCCATACTCAGCCATTCATGAAATCCCCTACAGGGGCTTGGGAATTGAAATGGGAAGTGAGTCGTGAAAAATGGAAATGCAAAGATATTTTCATGTATTTTTCTTTTTTTTTTTTCCTGTTGTTTTTTGCGAAGGCGCGTAGGTTTCATGAGCCTTCTGGTAATTTCAGTAAACGTGCGTCGTCCGATGTTTGATGCGCTTTCATCCCAGCAGAGCGTCTCGCCGCGGTGATGCTTGTTGTTGATTGGCCCAGACGGACGGGAGTCAACGCAGCGGAGCGGAGGACAGACAGGAAGTAGCGGCAGTCCTATAAGCTACTTAATTAAAAGGAATGAAGCTGCAGTGTCAGAGAGGCTTGTTGGAGATATGAAAGTATTGGGGCACAGTGATGTAATGACTCCCAGCAGTTTGTCAGACATGTTAATCCACCTTTAAAAAAAAAAAAGGCCATGAATAAATGTTCCATTTTGGTATTTATCAGTCATATTTAATTTGCTTGAGGAACTGTGACTTAACTAACACTGGTGCATGGATGCGATGTGTGTAGTGCTGCACACTGGGCTGCTATGCAGGGTTGAAAAATAGATTTGATAATTTCCTTGGCATTGAAAGTTTAGGAATTACTCAAAAAGTCTGGAAACCTGCGTGGAAAAAAAACAGTTTTTCAGCCTTGATGCACTTCTTCCCTTTATTAAGCTGGAGACCGAATTTCATTGTTGTGAAGAATAATTGGCCTCATTGACAAGGCACTATTAATATATATTTTATTGAAAAAAAAACTCCCAATCCAGGCGAGGAATCCAAATCTGGAAAAAAAAAAAAGCACTCATGTTGTAATGGAAAAAGCGTTGGAAGCGTTCGTACATGTAAGAGAAACCAGTCACAGATGTTACGCCTCAGTCCTGCTGTCTGCGCCGCTCACCCACCGGTGGAAGGAAAGTTAACAAGGCTGTTAGAGAAGTCCTGCTCAGCCTCTCTTTAGCGGCTTCATTAAACCGGCCCGGGTCCACGTGGTCCGCGGGTCCGAGGTGTTTATTTGTTGCTGATAGGTGGGATCAGCGGAGAATCAGGCCTGAGTTCCAGCCCCCCTTTAATCTCCCGAGCTGTTTGTGTCTCCGACGCCGTGGAAACCGATACCCCCTCGTCATCAAAGATCCTCGACGACCTGACAGCTGGGGAGAGAGGGAGTCCAGCGTTCTGCAAGAGCACCGTCACCCCAGGGGGTTCCTCTAATCCCCGATAACGCCCGTCCAAAGCTTCCCACAGCAGATGCAACATATTTTCCTCTGAGGCGATGTGAGATTTTAGAGGAAGCTGTTTTAAACGCTCAGGTTTGGTTGGTGTGGTGCAGAAGTGGTTTCATATACGAGTGGAAGGCAGTTGTGTGACGTAGTTCACGGTGTTGTTCGGCAGTTGTTCTCCCTCTCCACCTCATGACCTTCCTGCCTTCACACGTCTCCTGCTGGCCAAGTGAGCTGACCTGTTTCCACACCGCTCGCTTTTTTAATCTCCTTAAGGAACAATACTCCATTTTTAAGTTCTGCGGCGAGCTGATGTTGTGATAGTTTCCCAGTGGCATTGTGAGTTGCCCCGTTCTCATTGTTCCCAGTGTTTACTCTCGTTTTTCCTCCCCTCTTCCCCCCCGGCTCCCCGCCGCTCGGTTCCGCTCCGATTAAAAACGGACACAAAAAGCAACCGCGTCCAAATATTGCCGAGGTCCCGGGACCGCGGGCCTCCCCCGACCCCGGACCCGGCCCCGGCCCCGGACCCGGCCCCGGCCCGCCTGAAAGGCCGCTATTGTTCCCGCCTTACTCAGCGGCCCGTAGCCGGCTGTTAACTATGCATGCTCTTAGAGAGACAGACAGACAGAAGGAGGAGAGAGAGGTGGAGGAGAGGAGAGAGAGGTGGAGTGGAGGAGAGAGAGGTGGAGTGTGAATGTGTTTCAGGAGTAACACACAGTCACGGGGGTGAGAGACGTTTCCAGGCCCGAGGCCAGAGGGGGGAGGCGGGGGGGGGGAGTAGCGGCCCTGCCAGGGAACCCCCGGGTGGGGTCAGAACCTGGACCTCCACCCTGGCCCCCCCCCACCCCCGGCTAGGGAAGGTTGAGACAGGCATGAGTTGCTCTGGACAAGCATCAAACAGCTGATCGATCGGGACTTTCAGTAGACGGGGGTGAAGCAAGCGATAAGAAGAGATCAATAATTGGACGATAAGAGGTTTCATCTTTGAGACCGGCGTCCATTTTTACTACCAAGTGAAGAAGCGTTACGTTTCACTGCAGCAGTTTTAGTCAAGACACCATCTTCAGCTGATGACACGAAAGAACCTCGTATCTCACATCCTGAGTGTCTCACCTCGTGTCGGTTTCCTACCACTCAGTATACTCTTACTCGTATGTCCCCGATCACACAGAGATTCATCTGAGTGTTGAGGGGGATCGTCCTCCTGTGGGGAAGCCAGTCAGGTCTGATGTTGTCCCTCCGACAGAGTTTCAGTCTTTTGTGTGTTTATATCTCACGTACATTATCCTGATTCCCTGATGACCTGATTACCTCTGCAGAGTCCAGACAGAAGATGACCCGCTCTGGTCCAGAGAACTGACTTGTTTTATTTAGTATTTGTAGCTTCAGACCGTCGGAGGAGTTTGGCATCCTCCGTTTGATATGCGCGACAGTCACTGGATTAGGGGGGATTGTTGAGGCCTAATCTCGGTCTCACTCCGCTGCACAGAGGTTCACTTTTCTGCCGTTTTAATCTTGGTGGGGCTTTTTTGTGTCTGCTGTTTAAATGTGAGTGGTGAAATGGCATCCCCTGTGTCTTTGTAGGCACCGGTGAGGGTATTAGCAAAGAGGCTCTAAGGGGCTTAAGAGGTCAGCCTTCCCTTTGTGTGAAGACACAAAACACTTCCTGTGGGACCCTTCACCCCTCTCTGTTCTTCTCTCAGAAAGCCAGGCCCTGCCTGACCATTCACATTAATCAGCCTTAGCTCCTAATGACTGCAGTAAAGCTTCTGGAAACGGCTTCTAAAAGGTCCTAAAGAGCCGCTAAGCCCGAACAGACGAGGCTGCTGCTGTACGCATCTCTGGAACGCACATGCACTATGGGAGGCAGCGGCCTGCATGAAGTGCATGACTATCTGAGTTCCCCTTCCTGCTCATTGGCTGAACAGTACAAAAAAAACGATGAAAATGAATTGATACAGTTCGACAAGAACTGGAAACCAAGAACGTTTTATATGTAATTTCTTTAATAAAAGTCTGCAGCTGAGGATGTGTTATGTTCTCTATTAAAGGAACATGAGGCAGAGTGGAAGTAAAGGATGCATTTGAACTGCATTCTTCAGATGAGTAGAGTCACTGTAAAGGATTAATCGACTCAACAGGATTGGGTGGGATGTGGGAAGAGAGGGAACGCTGGAGGACTGGACTCAGCAGCAGTGTGCTCTCCTGTGATTGGAGCAGGAGTGGATTGTTTGTATTGTTTAAGTCACTAACCCAGTTCCAGCGTTCCAGCCTGGCAGGGTTGTGTTGGTCTCCGTAATGCAGCTAGTTTCATCCCCTGACGAGGCTCGCCGACGGGCCAGGCAGGGTTGTCTCTTTTGGTTTCAGGCGAGTGGACGTAACGAGACGACCGGCACGGCGAGAGATTCAAATCTGAGACTGTTCCAACTCAAATGTAAATTGGCTGGAAAAGTGTGTTTGATATAAAACAAATGTGATCACGGTGATAGCAGAGGCCAGACGAGTCGTGTTTCTGGAACTGTTATTTGGGTCACCGTGGCTTTGGAGGCTTAAGTATATATATATATATATATATATATATATATATACACACACCTCTTTCAATGGCTGCTGACTTTTAGGTTTTTGTGTATCTTGGGAGAAATCAGAAACGTTTGCGTGTGACAGCACCGCCTGTCCAGTCAGGGTTTCTGAGTCACGTATGATTCACGCTGTTTTTGCACTATTTCTTCGCCGTTTCTCCGACACAATCTAAAATATCTTTGATAGCGAGAGCGTGACACCGCCGCTGTCTCGCCGCCTTCGTTCCTAGGCTCTAAATAAAACCTTATCTGATGAAAACATTTATCTGATGAGCGTTTGGCGTTCTCCAGAACACGCCGGGTCACGTGTTCGGCAGGAAGTCTCCCGTGGACAAATGAGGACACTGACGATCAAACAAACAAACAAAGTGATATTTACACACGTTTGTTTTTTTCATGAACTTGCCGTGACTTTGCGGGACCTGTAGCGTGGCCTGCTGGTCCGCGGGGACAGAAAGTGTTTCCTCCTGTTGGATTTGAGGCGTTTCTCGGCGCCGCGGGACCCATGAAATATTAAGAGGATGTTTGTGATCTCACGTTAGAGCCGGACAGCAAAACCTTCACACGCAACCCAGAGAAATCCAGGTCAGGACCGCGATGACTTTAATACACGGGTCGGCGTTTTTGTCGGTGGGGGTTTTATTATAAATCTTTTCCTGGCCCCGGTGTGTTTCTGTCCCGTGATGAATGAATGCGATTAAATTGTTTAAATAACGTTTTATCATCACACACACGTTGGGAATGTATGGGGGCCATTAATTGAAATCTCAGACTGCCAAGATTTCTTCACTTTCCATAGACGTGGCGGCTGACTCTCTTCCTCTTCCCTGTGCTGTGTGGCGGAGAGGGGGGGGGGGGGGGCGGGGGGGGGGGGGGGGGGGGGGGGGGGGGCGGGGAGGGCAGAGGCAGCCATTTCCAAATTCGACTCCATTTTGTTTTCAAGGGATAAAAGTAGGTTACGAATCTTGGGACTCCAGCAGCATCCTCCGATCTTTTTCTTAAACCTGCAATGGAGGTAAAAAAAAAAAAACGCTCTCTGGAGTTGATTATAATACATTTGTTACTCGTATTACTTTAAAAATCATTTGTATCGTTACTCGTCATCATTTTTCGCCGATTTCGTTGCGATGGCGTTCGTGAGCGCGGCGACTTACAAAACCACCGTGAGCGACCGCCAGCTGTGACTCACGTTCCTGTTCAGCCCGTCCAAATGTGCCGGTGCCCCTATATGAGCCTTCAGCGCTCATATCACCGTGGCGGCTAACACAGCGGGAACACACGGGCAGACTCACGCCGGTGATCCCCCTGCATGTCCCGGCTCCACCGAGGGCCCTCAGTTATTCTAGTGCATAATTGATGGAGGAGTTAGAATAGCAGAAGTAATGCGATGAGAGGGTGCAGCCAGGCGGAGGGAGGGATCGCGTGCGTGGGGCTGCAAACATTGCCGGGGACGAGAGGAGGGCATCTGCAGTAACAGGTCCCGGCACAGGACCGCACCGTCCGGCCAATCGCGGCAGCCCCCCCCCCCCCCCCCCCCCCCGCTCTCCCGGCCAATCAGACGCCTCCGCTCCAGCAGGATACTACGTCCTCGTGAAGCTAGACGAGAGTCTCTTCGGTCATCAGTGCCTCTGGGAGACGACGGTCGCCCCCTCGTCGGCTCTTATCCCACCCTCCCTCGGTGGAGGCAGGATAGTTGTGTGTTGTCTCTTCACGTTGGCTGCACCGTATTGAAATAGTTTTGCATTTTACTGCTCCTTCTGATTTGGTTAGGAATGTCGTAAATGGCCGCGGGGCATTTCGGCCTTTTGCCAGCGGCCTTTTGTCCCTTTATCATGTAGAGATGCTGCGGTTGGCCTCTGCAGCAGCAGCGGTGACAGGGTGTATATCACACCTAGACAAGCTGCTACAAAGAGAGGCTGATGGTCAGACAAGCCGGCATTGTCTGTTAGACAAAGAGACCTGGTCACAGACAACCTGTCCCACTTCAAAGACTCCAGAGTGAAAAACAAAGTCACAAAAGCTGAAGGGACCGTCGACTTCCTGTCCATGGACTTGTGGGCAGAGCCTGAAACCACCAACCACTACTGAGTTTCACTCGTTGTAACAAGCGTTGTATAATATTTTATAAAAACAACAACAAAAAACAGACAAAATAAATATGTATTAATATAATTCAATTTGAAATAATATGTATGTATAATTGTCCTAATGTAATAGGATATAATATAATAGGAATATATATATTTTTTGCACACAATATTAAATTAATCATTGCAAAAAAACAAAACCCTAAAATGATCACAGGTCTGATAAATCTGTATTCAATTAAATTCAACTAAAAATGTTCCTTAGTTAATGTTATATTTATTCTTCTTTCTAATTCTTTATAGTTATAGTTCTTTATAATTCTTACGTTTAATAAATATTAAATCTCATTTCATTATGGTAGTTATTTAGTCACATTAATAATAATTTCTTAAAATATATTTTATTATAAACCATATATTGCTGAATAAATGCTGAAAAGAATGTTTGCGTATTTTCTTCAAATTCGACGAGCGGCGACACTGCAGCCGCTTCATATTGAAGTTGTATATTCTATTAGCGGCTAACGTGCATTTGTTCTTAGTTCATGTGGAATAGAAAATGTTCCTATGCACCAGCCAGCAATGAAAACATGAAAACAGTAAGTTATGGTGAATGTCTCCATTAGCTGCAGGCCCTAGCATGGTGTTTGGTGTAAACTGGCCCTGCAACAGACCTGAGAGCACTTAGAAGCTGTTCCACCAGGACAATGGCTATTAAGATCATAAAATCCCTCATAAAGCTGTTTTATTTGTTTCCTGAGTGTGCTTGCTGCTTAGGTTTCCATCGGAAGTCTTTTATGGCACAGTGGTAATATCGCTGACCATCGCGTTATAGCAAAAGCACGGTCATGAGAAGTTCGGTAATTGAATTAGTTTTTGTCTTTCTGCTGTGGGACTGTTGTGTACTACGATTTAAGATGTTGTAATGAAAAACCCTTGAAAACCCTTTGAAAATGAAAAACACTTGAGTCTAATTTCTTTAAGATGTATCACAAATTCTCCATCACAGTAAACAGAAATTCAAACGTGGGCCTACAGCAATGTAACAAATGCTATACAAATGATTTTCAATAAATGTCAACTTTATGTCCTTAATCACTATAGCCAGATTATATGTATATATATATATATATATATATGTGTGTGTGTGTGTGTGTGTATATATATATTCTAATAGATAGATATTCTCCAAATAGATATTATATTATTGTTTATAATATGTCTTAATTTAAGAAGTAGTGAAACGTTTTATTTTAAGTAGAATTGGAATTCAGTAAAATTATAACATTTATAAAATCCTATTTGTTATTGGAATAAAAATACACTGCATTAAAAAAATAGGCTATATTTTTTCATAAAAATATAGTATATGCGATATTGTATATTAGTAATATAGACCTGTAATATAGACATGTGATATTGTTTATTTTTTTACAACAGCAGAAAACTATTTTGGTCGTACACTATATTATATTATATACTACGTTATATATTTTTATGGCTACACTTTGTTTAATTTAAGGTGAATGAAAACAATATCGTGTTGCATTGAGCAGAATTGAGTAATGAAACCGTTTTTAACATTTAGTAGAAAGAAGATCATGGAGTACAGTGGATTTAGTGGTTTTACATCTTTCATTGTTATTGGATTGGGTTATTTCTAATAAAAAAAACGGACTAGTTGTAGTTTTGAAAATGAATCTGATATTAAGTCTTGTGACTGGTACTTCATAATTTGTCTCCCAAATTCCTTAAAAAAAGGGTTTAATAAAACAGAAAACGGGCATTTCAAGGGTTGAGCGGCTCTTTGATCCATGATCCAATCATGGGTTGTTGGCTGGGCTCCACCTCTGTCACGACTCCTCAGCTTCGCTTATCTGAGCATTTCTGATTATAGGATGAAAAAAGGGGGCGAGAGAATTGATCGGAAAAAAAAAAAAAAAAAAAGACGCTTGGTTTGCAGCGGCGCTGAAGTCCTGTGACTGCTCCGCCGGGTCACATGGTTCACCCCGAAGTCGTGCTAGGGAGGTCTAGACACGCGATACACGGGGGGGTAGAGAAACATGCCGGCTAAGACGTCACACACATTTACCATCCGAGCCACTCCTGTATGGAGGCCGGCCCGCTCCACATTTTGCCCAGCAACCCAGCAGTGTAGTGGGAGATGTGGCGCTGTGGTGCACTAGCGTAACACCACAGCTTGACACAGTTTCACTTCACCAGTAAGAAACCACATTATTTCTTGTTGTTGTAAAGTAAAAAATCACGTTATCTCTTGTTTTATAGTAAAAAAACACGTTATTTCTTGTTTTAAAGTAAAAAATCACGTTATCTCTTGTTTTAAAGTAAAAAATCACGTTATCTCTTGTTTTAAAGTAAGAAACTACATTATTTCTTGTTGTTTTAAAGGAACGAGACAGAGCCCAAGGTGCAACTTTAAATTTGTAGATGATCAAAAAATGGTTTTGTCCATTATTTCAGTGTATTTCATTTGAGTTGTGAGGACTCGATCCTGAAGCTGCTGCTGCCTCCCACATTTGGTTATACCGTTGTCTTTGTCATTTGGATGCCAAAGTATTTAGAAATACTAATCCTCCACCCGGATAAGAAGAATGCAAATGTGTCCCTCTAACACAAAGAGGACCAGGGGTGTGTTGTGTCAGAAACCCACCAATCAGGATTAACCCATAACCCGCGGCAGCCAATCAGCCGTGGAGAAAGTGTGTTACCATTGGCGTTTTTTTTTTTTTTTTTGCACCGATAACCAAAGTTGTGCCAGATACACCAGCATGGAAATAACCCAGTACTCTCAATACCAGCACCGCACACACACACACACACACACACACACACACACACACACACACATAGATGCAAACTCTACCACAATGTTAGAAAGTTGTAAAGGGGCCGGAGCTCGCCTCGCATCTCTTCCTCTTCCTCACTTCCTCCTCATCTCTTTCTCCTCACTACCTCTTTCTTTCACTTTTCCACCCCTTTCGTCCAACCTCCTCCCTCCTCCCTCCCTCCTTCCCTCCCTCCCCCCTCCTTCCTTCCCTCCTTCCCTCCCTCCCTTTCTCCCCGGTGTCCAGACGTCTGTCGTATAGCTGCGTACTCCCAGCCTGACATCAGATATGGGAAGGGCGTCTCAGACTTCACAGCCGCCATTCCTCCCACTCTACGCCGCTTCGAGTCCCCCCCCCCCCCTGTGATGTCACTTCCTCTGGTGGCGGCTGTGACCCACAATGCAACATAGGCGTCATTCTTATATTCCCGTGTGCAAAAACCCCACACACGCTCTTTCCTCTTTCCTCTCGATCTGCTGATGGATGTGAACGTGCGATAAGCGTCCAGACGGTTTCCAAGCCCGGTGTGCCGTCTCGGTGCTTCGATGTCCGGCGCTCGCCCGTCTCTCTGCCGGCGTTGTGCTGCGAACCCGTGAAGAAGAAGAAGAAGAAGAAGAAGACGAGGTGCAGATGGTGTTCAGATGATTGTGAAGACGCTGGGTGGTTTTAATTTGGCGCTGCTGCTCCGGGGGCCCAGACAGACAGTCGCATTTAATTTGCTGTGGAAAATGAGTCTGCAGAGTTTGGGGAGACGGTGGGGATTGCACACACACACACACACACACACACACACATGCACACACACACACACACACACACACACACTTGTGGGCAGGATGTCCTATGTTTATCCTGTAAATCAGCTGTTTGATGATAATTTGTGATGAATCAGCCGTGAGAGTTTTGATGTAAGTGCAGCTCTTCATGTCACGGTAACAGCAGCCTCATGTGTCTGGCCTCCCCCAGATGCATTATGGGGGAGGACGCCAGCGGGGGGGCGGCCGTTAGAGGGGGCGGGCCAGATCCATAAAACAACACCGGCAGATTCGAGGTGACGTTCAGGGCAGATACTCGTCTGTCTCCTGAACGCGAGTCACCGGCCTGTTCCTCCACCGACCTCTTCATCATCCACCTCTTCATCATCCACCTCTTCATCATCCACCTTCATCATCCACCTCTTCATCATCCGCTGTAAGAGAATGATGAAACATTCTCTTCTCTAGAATGTTCTCCACCACGTTGGTCATCAGTACATGAGACATGTACGTCCACTAAAAGATCGGTGTGGTTGGTTTGAGCGTCATGGCCGACTGTGATTGCAGTTGTACATGAGGAGGAAGGTGACGTGCTGGAGGAAGACTATCCTGTAGATCGCCCTGAGAAACGCACATGTAGGTGTTAGAGGTGGGCGATGATCGTGTTTATAATCGTAATCGTCATTTTAATGATGTCATCGTGGCAAATTTTCAAAATGGTTGATTTCGATTGTGTGTGTGTGTGTGTAGAGCATCTGGTCAATTTCAAAATAAAACAAATTTCAAAATAAAATAAAACAAATAAAATAATCGTTCATTAATCGTAATCGAGGTAAAAGTTTGAAATAATTGCGATATTATTTGTTACAGAGACTAGAGATACTATTCAGACTAACTCAGCACACCTGCCTTCACATTTGTACCGCTACACATTTTTACACTTGGGATCTGCACAGTACAACTGCAGTGCCTTGCTCAAGGGCACCTTGAAGGTTTCACTTTGATTTCCCCTGTTGTTCCAGGGATTCAAACTGGCAACCCTCCACTTGCAGGCCTGTTTCTCAACCCTGTTTCTCAGCTGCTGCATCATCTCACACAAACCAAACACACCTAGAGAGAGACCGTCCTGTAACCGTAAAGCTGCAGGTTCGATCCCCGCAACAGCATCAAACCCGTGAAGGAGCCGCCGCGCTCCGACCTGCTCCGGGTCACATGTATGTGAAATGTAAATACATTGCGGTGCGTGGTCGTTCCCTCCCCACAAATGTTTCCCCCACCGCCCTTTTGTTCCGCGGCAGAATGGAGTTGACGCGTGTGAAAGCGAACGTGACACCGGCGGCCCGAGGGTTCATTATTCGCCGCTGTTCTCACGGGGCGAGTGAAAAATCAGCCCTTTGTTCGCAGGAAAAAAGAGCCTTCCTCTGACCTCATGGTTGTGTGGTGTAATGTCAAAAGGCCCCCGAGGTTTGTGTGGTGTGGCCACGCCCACTTTGTTGTGGAGCCGTGGAATCCAACCAGGGTCCAGAGAGAGAGAGAGAGAGAGAGAGAGAGAGAGAGCCTCTTGTAAACAAGTGTTTGGATGGTGGACGTTATGCTGCACTAATTGGACCATTTCTTTTTAAAGGATCTTTTTTCTGAGAATCCAGTTAGTTGGCGTCTCCTGAGCAGATTTACTCTCCAATTAAGCTTTTTCTTCTGAGACAGTCGACACTCATCTCTCTCCAAATCAGGTGTTAAAGTCCCAGGAAACTTGACTTGAAATAGTAAAAATGAATATATGATATCAAAGTTTAGTGTCTAATTAAACATCCACAAAAATCTGAGTGAAAATAAACGTTGATAAATATTAGAAAAGCTGGTTCAGATGAGTGGGGGGTTCAGAACAGGGGGGTTGAAGTGGGCGTGGTATTTTCTGACATTTATGACGCAGAGAATTCATTCATCCAATCAGTAAACAATGCACGTCAGTTGTCCCGCCCCCAACAGGTGCAACAGCTTGACCGTTTGACATGGGCGGAGCTATCCATCGTGTCAGGATGTCAATCAAATCCTGATGAGCTGTTTTTGAACGAGGTTTTCTAATATTTCTGAACGTTTATTTTCCACTCAGATTTTTGTGGATGTTTAATTAGACACTAAACATTGATATCATATATTCATTTTTACTATTTCAAGTTTCCTGGGGCTTTAATATGAATCTGAAAGAGTTGACCGGCATCAAACACGTCGTTCCTCAACAGTCCAGTAGGGGTCGGTGGTAATCGTGTTTATAATCGTAATCGAGGTAAACGTTTGAAATAATCGCGATAATGATTTTTCGTCATATCACCCCTACGGTCCAGTGGATCCTTCCAGAAAGCTCCAGTTTGATGACGTCGTATCCCAGAAGACCTTGCTGTGTTTCAGGTGCTAATTGAAGCTGTGTGTGGTATACGTGTGCATGTACGTGCGCATGTGCATGTGTGTGTATGTATGAAACTCACGGCCCGCCGTCAAGTCCTGAGTGGACCCACGTTACACCGAGTAAAGGAATCTATAAAGCAAATCGTGGTAATTGTCTGATATCTGATCGGTGATTATGATCCCGCGGGATCGGACTTGGCCCTCGCTCCCTCACTCCTCGCTCCCCTCGCTCCCCTCGCTCCTTCCAGCTTCCCTCCCTTTTTTCCCTCCCCCCTTCTCCCCCGCCGTCCTCTCCCGACTCGTCTCGTTAGCCAGGAATGTGCCGAACCGAACCTTCATGGGAAAACGTTGCCTCTTCTGTGGAGAAGAAGAAGAAGAAGAAGAAGAGCTGTTAATGGATTAAGTGGCCTGCTGTTCCCCGGTGTCGGGCCAAGCCTCGTACCCCCGCTTCATTCAGACCCCCCCCCCCCCATCAGGCAGGGCTAGCGTAGCGCAGCTTTAGACCCCGAGCTCCACCGCCGTGAACTTGGCTTTCCTGCCCCTCGTCACCCCGTCCCCCGTCAGCGTTCCCGGCGTTCCTGTCCGGCTTTTTTAAAGTGTGTTGAGTTTGGACGTCGATGAAAGGAGTCGGGGGAACACGGGATCTGAACTCACTTAACGAGGGGAGACAGGCAAACGCTTTTGTCCCGCTTGTTCTGGAGCTGCATCCAGCCAACGGCCTCTAACGGGCTCTGACACCTCGCTAACCCTGTGTGTGTGTGTGTGTGTGTGTGTGTGTGCGTGTGTGTGTGTGGTGTGTGTGTGTCCCGGCGTTTCCCGGGCGTCCGGTTAACGGGCGCCGACCGAGCCGGGACACAAATAAACAAGTTAGAAAAACTAAGATAACTGCACACTTGTGGTTTTTAAACCCAGGTCATGTGTTGAGTTTGGGACAACACATACTTGTATTACCTTTTCACACAACATATGTTCAAAAACAACACATGCTATGTACTTTTTGTGCTGTCTCGTCCTTTTTACTACGTTTCTTCCCAGGATTTGTAAGTTTAAGCTCAACTTTTATCCAGTAAAAGTAGATGTAGATGAAGGTCGCCGTGTCGTCTGATTGGTCAAAGATGCGTTAATCTAATAACTGCACCGCTACGCTAACATGCTCGGCTGTAAACCGGCTATTGGATTAAACTGTTTACATCTCTGATACCCTGCAGAGCGTCGAATAAACCAGGTACCAGAATACTCCTGTCCTCCTCCGGTGTCCTGCCCACAGAGAACCGTCCACCAGCAAACAAATATGAGAAAGATGCAGCTGCCGACAACAGGGGAAGAAACGATGATCCCAGTAGGAATAGTAACGACGCTCGCCGACGTGTTTTGTTGTTGTTGTTGACATCAGAATAAAATATATAGCGGCGAAAACCGAGAGCGAAAGCAGATGTTTGATATCAGAGATCGACAGACGTCTGAACCAGGGTTCACGTTTGGAGAGTACCTGGATCGACCCAAGCCCGGGTGACTTGAATACCCGGGTTGAGAAGGTACTACTCCGTGCGTGTAGCCACTCAAGTACTATTACCATATGGGGGGAAGTCGCCCCTGATTGGGATCGAGGGGCAGAGATTATCTTTGTAGTCTCGACCTGGTGAGATTACTAGCTGAGGAAATCCCCTCTCTCTCTCTCTCTCTCTCTCTCTCTCTCTCTCTCTCTCTCTCTCTCTCTCTCTCTCTCTCTCTCCTCACACCAGCCGTCGGTCCTCTCAGCCACTTTCTCACCCTTTTACGGTGAGATGTACTCCCCTCCCTCCCTCCCTCCCCCCCTCCCCACGTCTCCTGCTCCCTAGCTAGTTAAGTCACTTTCCCTTTCCGTCTCCACCTCACTCACTTTTCTCTCTCTCTCTCCGACATTCCTCACCCCCCCTCCCCCTCCTCCCCCCTTTTCCACCGACGTTTCTGCCAGTGGTGTGTATTAGTACTTGGATGGATGTTCAGATTTGACACTTTTTGTCCCTCACTCTCTCTGTCTGCTCTCTCTCTCTCCATTTACTACCGTCATCTCCCTGTTTCCTCTCTTTCACTCAACCCCTCTTTCACTCAACACACACACACACACACACACACACAGATGAAGTGTAACCGTGCACGTCCCGGGGTGTGTAATTGGCAGGGTACTGTTCGGTCCTGTCTCTGGGCTCGACGTGTAAATGAGTTTCCTGATGAGCCGAGCCTCGTCTTCATGAGGACGGAGGACCAGAGTGGGGACACCGGCACGCTGGCACCAGGCGGCCGGGCGAAGCTGGCACGGCATGACATGAAGCATTAACGTATCAGCTGTAAACAGTTGTCGCTGCAAAGCTGCTGTGTGTGTGTGTGTGTGTGTGTGTGTGCGTGTGCGTGTGCGTGTGTGTGTGTGTGTGTGTGTGTGCAGCGTGTGTGTGTGTGTGTGTGTGTGTGGCGTTCTTGGCTGTTGAACCTCGCTGTTCTTCTCAGCTGGCTCGGGTTCGGGATCGTGGCTGGGACGCCTCGTCGTTCCCATGATGCATCACGTTTACATCTACAGGCAGAGGAACGTCCAATGAGGAACGAGGGAACGAGGGAAGAGGAATAATGGAAAAACCCAGAATGAGTTTTGACATCCAGATATTGTTTTAGGTCAAATAAAAATAAAAAGCCCCCAAAAAAAAATGGTGGATGATTTTGGTCGGTGGTGTCGGTGGGTAGATGAGCTGATGAGACCCCGTAAGCTGGCGTGAACGACGAAGAGCCCGAACTCGACACTTTTCTCAACACTTTTTCCTGGGGAAGGACGACTTCACCCAACAAGACAAAACTTTACAAACGAGTCGAGCATCCCCTCCACCAACGTTCGCTCCAAAGCTCCAAACACAAAAATCATTCCCAGAGTCTCGTCGTCGTCGCCAAACAACACCGCGTCTCGTCTCTGCCACCTCGGCGCCTCGTGACTCACCCTCAACACAGCTGGATGGGTGTGCTTGTTTTTCCCTTCACAGCAACGAGGCTCAAACGGCAGCAGAGGGATTTGATTTGGTTTTAAATCTGATCAGGCCTTGTGGCGCATATAACTCATAAGTTACCATACATTTGGTGTGATTACGTATAAAAGGTGTATGACTAAAAATCAATATCGCGATTATTTCAAACTTTTACCTCGATTTACGATTAATGAACGATTATTTTATTTGTTTTGTTTTATTTTGAAATTTGTTTTATTTTGAAATTGACCGTATTTGGCCCATTCATTTGCGTGAAAGTGATGTTACGTCTGATGCGTGCACACACACACACACACACTGGTTGCTTTGCTAACTGGCGCTTCTAGACGTTCCTCGTTCTTGTCGCCTAAATAACAATCGAAATCAATTAAATTAATTAAAATGAGGATTACGATTATAAACATGATCATCGCCCAGCCATAAAAAGTGTTCAGTTCAGTCTGACTATTTGATTTGTGGAAAAAAAAAGCCCATCCCTAATCGTCACGTTTAGCCACCAACAGGAAGTAGCGCAAGAGTCAACGTCGCGGCGCTCCGATGGACTCGTGAATGAACGTTGTGTAGTTTTGCTTTGCCGCCGCTTTGCATGGTGGGAGGGGGGGGGGGGGGGGGGGGGTTAGGGGGGGGTGTGGGGGGGTTGAATGGGGACGGTGAGACGGCCCCAGTAAACCATGAGAAACCCTGGACATGAAAGGCGTCGTCTTTACACCAAGGAAATCCTCGTGACACCTCCTGCCCCCGGGGAGCCCACGGCGATCTGCCCGGGTTATCTTGAGGGAGCGTGACCTTTGTGACACTGATGGGATTGTGCACCAAAAAAAAAAAGGGGGTGCTTTGCTTGCACACACACACACACACACACACACACAGTCATGCATGAAGACACACACACACACACACAGTCATGCATGAAGACACACACACACACACACACACACTTTTCTTTCATCGGCTGTGTCTCGGGTGTGTTGGTTGCCAGGCTTCGTAGCGGCGAGCGTGATGGATGCCGGGTCGCCCTCGGTTCCACTCAGCTCTCCTTCATGGAGCTCAGACAGACAGACAGACAGACAGACAGACAGACAGACAGACAGACAGACGGAGGAAACTGATGGGAAAACGAACCCGGACGCATCAGCACCTGATGTTTCACGCACAATAAAATAAAAACCTCATAAAAAATGTGTTTCTCTTTACGGCGTCGTGTAGCGAGGCCTGGCGAGGAGTCGACCTGAAACCAGTCAATCCTCCCACACTCCTCCCCCAGCGCCTCCTCTTCTTCTTCTTCTTCTTCTTCTTCTTCTTCTCTCCTCATGACAGACCTTTCTCATGTCGGGCCAAACATGTGATTCCCCTTAAACCAGCTGATAACCCAGACGCACACCGACTCAACACACCGACTCAACACACCGACTCAACAACCCACAGTAGAGGAAATAAACAGTTGTGTCTCTGTTTTAAAGGGGGGAGGAGGAGGAGGAGGAGGAGGAGGGATGGATGGATGAGGTGTTGTAAATCAGGAAGAGGTCTGGGAGTCCGTCTGTCCCCCCTGATGGACCTGGGGGGGGAGACAGGGTGAGGGAATAGGGGGAGAGAGAAGTGAAAGAAGATGGAGAGGGGGAACAGCAGGAAAGAAGAAGGGATGGGAGAAGCACCGGAGGAGAGGAAGAGAGGGAGGAGGGGGGGAGGGGGGGTGAGGGGTGAGGGGGGGGAGTCCAGCGGTAATGCAGTACATCAGTCTGCAGCGATGGCGGCATCACCTCGTATCTCCGTCTCAAACTGTGTCTGAGTCACCGGCGAATCAGGAGCCAATCTCACATCTGTCTGCCTCCTCACCCATGCTGCTCGCTGTGTGTGTGTGTGTGTGTGTGTGTGTGCGTGTGTGTGTGTGTGTGTGTGTGTGATAATCAGAATCCCGAGTGTGTTATCAGTCCTTCGTCATCACCTGTGGCGAATGATTTTCCCACAACAACAACAAAAATTGGCCTGATTTTTAGTTACCTGGTTGTCTGCCGGCGCGTCTGTCGGCATGTTTGCACGCACACACACGCACACACACACACACACACGGCGGTTTGTCATGAAACAGTCATCAGCCTCGGGTTAAGCGAGAGAGAGAGAGAGAGAGAGAGAGAGAGAGAGAGAGAGAGAGAGAGAGAGAGAGAGAGAGAGAGAGAGAGAGGACAAACAGCCGCCGGGGTGTCACGCAACCTCACGGTGTGAAGGGTTTATGCACACCTGAGATTCACCTGCTGGTGTGTGTGTGTGTGTGTGTGTGTGTGTGTGTTGTGTGTGTGTGTGCGTGGCGTGGCCCGTGAGCAGGAACATTTCCAAATGTGTATCTCATTTAAAACTTGAGGTATTCGGCTCATGGAAAGAGTACAACAGTAGAATCAAGTTAAATCAAAGATAGTAAAAGTGGACAGACTCAGACTGTTATTGGAGTCTGACAGGATCGTTACAGAGACAGACCTTTGTTTAACCAGCAACAGAAGTCTCACTCTGAAATCCCGCGAGAGGTGAGGTTGTTGCAGGAAGAGGTTAAACGAGGTTAAGCAGTCGCACCAAAGGATTACAGCGGCGGTGATCCCGTCTGAGGAGATCCACCGGAGCGACACCTGGGAGTCATTTACATAAAAACAGGATCCAGGAATGATCCTTTAAGTCCTCACAGTTTCCAAGGTGAATCACATTTACATTCCCCTGATGCTCCAGGCTTGATGTTCCCGTCCACGCTTCACCGCCAGGCGACGACTCAAACCTTTATTGTTCTTCATCGCCGTCTTTCCTCTCTCTCTCTCTCTCTCTCTCTCTCTCTCTCTCTCTCTCTCTCTCTCTCTCTCTCTCTCTCCGATGGTGTGCCTCGAGGTCAGCAGAGGTCACCCGGTCTTGACCCCGCTGACCCCCGGGCTTCTATAACCTCCTCAAAGGGGCTCGGACGTCACTCGTATCATCGCCCCCTCCCCCCTTCCTCCCCCCTTCCTCCCCCCTTCCTCCCCCCCCCCCCCCCGCCGCCGCCCATTGTCCTAAATGTCATCTGGCAAACAAAACGCCTGTTCACGCCGCGCCTGTCAACCCCGGAACAAAACACAGCATCCTGCATTCACACCGGAGCTGCCAGACAGCGTTCTGCTCCCCGGACCCTCGCTGGGCTCTCGGGTTTTTTCAGGGGGCAGTGAACTACTCACCCGCAGATCAAAGAGGGTATCATAGCAAACATGGCAGAGATCCCAACCCTGATGCCCGTCCTCTCTCTGTGTGTGTGTGTGTGTGTGTGTGTGTGTGTGTGTGTGTGTGTGTGTGTGTGTGTGTGAAAAGCCTATTGTGGTCGTGCCAGTGTGGCTAATTGGTGTGTACACAATTATGTCAGTCCTCGTGTGTTCGTCTATTTGTGCGGCTCTATTGTGAGCTGGAGATCAGTGTGTGTGTGTGTGTGTGTGTGTGTGTGTTCATATGCATGTTCGTGTGTGTGTGTGTGTGTGTGTGTGTCTGGCTTTTTGTGTCAGCGATACAGGCCGTCTGGCCGCGGTCTCGTCTTCGTCTCCGGTGCCTCTTGATGTACGGCGGCGAGGCCGGTGGCTCCTGGATCAGGTGGCGAGGAGTCGAGTTCACCCACCATGTTTACTTTCTGCCCTTTAATAGCAGCTCTTCCCTTATCCAGCTGGTCTGGGGTCAGCTCAGGGTTTGGTTTCGGATTTTAACATGTTTTTTTTTTAAATTCCAGAAGGAAAACAAAACATGTCTCAGGCTGCTTGAGTTTCCCTGGTGATGTTATACAGCCTTTATTTACTATTCCAGTGGGGTGAAGATAACCTAACAGACCGTGACAGGTGAAGTTGGTCAAAAGGAGTTTGAGGAAGGATTGGAGACTTTCACACATTATCATGGAGTTTGCTTTACAGGTGTAAACACACGCTGATGCAGAATGGCTGTTGATGCCTTGGCTGAATTCTTCTCTTTATCATCGTTGCTGATTGTGGTTGTTTGTAGGTGTAGAAAAGCTCCGGCGCGTCGTAACACGACCAGACGAGGTAACGGTGTTTTCTGTTCCCCCGTCCAGATGAACGGCTGCTGGCTCTGGACCAGACAGCAGATCAGACATCAAAATATTATTATTATTTTTTATTTTATGAAAAAAACATGAAAAAACATCTCTATTGGCACCAAGAAAGATGTTGGTGCCAATACATGTTTTTTCAGCTGCAGTTTTTTAACGTTCAGAGAAACGATGTTATGTTGGATTACACTTTTGTCTGCTCATGTGCAGAGATATTAAAAATATATCAAAATATTATAATTTTTTTTATCTTACCTTGTTACTATCTCAGTATTTGTGGTCACCAGGGCCGGCCGTCTGTGTCACTGGATTTCCAACACAACACAATTCCCATCAGTTCTTTCTTGGTGCCAGTAGAGATCAGCTGCAGGTTTTTAACTTTCAGAGAAACTATTTATAATGAATCCACCCTAAATGTGTTTGACACTAATAGAAACATCGTGATGTACCTTGTGATGTACCTTGTGATGTACCTCATGATGTACCTTGTGATGTACCTTGTGATGTACCTCGTGATGTACCTCGTGATGTACCTCGTGATGTACCTCGTGTTCCTGGTTGTTTTGTTGTTAGGTTTGTTGTTTTTCTTCAGTTTCTAACCCGACAACACGACGTCACCTCAGGATATTTCCAGTGCAAAGTACAATGGAGTTTAATAGGAGAACGTGTTTCAACAAGCTGAAAATAATCACGATATTGATCGCTAATGCAACATGAAGGTAAATCACAGCTTGATGATCCATAACAAAGTAGAATATCTGTCCGCTACCTTCCATCCATGTCTTTCATTTTGTGTTATCAAGTGACTGCGTGATCTCGTAAGACCGATGGGTGCTGCTGGGTGCTGCTGGGTGCTGCTGGGTGCTGCTGGGTGCTGCTGGGTGAAGCCGGGTGAAGCCCCGCGCTTTGAAAAAAAAAAAAAAAAGAGTGTCTGTTGTGTCTGTAGCTTGAGACAAACCCACGGGGAGATAACACTGAGGTGTGCTATCAGGCTTTGATGCTGCTGTGAGTGTGTGTGAGTGTGTGTGAGTGTGTGTGAGTGTGTGTGTGTGAGTGTGTGTGAGGGTGAGTCCTTTATCAGCACACAGAGATGTAAGAGGGTCTGACCTTATCACCGTCTCCTCCTCCTCCTCCCGGGTCACCCTGCACCCCCGTCCTCCCCTTCTGGTCCTCCCCCTCTCCTCTTGAGACCGTCAATACACACTCACACACACACACACACACACACAGACCAGATCAGAGGAAACACAGTTCAATACATCAGCTAGTGACGCTCTTTGAAACCCCTGGATACCTGGCAGCGTCCAGACGGCCGGCATCGATAAGCGCCGGGCATCGACGCGGTCAGACGGTCCGGCCATTGACCCGCGGCCACTTAGACAGTAGATATATATACCGGCGGCTAGGACCGAGCGGAGTGTCGCGGTGCTGTAGCTCAATATCGCAGCACCAGTACAGTCGGGGGGGAAGTTTCCACTCGCGCTACGGTGAGGCTCGTCGTCACCGCGGGGCAGCGAGGTGGTCTGGGGAGTTTGTCTATATTTACAACTCAGTCAGACGCTCAGACAGACTCCTGGCAGATTCCACAATTAAAGGTCAACTTTCTTTTACAAGCCAAATATAATTTCTGATGTAATTCAAATACAGTTGAAAGGGAAACCTCTGGACTGAACTGGTCACCTGCTAGAACCGGCAACAACTGGAGGCAGAATTTGCTCTTAAATTGGTCTTCATCCCCACCCTGCCCACAACCGTCTCAGTTACATCTTCCTTCATCCACGTTACACTTTTGGTAGCAGGATAAAATGATGGAACGAAATGAAAACCAAAATTTTTCTGATATCTGGATGAGGAAAGTGAAATATCACTTTTCCACTTGCTCACCAAACTGTCCAGGTGCCCTTATGCAAGGCATCGTGCTCTGTAAGTCAAGTCATCCATCAGATAGTACACATTTGGTATATCTAGTATAGGTTCAGGCCAGAGTACATGATGTTAGCCCGTCTCCTCTTCAGCCCCTGTAACGTGATCAGCGTTCCTTCTGGTCGTGAACTTCCAGCTCACGTCTTTGGTATGAATCTTCCTGCCATGACTGGTTTGAGGTCTCGCTTCCCAGAGCTGGATGATGAGAGCCTGCTAACATCCTGGATTTAAGACCCTCATTTTCCCCTCTAGACCCTCTAGACCGGGAGGAGGCGGCCCCTAATTTATGTCTTGTTTTTTACTGTGCGACTCTGCGGTCCCGGGCCTCATCTGGTTCAGAGCACGGGAAGTCATTTTGAAACCCTCGCGCACGTGTGGCCCATTAGCTAACATGGCTATTAGCCACAGTTAATTCCTCCGTCTGTTTCTGAATGCCTACTGACAGACGCATCAACATCCCTCAGTGGAAAACTAGAAGCCGGTCGTGACTCCGGTCGCTCCCTGACCACCGGCCGCTCCCTGACCACCGGCTGGCCAGCGAGTCCTTGGCATTCCTCGAGGCCGCTGACGTCGTGTCACTGCGGTGAAGAGGGGGAGGATCACTTCGGCTTGATCACCCCGTGATTTACTGTGACCTGACCTAGGGAGGGCATCATGGGATGTCTGGAATTAGCCCAGGTTGATTCCTCAGGGGTGGGGGTCAGGGTGAGGGAGGTGAGGGAGGTGAGTCAGGGTGAGGGAGGTGAGGGAGGTGAGTGAGGGTGAGGGAGGTGAGTGAGGGTGAGGGAGGTGAGTCAGCGCTACATGCTGCACAAGCTCCTTCTCCATTTAGTTAATGGACCTGCTGTCGTAAGACTCTTCCAGGGAGGAGAAGTTACAACCTCATTGTCTTGCTGCTGAAGTTTTATTCTTGGAAAGCAGTGGGAGGTGCACGTCAGGGTGAAATGTCACCGGTTTGATTCCCGCAACAGCCAGCGTGTCCTTGAGCAAGACACTGAATTCCTAGCTAGAGGTGGATGATGATCGTGTTTATAATCGTAATCGTCATTTTAATTATGTAATCGTGGCAAATTTTCAAAATCGTTGATTTCGATTGTTATTTAGGCGACAAGAACGAGGAACGTCTAGAAGCACCAGTTAGCAAAGCAACCAGTGTGTGTGTGTGTGTGTGTGTGTGTTTGTGTGTGTGTGTGTGTGTGTGTGTGCATCAGATGTAACATCACTTTCCCGTGAATGAACGGGCCAAATACTTTCCCCAATACTGCGTTCATGAACTGTCCCCTTAAAAAATACTACGTGGTATTCAGTCACGTCCCTCCGTGTTCAGACCGGTTTGGACCGGTCGTTTTTGGCGAGCCGGGCAGGAAGTCAGACACAGGAACGGCATAGAGCATCCGGTCAATTTCAAAATAAAACAAATTAAATTAAATAATCGTTCATTAATCGTAATCGAGGTAAAAGTTTGAAATAATCGCAATATTGATTTTTAGTCACTCCTACTCCTCGCTGCTCTAACTGCCGCTGCTCTGCTGGAACCCATTTTCATGTATGTGTGTTTCAGAGGGACGTGCAGAAAACGAATTCCACCACAGCGTAATCGATGTGACAAGGGTTCCTTCCTGAAAAAAAATAAATCTAAATTCCTTATATGTGACTGAATTAATCCTGATGGTCACAGTCTGGTCCACAATAAATCAATTCAGGTGTGCTAAATCCAATCGTGAACAAAA
Source organism: Hoplostethus mediterraneus (assembly GCA_034670385.1). Taxonomy (NCBI): domain Eukaryota; kingdom Metazoa; phylum Chordata; class Actinopteri; order Trachichthyiformes; family Trachichthyidae; genus Hoplostethus; species Hoplostethus mediterraneus. The sequence continues at coordinate 412,918 of JAXDDW010000108.1, forward strand.
GAGTTCCTCTGCAGGAGTCAACCCTGCTTCTGTCAGTCTTGTTGCCAAGACCGATCACCGCAGCGTAGCGTGTCGCGGCGCTACCGGCGCTGCAGTAGTATCGGTACAACGGGACCTAACGTGTACACAACGCTCATACAAGCCCCAGTACATGTTCGGGTACGTGTTCGGCTAGCTCGGCCCGCGTAGCTAACATCTGCGCCGCATTCCTCCTGTGCTGCGCGGCGCGGCGCTAGCCCCCCCAGCTAACCCTGAATGCTACGGATTAGCGATGCCACGCCGACTACGGCACAATGCGGCGTTGAGAGGAACTAACAGGCCGTGCGCTCGCTTGTATGTGGAGCAGGTGTGCCGGAAACATTATGCACATGCACACGCACGTGCACGCGTACGCACACAACACACACACAGATACAAGCCTACTCATTTGCACCTTCAGATGTAACACATGAGTGCATAGTCAGGCGACACATGCACACATGGGTTTTTTTTTCTCATTCTGCCATATGGGCAGTAATAGATGGGCATGGGCTGTGTGCCGGCAAGCAGCACGGTCATTAGGAGAGAGGACAGAGAAAAAAGGAAAAGAGAGAGAGAGAGAGGAAGAGAAGGATGTAAAGAAGGAAGAGGAGAGGAGAAGGAAAACCTCTCGGGGGCCATTCATCACGTTGGCCCTGTTCTAAGTGGAGACAGAAAACTTTACGTCGTCTTGGATGAGATTGTGAAGATCTCTCCTCCTCCTCCTCCTCCCCCTCCTCCTCCTCCTCCTCCTCCTCCCCCTCCTCCTCCTCCTCCCCCTCCACCTCCACCTCCTCCCCCTCCTCCTCCTCCTCCACCTCCTCCCCCTCCTCCTCCTCCTCCACCTCCTCCACCACCAATTAATTTCCACGTCTGATCAAGCGGGGAGGAGATGCACCGCTCTGAACCCGAGGCAAATGCAATCCTTTTAGGCAGGGTGACACAGACGACCGAAACACCGGGGGGGTCTCTGGTGTACCGCACGTGTTTGTGATATAGATACATTACCTGTAAGTGTGTGGAGGTAGGGATGAATTCATTGTGTCAATTTATTCTGTGTGTGTGTGTGTGTGTGTGTGTGTGTGTGTGTGTGTGTGTGTGTGTGTGTATGTGTGTGTGTGTGTGAGAGCTTGCTTGTTTAGGTAGTAAATCCCCGGCAGACAGGGCAGAGCCTGGCAATGTGGCTGTGTCAATACTTACACATCGGTGTTTGGGGAAGGGATTATGAGGGATGAGAGACCGACATCCACACAAGACAGGATGAAGAGAACACAGGAGGAGAGAGAGGGAGAGAGAGAGAGAGAGAGAGAGAGAGGGAGAGAGAGAGAGAGAGAGAGAGAGAGGGAGAGGGAGAGAGAGAGAGTCCATTTACCACCCGGGTGCAGTCAGGCAGTTTCTCGTCCTCTCTCTCTTTTGTTCTCCTCTTTGTTCTCTCTTTCATCCGAAGTGCCTCCGCGGTACCACGAGTGGCTACAGTGTTTTTTAGTACCGGTGCCCCGGCGGGAACCGGCTGCCTCGCTCGCCCCTCGCTCGCCCCTCGCTCGCCCCTCGCTCGCCGCCCCCCCTCCACCAGCCGGGTTATACTGGACCACACGTTTACCCTCCTCACCTCCTCTGAGAGTTTCTCGTCTTGTAAACTATGAAGAGTAACGTTCTGAGACATCTGCCTCCTCCTCCTCCTCCGTCGTCATGGTTGCATCAGATTGTGTTGTGTGGCGTTTGTGTGTTTGTGGAAACAGGAAAGGTTCATTCACAATTTAATTAAAACCCACGAAAGGCCGTTTCTCAATTTCCGCTCAGTTGAAAATCACCAAAAAGCAGCAGGTACAGGAGGAGAGGTTCCCCCCCGAGAACAAGGCCGGCATTCCTGGCGGACAGCACAAGGCACAGGGGGGGGGGGGGGTCGGAGGGGTCGGGGGTCGGGGGTCGGGAGGCGGGGCATCCTGGCCTGATACCAAGGCTCTAATCCGCCCGGGCATACCGCTCAGGAGAAGGTGTCCGCCTGGAGAGCCGGTCTGTCAGCACCCAGGGGCCCTTCCTCTCTCTCTCTCTCTCTCTCTCTCTCTCTCTCTCTCTCTCTCTCTCTCTCTCTCTCTCTTCCTCTCTCTCTCTCTCTCTCTCTCTCTCTCTCTCTCTCTCTCTCTCTCTCTCTCTCTTCCTCTCTCGTCCCTCCATCCCCGGCCAGGCTGCATTCCCACATTCCACAGATAAAACAGTAGGTACAAAGAGAAGTGGGGGGGCAGTTGTTGCTTGGGGGCAAAAGGGGGGTGGGGGGGGGGGGGGGGGGGTTGTAGCAGCAGAGTGTGTGTGGAGGTGTGGGGGGGTAAAGCCCTGATAGGCGTATCTCCCTCCCTCATGTGAGCCAGACACAACCCATTTGTTTCTCATCTGTTCTCCGGATTTGGACCTGACAGCTCAGGGTGCCACGGAGAACCACGGAGAACCTACCGGAGAACCTACCGGAACAAAGAGAGAGAGGCAGATACGAGTTGGTAACGTCGGGAATGGAGGAGTTGAGGGTTATTCTGCCGTCGCATTCGCTGATTAAAATCTCCCCCGTTAGGTAAAGGCTGTTGTTTACCGCTCCAAACAAGGTGACATGTTAGTTGCTGATTGGTCCAGAGGGGACTGCATCATTCATGACATGTTTCCTGGCACCAGTTTCTATGCTTCATATGTTCACGCTCTGATACTGTTGTTAAAGAAAGATACTGTCTTTGATGGATGGGAGCAGATTTTCTGATGCATCTGGGTCGTCTTCATTTTCTCAGTATGAATCTCAATAAACCAGAAGGAAATTTGAGTTTTCATTTCAAGAATAACTAAAAAAAGGGATTTATTTTTGTTTCTTTTTACTTTTTGTTTTATTCTGACATGTTAAAATGCCGGTACCAACGTTGGCGGTCTGCAGCCGTCCTCCCCCGTCCTCCCCCGTCCTCCCCCGTCGGCCCGGTGTGTGGTCTCCGGTCTCCGGCGCTGTCCGTGGTGTCGGAGCGACCTTCGGATAAACAGTGACGCCGTGTGCTCAGAAATCCACTCGGGTGCATTTAAAAACTCGTTGACTGTAATATCATCCTATAGTGCGCTGTTCACTGTCAACACCATCCACTTAGCATGGCCGCGGCGCGTCCCTGCAGCCCACACACACACACACACACACACACACACACACACACACAAACCCACAGACGTGCATATCGGCCGTTGCTGGCATCGAATCTGCGACGTGCCATTTAAGGGACTCTAACCGCCGGGCCACCCCGACGCTCTCATCCCTCCACACTGAGCTAGTGAGTGCTTCAGTCATGACGAGGGCCCAGAGGCAGCGCTGGCAGAGAGAGGACCACTTGTGAGAGTGGGTTAGTGAGTGATTGAAGGCAGGCCTTTCTAATGTGTGTGTGTGTGTGTGTTTGTGTGTGTGTGTGAGAGTGTGTGTGTGTGTGTGTGAGTGAGAGTGTGTTAGAGGCAAAGAATTGCTTCAAATATTGGCGATGTGCAAGCTGCCTGGTTCGGTTGGAAGAACTCTGCTTTGTCACTACGAATGTGTGTGTGTGTGTGTGTGTGTGTGTGTGTGTGTACAGGCACATATGTGAGATACGTGTTCATGCATTTGGATAAAAAAATTGTTTGCGAACTTCACCGGCGTGTTAATGAGACAATGAGTATGTTAGGGGTGGGCGATTAGACTAAAAATCAATGTCGTGATTATTTCAAACTTTTACCTCGATTACGATTAATGAACAATTATGACGTTTTGTTTTATTTTGAAATTTGTTTTATTTTGAAATTGACCGGATGCTCTATGCCGTTCCTGTGTCTGACTTCCTGCCCGGCTCGCCAAAAACAACCGGTCCAAACCTGTCACGTGAACACGGCGTTACTGGACGGGGCGGAGGGACGTGACTGAATACCACGTAGTATTTTTTAAGGGGACAGTTCATGAACGCAGTATTGGGGAAAGTATTTGGCCCATTCATTCACGGGAAAGTGATGTTACGTCTGATGCGCGACACAAGATGAGCTGACACAAATATACCGTCATATTACGATGCACTGATCGTCGTTTCACTGTGACCAGTGACGTGCACACCAGCGGGTGAAAGCGCACCTTTAACCAAACTCAAAAATCACCAAGCACCCTGAATGTTACAGGAATCTGGGTGACAGGAGGTAGAGCGGGTCGGCCTCCGATCAGAAGATCGTAGGTTCGATCCCCGGCTCCTCCAGTCCACATGTGGAAGTGTCCTTGGGCAAGACACTGAACCCAGATTGCTCCCGATGGTCAGACCAGCACCTCGCATGGTAGCTCACTGCCATCAGTGTGTGGGTGAATGAGAGGCTTGTACTGTAAAGTGCTTTGGACGAGTTACACACTGCAACGTAAAGCGGAGCTCACCTGCAGCGCCTCCTGTGGACGGTCTCGGTATAGACGTGTCTCTGTCTGTAAACGCTCAACATGCTGTGTTGGATTTCACAGTTGTTGGAAGGAAGAAGTGGTTTGCCAGGTGCAGTTTGTGTATGACTGCTGCAGTTTTGCACCATCAAACAGTCAAATCTGCCTTATTATCTCCCCCTGGTTTTTTTGGTCTACGCCCCTCTTCCTCCTCCTCCTCCTCCTCCTCCTCCTCTTCCTCCTCCTCCTCCTCCTCCTCCTCCTCCTCCTCTTCCTGAGTGATATTAAGCGGAGTGGACACAGCTGGTCTGAAGCCCTTCGGTGGGGTCTCTGGCTCCTGCAGGAATCCCCTAAACTCTTTTCCTGTCCTCCTCTATTTGTACCGAGCTCTGCTGGGAAAACAAGACCATCCCCGAGAACGCAAACGCACACACACTCATGTACACACACACACACACACACATTCATGTACACACACACACACACACACACACACCCTGCACATAGGCACTGGTGTTGTCACATTATCAGAGTTTAGTTTAATATCTAAAAGTGTGATATATTCCAGTCCTCCTTCTTCTTCTTCTTCTTCTTTTATCTAATCAATTGCTATCTGCATGTATACGCCGTTGTCGTGACAACACTAGTGTGTACAGGTACATGAGGATGTGGGCTCCACACACATTTTGCATTTGTCACCACATGCTTTTATATACACAATAACAGCATAACTACTTTTGGATGATGCGCACTTTTTTTGTGTTGTTTTTTTTACACGTATTAATAACAAGAGGTTTTGAAAATGCTCATGTTGTAAATGATACGTCTTTTTTTCAAGTGTGAGCAAAGCAGAATGTCACTTTGAACACAGGAGGAAAAGGAAGAGAGCTTTAACTGGAGCGCAGGGACAGGAAGTACAAAAAACCACAAATATGAAAGACCCCGAGTGAAGAGGGAAGACAGATCTCCCACTCTGAGAGGGAAGACAGATCTCCCACTCTGAGAGGGAAGACAGATCTCCCACTCTGAGAGGGAAGACAGATCTCCCACTCTGAGAGGGAAGACAGATCTCCCACTCTGAGGTAGAAAGGGCAGAAGGTCGTTTACATTCCCTCCATGTCGTCTGAAACCTTCACATCTGCTGCCCACTTGAAAAGACCAACGTTATTCTGTCCAATTAAACCCTTGCTACACCGTCAGACCACCACACCTCCACCACCACTACACCACTACACCACTACCACACCACCACCACCACCACCACACTACCACCACACCACCACCACACCTCCACCACCACTACACCACCACCACACCAACACCACCACCACACCACCACCACCACCACACCAACACCACCACCACACCACCACCACCACCACACCAACACCACCACCACACCACCACCACCACCACACCAACACCACCATCACACCACCACCAGGCGCCATGTCCGTCCACCGGGCTCCGGCTCTGTCCACCTCAGCCAGATGTCACTGTTTGCATCTGTCTGTCTGTCTGTCTGCCTGCCTGCCTGTCTGTCTGTCTGTCTGCCTGTCTGTCTGTCTGTCTGCCTGCCTGTCTGTCTGTCTGTCTGTCTGCCTGCCTGTCTGTCTGTCTGACATTACCAAAGGCGCATACATTTTTATTATTAGTCTCCGGAGGAATAAGACTGTATTAATAGTGTTAGTGTTATATAGGACACCTCGCGTCCTAGTGGGACCTGGTTCAGGACTCGTCGGTTCCATTACACCCCATGTGACAGAGCACGTCCTCATGAAATGCATTATATATTTTTTTATAATATTTTATAATGGTTATAATTTTTTTTTTTTTTTTTTGAGTTTGTGTTTTTAAATCTAGGTTTTTAATTTTAAATCATTTTTTTAACCATCTGTAACAACAGTCTTACTCAGTATATTCATTCATACAGCAGGCAACCTGCTTCATTTAATATTGAGTGGTGGGGTTCAAAATGTGACATTTTCATTTGAGGGGAATTCATTTTTATTAAGTTAAATTAATTTTGTTGATCTCATTGTCTAGACAACTAAACCCCTTACATGATGCTGCATCTCTCCTGACCTCGTGGGAACTGAACCAACCGAACAGATTGAAGCATCCCAAATGTTTTAGAAACAACAAGGTTTTTTAATTTTGACTTTAATTTTCTTCTTCTCAATCTGAACCCAGACCAGGTTTGTCTCAACTACCACAATATGTGTATACGGTATTCATTTGTGCTTTTTCCAGTTACAAAGACACCGCTTGAAAGAAATGATAATAATAATAACAAAAAATTAATAATACAAAAATAACAATAATAATATTAATAGTGAATAATAATGAACAATAATACTTATTGATAATGAATAATAATAAAAACATAAGTAATAATAATAATGATAACAATAATAGTACACATAATACTAATTATAATAATATTTAGATATTATATTGTATATCACAATTTTATGTTTCCATGACTAGTAATGGTGTAATGTGGTGATGTTAGTGCTTGTTATACGTTGTGCATCAGGCTCTTCCATTAACCAACCACATCCTCTCAATGCACAACAACCACCCATGTGACCAAAATGAAAGTCAAGCTGGCGGAGAGAGACCTCACATAGACCATCTTTGGAAAAGAATGACAGGAGAAAATCCTTTTCCTGTCTGAACGTCAAAACGGAGATTCTTTGGTTTTGAACCAGATGACAAACAAATACAGATTCTGTACAAGGTTTGCCGGAGGGCTGAGGCTCTGCCGCAAAGTATTGAAGTAGTGAGCGAGTTAGTCATTAAGTAATTAAATCTTTATTTATACAGCACTTCTCAAAACCAGACTTTCAAAGAGCTTCACACAGACAAACAGAAACAACATCAATTACAGAAAGTGTTCAAATTAGTTTTAATACTAGTAGTTGTAATACTATAAATTGTAATTATAGTAGTATATAGTAGGTATATAAAAACGAAGACAGTAAGAGGAAATCTGTGTTGAGGTGCAAGAGTGCAAAATGTTGTTTCCTGAAACCGACACAAATAATCATGATGACAATATTTAGCAAAATATATAATAAAAATATAATCCATAATCCTGCAGCCCTAATAGACAGAGAATGATGAACTAAAGATAGTGATTTTTTTGATATAGTAAAAGTAGTTTTTTATATAGTATTATAGCAGCAGCTCCCCCAGCGCCCCCCCGTCACCTGACACCGTCGGCATGCTAACAGGCCTGAGAGCCTCTTCAGCCGGCCTGCACCGCCTGGTGACAAGTGTGGAGGGACAAGAGCCAGCAGGCACGCAGGAATGCAGCGCAGTGTGTGTGCCAGGCCCTGCTTGGTGTGTGTGTGTGTGTGTGTGTGTGTGTGTGTGTGTGTGTGTGTGTGTCTCGCTGGTTCATTCAATGCTGTTTTCTTTGCTCATTTGCCTCCAGCTAACTCGTCTCGTCTCAAGCCGTCGGCGAGCCCTGCTGCCCTTCTCTTCGTCTTTATGTCACCAGTGTCTTTATTATCTTTTCACTGTAATTATTACTTATTATACAACCTCATAAAAAAGGTGTGTGTGTGTGTGTGTGTGTGTGTGGGTGGTTTCACTCCTGACCTGAGCTTAATCATCAAGGGATTATGAGGATTTGAGTCTTTACCTGCCGTGAGAAAAGGCAACCTAATCGGTCTGTCTGGCCGCGACAGCCCTGACACAGCGCCAGTGTTGGACTGACTCATGGTGTATGAGGCCTAACAGGTCTGGACATGTCACACACGCTGCAGGAATCACACACACACACACAAGTACTCCTAAACACTCCTCGTAAAACGTATTTTCTCTAAGCTAGTGCCACCCCATGCCTAAAACAACTCACAACCCCCAAAACACACACACACACACACACACACACACACACACACACACCGGTCAGTAAACCCACCTGTGTGTATCCTGGGCGGGCCGGGGGGGGGTTTGCTCTACCTGAGTGATCATCACTCAGGCTGTCAGAGGCGGGGAAAGGCATTGTTGATGGATTAGCAGCCTGCAGGGGCGGGGCTAGGGTGACACCCAGGGTTAGGCTCAGCTAACGCCTAGCGACACGGGAAAGGTGCACTCTCTGACCTGCAGGTGTTGAGCTGAGACCTCTACTCAACGACGAGCTAGCTAGCTACGATGTATGGGAGGATGTCTTTATCTTTATTGAACTGGCTTGCCTTCAAAATAAGGGCAAATAATAACAGTAATATCAAACTTTATTTGTATGTGGCAACAATAACAGTGAGAAAAAACATTAAAAATACTAAAATCAGGGTGGATAAAGTGAATTTGGATGAAAAAAACTGGACAAAAACTGATTTAACGAGTGATTAAAATGAAGATGCTGGCTCCGCCCACTTGAGCTCAAGCTCTCACTTGGAGGTTTGCTTCGGACGGCGCTGACAGCACGGCGTGGCGTTCACATCGACTGGGTCCGACTGCTGCGTCGCCACGATGGTAGTAGCAGTGATTCTTGTGGCGTGTCAGCTGATGAAAGCCTCCCGGACGATGTGATTGGCTGTTGTTCCTCGGGTAAACACTCCCTGAGAAGTGTTGAGCTTGTCAAGGGTCCGTTGTGTGTGTGTGTGTGTGTGTTACTTGGTGAGTGCTGAGTGCAGTGTGTGTACTGTTGAACGCATGTGTGTGTTCAGTGCAGTGTGTGTTGACTGACGGTTGTTCAGAGTGAGTTTAAACTCTGGCCCCTCCCCTTTCATAAACCGCCTCACACACACAAACACTAACAAACCATTTCTGTCAGTGACTCGGTGGTCTGTGGTACCATGTATGTCAACAATACTTAGCACACGTCATGTTTTACTCATTTTTTGCTCCTTTTTACCCATTTTTTTCTCCTTTTCCCCCTCATTTTTACCAATTTTTTGCTCATTTTTTGCTCATTTTTTGCATTTTCCATCCATCTAATACTAATTATAACTGTTCTTACACACATACATCACCATTAAAGATGTTTTTACACCAGTTTGCCATCCTCTCCCGTTGAGATGTCTCATGTAACCCACCACTGCGTACGAGAGGCCAACAATCCCAGATCTGCAAAGTTGCACCAGAACTACTAATATCAGCCTATTACATTTGGAATAAAAGTTCCTCTCGCCGTTTCATATTAACGCGTTAATAAATCTGGGAACGAGACAAGACGGGAGTCTGGGTTGGTGTCTGACTTCTGGATTCTGCTTGTAAACAAGGAGCTTTTTTCTCTCCAAAATAAATCACCCCCCCCCCACCCCATCCCCTTCTGTCAATCACACCCCAGTTAAGTCAAGACTCTGTCTCAGCTTCAGTCTGTAAAATTAAATTACTGCTCGCAATTACGGCTTTAATTTGCTGCCTTCTTCTTTATTGGGAGTAACTTGCAACATTAAGACAGCCGTTTATGTCAAAATACTTAAAATGCAACTAAAATAAAGGGAAAATATCTCATAACGGGTAAAACGGTGAGGGAATGATGCAGGAAAATGAGCAAGAAACTCCATTCACGCTGGAACACTCCTGCAAATACTAATTGAGTCACAGCACCGAATGGAAAATGACTCAAATTGTCACTGAGAATAATTTTCTTCTCCGAGGCTCGATCGCTTTACAGTCAGTGTAATTAGGACTTTCTCTCATTCCATCTGAAGTACAGAGTGGCGATTCGTCGGCTGAACCTGCGGCCTTTCGGTAACGGGACAGTCTCCCGAACCACTCCCCACTCCCTCTCAGGGTTTCTGCACCGAAGGACAGGATGCACATTAAAGGCCAAAGTACTCAGAGTGGTATCATAAAAGCAGTGATGCAGTCTGCCGATGCTGACTGGCGGCTGTACCGTTTCAAGCAGTGTGTACTCCGTTATTTGAACGCACTCGGAGTGAGTGGCCGTATATTTTTTTTTACAACATGTTTTAATGGTTATGGATGGAAACGATGGCGGTGATGATGCTCTTCCTGCAAGGCGATAATGGCCGTCGCATGCCATTTAGAGCTTTTGGGTGGGTGAGAGAGGTCAGCAACGAGAGAGAGTGTGGAGATGAAGGGTTAAGATGGCAGGTCCAGCCCTGCACTAGGATGCTCTGCTTTAGGATGTGAGTACGAGGTCACATCCTAATGTAATGGCAGTGAGAGAGCAGAGAGAGAGAGAGAGAGAATGGGAGGGAGAGGAAGGGTTTAAAGGACAATTCCGGGATTTTTCAACCTGGCCTCTATATCCACAAAATTGCCTATTATACCACAAAATAGATCCAAGAAGTTTCGGAATTATAGACTACCTAGACGACTACTTATAGACTACTACTCGTTACAGACTACCTTTGTCCACCGTCAGAGCGGGACTTCTCCTTGAGCTAGACTTTAGTTTTCTGGTTAAAAAAGGTCTTTTTCTGTAGTGATCCTTTCAGTAATGTTGTCAGACACACGAATAACAATCTGAACCTGTCAGTGACAAAATCAAGCACTTTTAGTGGACGTACTTTGACCGCGCCTCTATGCCCCTACAGATTACATTGCAGCCATTGAGCCCGTTCAGCGACTGCCGACTGAGCCGATCTACCGGAGCAATTCTTAAACCTTTTGGACCTATTTTGCGCTATGATAGGCGATTTTGTGGATATAGAGGCCAGGTTTAAAAATCCCGGAATTGTCCTTTAAGATGGGAGGACCAGCCCTGCTCCACTCTCTCCCCGGGGGGTAGATAGGAGACGAAAATGCCCATCATTCAGTAGAGGGGAGTATATTTACCCAACCCTCTGGGCCGATCCCCCGACTCTCACCAGGCCTTCACTCTGTCTTCCCATGTCTGTTTGCTCTCTCTTTAATCTTTCTCATCCAATGTCATTTTCCCACACAGCGTTTTGCTATTTCATTCACATTCTCCTCACTTTTTTCCTCTCTCTCTCTCTCCATCCAGGCTCTTAGTTTAATCCATTGTCTCTTTGCTCGTCACTGTACTTTGGGCCTCATTCATACATTTCTTACTCTCACTCGTCCAGATCTGTCTCCTCTGCCAATTTCCCTCTCTCTCTCTCTCTCTCTCTCTCTCTCTCTCTCTCTCTCTCTCTCTTACCCGTTCGCTCTCTTTCCCCCCTCTAACTCTCCTGAACTCGGTGACGGCGTTGCCAGCCGTCGGCGTGAGAGAGAGAGAGGTGAAGCGAAGTGGCGTGTTGCAGTCTGAACAGCAGGGCAGTATCTCCACTCCAATAACAATTACATGAAGTGGTGTGTTAAATGAGGTGACCCACGGTTCAGCGGCTGGGGCTAATCAGTGCAGTCTGCTACCCTAAAACACGCTGATAATGATAGACAGAGGAGGAGTCGGCTGCTGCTGAACGCTTGATTTAACACACACACACACACACACACACACACACACCAACACGTGAGCATGCACAGCGGATGGAAAGCAAAAGGAAGTGTGCCCGAAGTAAATGAGGGATGTTTAAACTTGCACTCTGCACTGTGGAGCTGCACACACACACACACTCACTCACCACACATGATGCTACCGCCGGACGTATGGCAGTATCGCACGAATGTACACAAACGCCCGCTTGGCATCAAACTCCATAGGTGGCGATTTCTGTTTTTGCCAGTGGGAGCTCAAATGAAGTGAATACCACCAAGGTGAAGATTGTCACAAAATCACTTTTATTGCGCTTGCTTTAGTAATTACCGTGGTGCAGGCTACTGTCATCTGTCAACGTAGACACACACCCAAACCAAATGCAACACTGCTCTGCTACAAATTCATCCCTGGTGGTGGATCCTCACTTTGACTGTCTTTACACTCGGTATCTCTCTCCGTTTTTTAATGACAAATTCGTACGTTTTTACCCGATCATCACCGTGTTTCACACTTGCTGTGTCGCTAGCTAGCAGCTACGTGATGGAACAACGTTGGTTTAGCCGACTCTAACGTTACATTGGCAGTTGGCTACGTGACCACGCCCCTTAACGTAGTTTCATTGGATAATGCGATTTGTAGTTAAAACATTCACCGATAATAAGTAATAATAGAATAAATAGATGTTTTTTAAATAAATTAGATTTTTTTTAAAAGATGCAATCTTTTATTTATTTATTTAATTTATTTAAGATTTATTTGGCAGGGACACGTCAATCAACATTTTAGTTCACACTTCAATGTAAATGTGTCAGAGTTAGCCACAAGGCTAATTTACATCTGTAGTCCCCAGGCAGGTCAACAACATAACAATTACAATAAAGTTAAAAAAATAAAATAAAAACAGGAAGGAAACATTACCAGTACAGCAGCATTAAAAAGAATGTCCACACTTGAATAGATGGAGGTGGTACACACAAGAGCTGGAGATTTAGTGATGGGTACACTTTGGTACAGTGGTGGGTTTTAATACATTTATTTATTAATTTATTTTGTAATCGGCCTTCCCCGTGATCGGCGTGTACTCCGCAGATCCGTCTTAACGTCTTCATCCCTCTGGCGTGGGTCTCGAGACGAAGAGCTGATCTGCCTCTTGTTTTTCAGAGATGGAAACTAGCCACCCCCCCCCCCCCCCCCCGTTGTGAGTGGATCTATCAGCGGCGGCTGTATCTCTACTTTACAGCCCTCTTCATCATCACACAGACGCCGTAAATCCGTCCCGCAAAACGGACGGACGTGCAGCCGGTGACATGTGGTTCCTATCTAGCCACTGGCTCCGATTCAGCCGGGTGAGGTTCTCATGGTGATAGCTGATCTGGCGTCGGCTGCTGAAGGGCAGACGAGAGGGAATAGCAGCTGGCGACGTGTCAAGCGTTGCAAAACATATGCAGAGAACTTGATTTTGGGTTGTTTGTGCAAATTATGTTTTTGAGGATGTTCAAATCGAGTTGAATAAATAAAGTTGCATCAGGTTGTTCGTTTAGCGCTGACCTGGCAGCTGGTAATGTTTTAGCGGGGCCAATCAGTGCAGTCGGATCGGGCCGCTCTGCTAGTTCCTCCAGAGTTGCGCTGGAGCAGAGTTGTGCTTCCTGCTGCTCTCTGGCCTCAGGATAATACCAGCCATGTCTGCAAAGTGTGTGTACATATGGCTGGATGAGTTTGTATATATGTGTTTTTTTTTAACTTTCGTTTATCCAGGGAGGGTTTTTCTGGCCGGGCCCGGCTTCGTACTCCAAAAAAAGTTAGACACATCCCCTCCTGGGACTTCACTATCCCCGATTTGGACAATTGAAGCAATCTGGGGGTTAATTGCCCAACTCAAAGATCCTTCACGCTAGTTGCCGAAGAAAAGTTTGTCCTTCCCAGATTTCAGATTGTCCCGGACAGTCAGGGTGTCGAATCTGTAACCTCTCACCTCCCACTGCCTGTGTGTGTGTGTGTGTGTGTGTGTGTGTGTGTGTGTGTGTGTGTGTGTGTGTGTGTGTGTGTGTGTGTGTGTTTTTTGATGTCTTGAAGCCAATCTTCCACCCCACAGGTGTAGAGGAGCTGTGGCGTGGCTGGACTTGGCTGTGGGAGACCATTTTAAATGCATTGAAATGTCCCAACAGAGTGTCTGTTAGCCCCCCCTACCCCCCCCCGTGTGATGCTGAATATGTGAATGGGGAACATGTCCGACACTGGAATGTCACAGAAGGTGTGAATATGACATACTGCCTCTTAAGGTGGACCGGCTGCGTCTGAGCTCGGCACTTCTAAAGGCGGCGTTGCGTGAATCCGAGCCGGGCCTCTCTTAAGGCGGTATTTTGCAGATGCTCTGATGGAAGAGGCTTTGACAGACATTCAAGGGAGGGGCGGAGATGGGGGGAGATGGGGGTGAGGGGGTGTTAGGGGTGAGGAGAGGGGGGAGATGGGGGTGAGGGGGTGTTAGGGGTGAGGAGAGGGGGGAGATGGGGGTGAGGGGGTGTTAGGGGTGAGGAGAGGGGGGGAGATTGAGCGGGCCAGGTGGCATGGCTCGGCGTTGGCATGCAGCACGTCTCTATGTTTAGCCCCTTACATGATGTTACATGTGCTGTTTTTCCTGGGCCGGCTGCGGGTTGAGGGGTTGAGGGGTTGAGGGGTTGAGGAGTTGTGCCGCCCGAGTGGAGCTCCCACCCGTCCTCACACACACACACACACACACACAGAAAAAGACCGCCCAGTTCTTCTACAGCACCTAAGGGAGATCTAAATCAAGGATGTGCGTTCTCCCCCCGCCCCCCCGTTGCCTCTTCTTCTTTTCTCACAGCTTTTTTGGCAACTTTTTTCCACATTTTTCTCTTCCCTCTTTCACTGAGCTACTTTGCCCCCCCCCCCCCCCCTCCCCCCCTTCTCAAAACCTTGAACACAACAAATATTCCAAGCATGAGTTTTTACTCTTTTACCATCTCCCCACAGAACGCCTATTACTCAACCACGTCAATTCCAGTGCGCTTTGATGTGTGTGAGACCTCACTGGTGGATAAATGCTGGTGTGTGTGTGCATATGTGTATTGTGCGTGCATGTGCGTGTGTGTGTGTGTGTGGTGGTGTGTTTGCGAGGGCTGTGCAGGCTTGTCATGGGCGGGTGATTGAGTCCAGACGTTGCGGGTTCCTCTCTCACCACCATCCCCCCCCCACCCCCCCGGTATTGGGTTCAGAGTGTGCTGGGCCCAGGGCGGGCTGGGCTGCTGGTCCCTGGGGTGCAGTAAAGTGATAGGGCAGCACGGGGGGGTCAAGTCACCCCTGGGGAGGGAGGTTAGGGGTCAGAGCCTCGGCCCTGCCAAGTGGGGATCAGGGCCGTGTTAGTCAAACACGCTTCAGGTGGGCCCTTCCTGCTGCTCAGGCTATTGTGTGTGTGTGTGTGTGTGTGTGTGTGTGTGTGTAAGTGTGTGAGTTGCCCATGTGTGTCCATGTGTTTTCCATCCATATATGTGTTTCTATGCATCGCTCTTAATTTCTATCTGGGTTTAACCAGGAGGAGGCCGGGTAGTCACCTAGTTACATTTTGTTGCTCACATTTATCCGACAGTTGCATCCAGTGCAACTTAGATTTCAAACATTACAAGCAAACCGACGGCAAGGAAATGTGCACGGGTCAAAAGATCGCAGTGTCCCGACAAAGGATGTGAGATCGTCCTGTGTTGCTGGAGTGATCATGTAGGCATACGCGCCGATCACGTGGCAGGCCGATTCAAAAATAAATTATTAAATAAATGTATTAAAAAACGGCATCTTTTTAAAAAAACGCATCTATTTATTCTATTATTACTTATTATTATAGGTGAACGTTTTAACTACAAATCGCATTATCCAATGAAACTACGTTAAGGGGCGTGGTCACGTAGCCAACTGCCAATGTAACGTTAGTCGGCTAAACCAACGTTGTTCCATCACGTAGCTGCTAGCTAGCGACACAGCAAGTGTGAAACATGGTGATGATCGGGTAAAAACGTAAGAATTTGTCATTAAAAAACAGAGAGAGATACTGAGTGTAAAGACAGTCAAAGTGAAGATCCACCACCAGATGAATTTGTAGCAGAGCAGTGTTGCATTTGGTTTGGGTGTGTGTCTACGTTGACAGATGACAGTAGCCTGCACCACGGTAATTACTAAAGCAAGCGCCATAAAAGTGATGTTGTGACGATCTTCACCTTGGTGGTATTCACTTCATTTGAGCTCCCACTGGAGAAAACATAAATCGGCGCCTATGCATGTAGGATGGAGACGTGCCGGGTGAAGAGCGAGTGAGGAAACAAACAAGAAGATCATGATGAGGTGCGAGTAGAGCAGGAAACCGGAGGCGTGTGATGAACGTGGGTCTTGGGAGGGATTTGAGTTTTTAGATCCACCGAGCTTTTTAAACTTCACCTTCCGTCCCTCAGCGGGCTCCTAAGACGGACGACCCCGAGGTCAACCCCCGTCACCTGGTTCAGACGCTGACCAAATACTGAGACTGAGGCTGAATAATGGGCTGTCACTCACCCCTGACCCCAGCTCAGAGTCTAAGGTGTCGGATCAATATCAGCCCAGCCTGCTGGAGCGGCGAGGCTGACGGAGGGCATCCAGGGATATTCAATCACTGTAGGATCAGGCAGTACACCTGTATATGTTTTATACAAGATACTCTTATAAAGTAAACTATGATGGCACCTGAACTTCCTCTCTCTCTTGTACTGACTGACTGATGTTCTTAACCCGTCTCTCTGTTAACTTTGCATTCACTAGGTACATTTGCACACTAATAATTCAATCACATAAATGCCTTTATCTGATTATTGTAAGCAGGTTGAGGCCGTAATTGGAGTGAGCTTAACCCCATCAACACACCTAGACTCAATCTTATGATGTATTAGGGTGAACGCCTTCGTGGGATTAATGTTGTCTTTCTTAGACTCAACGTTCCCCAGACACAGTAAGCCGGATGTTGTATTTACAGAGCAAACAACGTGATTCAGTTGCACAGGGAGTGTCGAGCGCTAAACCGGTTATTGAATGAATCCACGTAAACCAGGTTATCAGAGAAATGGCGTCACACTATCAAAATACTGCCTCAAGCTGCAGTCCTACGGGTGGATGGTGTGCTGTAGGTGGATCCTGTGTTTTGATTGGTCAGGACTGTACACCGGCCAGGCAGGTGCAGGTGCTGTGTGTGTGAGTGTGTGTGTGTGTGAGTGTGTGTGTGTGTGTGTTTGTGACATTTTTAGTGGGGTTATTTTAACAGGGCCAAGTCAGGGCCCCTTGGAGGTATGTGGCATCGGAGGTGGTCGAGGAGTGTGTGTGTGTGTGTGTGTGTGTGTGTGTGTGTGTGTGTGTGTGTGTGTGTGTGTGTGTGTGTGTGTGTCCTGTCTGGATGTGATGTGGAGTATGAACACTATGCACGTGTAAAAAGCAGAGATTCTGTTGGTCTGAACACGGTGTTGTCGTAAACCGGCGTCATGGCAACGTGAACAACCCACTTTGGTGTAAGGGGGGGGGGGGGGGGGGGGGTTTATGGCTCGGCCTGTCAGCCCCTCGGGGTTCAACATTGACTGAATGACAGAACCCTGCTGTGTGTGTATGTGTGTTCGTGTGTGTGTGTGTGTGTGTGTGTGTGTGTGTGTTGACTGACGCTCACCCCATGCTGCTGCTTTGACCCCCTGACACCAGAATAGTACGGTCAGTAATTAACCTGCAGCAGAGCCCGTCCCAATGTCCTTCATATAATATATATATAATATATATAATATAATATAATTTACTTCCTGTCCAAGGTAAATAAATACAATAAATAAATAAATACAGAAGCAAATTAAACTGAAATATATATAATTTATAAGCAAATTAAACCGAAATATATATAATTTATATCACATTTTATCAATTAATTAATGCCTACATTTATTTTTAATATTATTTTTGTTACATTTAATGGCATATGAATGTATTTGTTGGTCGTTTATTTATTTCTTTATTTATTTTTGATTTTGCTAGATTCCCTCCTCCATAGTCCACTCGCCGACAACAACAACAAAAAAAAACAAAAAAATCATCGTCCTCGAGCACCGTCATACCGTCTACATGCACGGTGCAGCCAGACTGGCAGCCTGAACCTGTCACGCTGTCACGCTGCGTAACGCCTTTAACATCGTGTTTTCTGCGGCGGCGTGTTTTCCCGCTGCAGCTGCAGAGGTGTATTGAGTGACCAATTGCCCACTGGCACCGTGCAGCCACAGACAAGCAGTCCATTCTCATTGTTCATCTCTCTCACTCTCTCTCTCTCTCTCTCTCTCTCTCTCTCTCTCCCCATATGGCTCCCTTTTTTATTCCTAAAGTGTCTTGAGGTGCCTCCCCACAGACAGCAATGTGTTTTCAATCTGAGCCCAATTACTCACCTCCCCTCGTTTTTTGTTCCCAGCAAAATTCACGAGGAAAAAAGAAACAGAGAGCTGTCTATATTTTACGGCCTCCTTTTTTCCCATCTCTCTCTGCTGTCAACGCCCAGCCTGCCTGAACCCTTGGCAGACACATTATGTGTTTAAGTAGGTGTGTGTGTGTGTGTGGTGTGTGTGTGTGTGTGTATGTGTGCACAACCAAATGTGTGGGTGTGTATGCATATGTGAATATATGTGGTTGTGTACATCTGTGTGGGTGTGTGTGTGTCTCCACAGGCAGATGTGTGTATATAATTAGCCAACAAGGTAATAATGGCTTTAGCTTGGCGGGATGAGAGAGCGCTACTTCCTACTGGCAGCGCTATGAATGATGGGACAGGTGGAGGGGGATCAAGTCCTCCCAGCCCCGAGGGCAACAGGACAGATAGACCCCCATCTGGTGACATCACCGCCCGGGGGCCAGGATGACTGGAGCCAGATTACCCCTTCGGCCCCATAAAGACTGCCCCCTAGAGGACGCTATCAAGAACTGCGCAAAAAAAGATCACGTTGAAGTCGTGGTTTGTTGAAGGGGGATTCAGCGGGACAGTGATGTGGTCTGTCGTCTGTGGTGTTTTTTGCGATGCCCTCGTCTTTTCAAAGGAAACTGTTCCGCCATATTTCCAACAGTTGTTTCCTTGTGCGATGAGGAAATTTGTGAAAGCGTCTTTGTTGCGCAGCCCTGAGAAGCTGCCCCGGCTTTGACCCCACTTTATTTAGAAACAACCAAATAGCTCCCTCTTTTTTTGTCTTTCTCTCTCTTTATTCCCTTTCTTTGTATTTCTCTACACACCCAACACCACCAGACTCTCTCTCTCTCTCTCTCTCTCTCTCTCTCTCTCTCTCTCTCTCTCTCTCTCTCTCTCTCTCTCTCTCTCTCTCTCTCACTTTCCCATACCCTACCTGAGCAGGGCCAGAAGAGACAATAAGAGAACAGATGGATGTAAAGAAAGAAAGGAGAGGGAGAGCAGAGTGAAAAGAGGGATTATCCGTAGAAGTATGTTTTTGTAAAGAGCTCCTGATTCATTGATAAGCCTCTCTAATTGGCTGTGAGTAATTTAGCCAATCAGGAATCATTAATCCCACAGACAAACGGATTTAGGATTTAGGTGTCATCCTTTTCGTGCCTAACTGACTCATGATGATGCGTGACTAATTGACGTTGACCAACTGAATCAACTTGTTGTCATCGATTATTCTTCTTGCCTCCTGCTATTAAAGTAAAGTAGAAACTCAATCAGCGTTCAATGCTGCAGCCATTTACTGCACAGGACAACACTGAAGGAAAAAAGTGTTGAAATTGCTTAGTGAAAGCTTAATGACTCACTAAAGCCTATAACAACAAAGCCATTTAGAAAAACAGACGATAAATCTGGAAATGAAATGAAGAAATCCTGAAGATAATTAAGGTTTATAGCCCAGTCTCTATTACTCTATTAATATTTAGTTCTGCCTCCTAAAAACCTTATTTTACTGTCCATGTGGCAAATAGAGGAGCAGCACAATCCCCTGTTCTCACTGTCCCATCCTCACTGTCCTACCTCACTGTCCTATCCTCACTTTCCTACCTCACTGTCCTACCTCACTGTCCTATCCTCACTGTCCTACCTCACTTTCCTACTTCACTGTCCTATCCTCACTGTCCTACCTCACTGTCCTATCCTCACTGTCCTATCCTCACTGTCCTACCTCACTTTCCTACCTCACTTTCGTATTTCACTGTCCTATCCTCACTTTCCTACCTCACTGTCCTATCCTCACTTTCCTACCTCACTGTCCTATCCTCACTGTACTATCCTCACTTTCCTACCTCACTGTCCTATCCTCACTTTCCTACCTCACTGTCCTATCCTCACTGTCCTATCCTCACTGTCCTATCCTCACTCTCCTACCTCACTGTCCTATCCTCACTGTCCTATCCTCACTTTCCTACCTCACTGTCATATCCTATCTGTCCTATCCTCACTGTCCTATCCTCACTGCGTTTTCCCACTTTTGACACCAATCGGCATCGTCAGTTTCACAAATCCGTTCTCTACCCGTCTGTCACAGAGGCCTCTCACCTTAATCCCTGTTAATCTCAGTGTTTAGTCCCGGGTCAGTTTTGATTGACAGCGGAGAACAGACACCGATACCTGCAGGTTTGAAAATAGCGTTTAAGGCTTAGCAAAAAAACAAAACAGGGTACCCCCACAGCGCTCCTGGCTGAGGAAGTGATACTGTGGAGCCGGTTGACCCCTCTTAGTCACGGTATCAGTGATTGGCTCTGAAACTGAGGCTGCGGGAGGCCATGCTGTCTGCCTGCAGCCAAAGTGCTCTGCTGGTGCTGGGGGGGGAAAAAGAGGCCTTCGGTTTCACGTTTGACCGGTCTATAATTAGAGAGAGAAAAAGATGAGAATTTGGCTGACACCCACCCATCACCCACACACACACACACACACACACACACACACACACACATATGCGGCCCCTGCAAACCCAGTAGGACGGCTACTAATCCTGCAGCACATTTACAATCTGTATAATGACAACCTGATACCCCCAGCAGGCCACAGCAAGCACACACCACCCTTTATGCTACTCACGCCTCCTAAAGCCCGAGCATGTACGTGTCAGCGGCAACAGCTGCCACGCAAACCCCTCCACCCTCCCTCCACCCTCCCCTCTTACCTGGCCTCAGATCAGCTCGGTATTGCTTCTCATTCCCTTGGCGAGGAGCAGGGGCAGGCGTAACATCTGATCCCTGGCCAGCGGGTCCCGGTTCCTCTGGGTAGAACCCCCCCCCCCCCCCCACGGCGTTGAGTCCACCCCGTATCAGATCATCGGCGTGCTGCATGCTCAAACACGGTCCCGGCCCTGTCCTCCCCCCCCGACGACTCACACTGTGTCAATGAACAGAGGTGGAGTATTGAAGACATCCGCAGTATGTCAGTGATACTGAACCGCGGGCCATTAGCGGCTATGGAGACACGACCGGCCCGGCCCGTCCAAGCGCTAATCTGTCTCCGCTAAAAGCTTCACAAATGCAACCTTATATGGCGCCTATGGGAATATGTGTTTCCAATCACTCCCCCCAGGAATGAATACCTGGCATATCTCTCTTTTTTTTTTTCCTTCCCCTTCTCGTGTCCACTCGGTTTACAGTAAACACCAGGCGAAAAGTCTTGAGGCTTGCTTTGAGGAGAGGCAGGAGAACAGGCCTCGCTTTCCCAGACTGAGAGATCCCACAAGGGGCTCCTACATCAGCTTGTCATATTGGACTAATGAAAATCTCATTCTTCGGAGGGATCCTCTTAAAGCTGCTAAAGGCACATGCTAACCAGGGGATTAGCCCGGGTATCGCTAAGGGACTTTAATTTCAGCACCGGCATAAGTCATCGCTGCCGAGCACTAACATTGATATATGGCTCGGGACTGACTAGCGTGTGTCATGAGAGATTTCTTTGGGGTGGGTGGGTTTTTGCTTCGAGGATTCGCTTGGGGAGTCTCACAAGAGGATCGGGATGATTGAGAATGACATGATGAGATCCCCGTAAACAAAACCAGAAGAGCAGTACCCTAGATGTGTCTCTCAGAGGCTTCCATAGACGGTCTGTCTTTAATGTGTCTTGTCAGTCAGGGCACATCTGGTAACTTTTTCTCTAGGCCTCGAGTCCGCGGCCCTGATAAGACACCTAAAGAATAATCACATCAGGTCTTGAAATAATCACAAGGCTTAAGAGACAACACGGGGTGGCGGCAGTCCTCTCAACAGCTAACCATTGAGGTGCCCTTGAGCAAAGCACTGCTTGGGTGGAGCCGGTCATTCGACACATTGAATGTGTGTAACATTTGAGTGAATTTAAAGCAGAAATCGCCCACAGGTGAATAAAACTTTAAAAAAAGGGCCTTGAAGTAATCACTGTTCTCGTATGACTGCGTAGTTAAAACCAGAAAGCATTGTGGGAATTATCCTTGCACCTAACCTGTCACACTCAGAGCGATCATCTACCTGATTATGATCATCTGGGTATTTCTGAAGATAATTAAGTCAAAAGAAGCAGATGACAGGTCTGACTGAATCCTCACCAGAACATCTCTGTTTTCTTTCCAGGTTTTACCGGGGCGAGTACCACATCGACGTGTGCATCAACGACTACCTCGACGTCTACTGCCCGCACTACGTGGACGCCGTTTCGGACGAGCGGGCCGAGCGCTACGTCCTCTACATGGTCAACTACGACGGCTACAGCTCCTGCGACCACACCGCCAAGGGCTTCAAGCGCTGGGAGTGCAACCGGCCCCTCTCGCCCAACGGACCGCTGAAGTTCTCCGAGAAGTTCCAGCTCTTCACGCCCTTCTCCCTGGGCTTCGAGTTCCGCCCCGGCAGAGAGTACTACTACATCTGTGAGTAGAGCGGTACCCTTGTCTTGCGTCTAGCCACGTCACTGTAGTATCCGTTGGAAAATGTCCACCCTAGGAAGTATTATACACAGGTTGCTTTTGTAAGTTTGGACTGAGAAGTTCTCTTTGAAGTAGCGCACATTTCGTAATACTAGTAAAAGGAGAAAGCAGGCAAAATGCTACCGAGCTCCCTGTTACAACAAGAGCAAGTAATCAATTCCGTCTTTCATAATGCGTGACTAGCGTGAATTTACGGGAATTATCAAAGCGTTTGATCAATCGCACCGCTTGGCTGAAGTGACCTTTTGTCTAAGATTACAACGGCATTCATTCGCTGTGTGAAACTGTCGGTAACGTGAGTATAGGCGTTGTTTGAACGAGGGGCCTCGCTAAAACGTGTTAGCATGAAAATGTGCAACATCGGCATAGAGTTGTATGGTTTCTCGGCAACATACTTTGATGATTTAAGCCTATGATTTGAGGACAAACGCAACGACGCCGAGGTATGGAACCGGAAAAAAAACACACACAACAACCGTAATAGAAGGACTTTGTTTTGCAAGTCCTGGCAATGAGGGCCAAGCCAAAACATGTGCCGGAGGGAGCAAAACATCTCTACTGTTGAGGTCTCTCTCTCGTCTGAAGTGTCTTTTGTTGCTGACTGGCTGAGCTCAGCTTTCTCCTGCTCGTGAGAAGACTCTGGAAAACAAGCATCTGGGAAGTCGTGTTTTTATAAGTGAAGTCAATGCCCTACAGGGGGAGAGACCAAATAAGATACAGCATGCTCCGTGCTACGTTTCAGCCAGGCACTTTTACTCAGATAAACTTGGGGAGCGCAACAGGGAGGAAAAAAAGGATCTCAAGGTCACCAGTATTAAAAGTGCAAGGGCCAATGCCAATAGACGTAACAAAGACGTAAAAGTCACGTTTTTTTACTACACTCCCCCGACAGAGTTAGCTTGACTCATGCAGCCCTCAGACTCACAGCAGGTGATTCAGAAAGCTGCTCAACAAAGTGAGCACAAACTGAATTCAATGCAATTTGGCCAATTTCAGAGGATGTTTTTCTGTCATTAACTGAAAGGTGCAATAAGTACGAATTGTACTGTTCCATATCACAAAATGACCATTATATATATCAGTGGGGGTTTGACACCAATTATTTCACCAGGCGCTGAGGCTTCTGGCTTACGAACCTTACTTCCATCCTGTACCACGGGAATAGTAAGACACTCCCACTCCCCCGCCATCGTGATATATTACCTCTCCGCTCTAAGTAGCTAGCTTACTCGTCTCTCTTATGAAAACATGACTTTATTTGTGTCAATCACAGGCCACCGTAACCATTCCCAGAGACCTGTTAATGCTGCTGCAATTCTTTGGTTGCGGATAGCGGTCGATAAAAATCACTGCTACTTAAAGCCCCTTTAAATGAACTGGCAGGCAATGCTTAATGGGAAATTGAGTAAAGATGATGTTCTTATAGTCTTTCACAATAGATCAAGTCACGTTCAGTAGAGGACATCAGATGAAAGAGAGGGAGAAGGAGGCCGGGAGATGGCCAGAGAGCCAGCCCATATGGTCCAGAGCATGGCTAGGCCATATGGACTGTCTCTCAGTGACTCAACATCGTGACTCATCCATCACATCCTCGTTCACCAAAGACACATTTTTTTCCCTAAGAACAGAGGAAGAAATAACAACAGACACCTTTGGGAACATACCAAGAACCCATAGTAAGACCCATTAGCATCATCTGAACTTTTGCCCTCATATATCTTGCAGCAAAAACACATAACTGCAGTTTTGCTTTTTCTAGATCTTCTATTTCTTAATTGTGCGTGAAGAAAGTTTCATGATGACCGTTGAAGTGAAAAAAGGTCTGTGATGTTTCCAAAATACATTTCCCAGCAGTAAAATGTCGATCGAGAAATACTGGTAGCCTTACAGTAAACCATGTTTTATCAGCAGCATCAGTGCGGGTATCAGTGTCAAGTTGCACATTGACAATGTTTGACCCAACAAAAGGAACACAATAGTTGACAGTGAATACCAGTGTGGTACATCCAGTCTGGTCGGGGAATGTGTTAACTGGCCATGTATGAATGACATATTGAAGGGGGGTTGATGTCGGCTTGTCTCACTGCAGACAGACACTCCTTTGTCCTCCTCGCTGGTGATAGTCATCCCCCCCGGGCAGGGGGAAGAGGGGGCGGGGCTTAGTCAAATAGATGACACCTGCAGTTGGCTACGGGCCTGTCCGTCTGGCAGGCAGACGCCTGCAGGAAGCCGTCCTGGTGGGATCAGTGGTGTGGCGGTCCTCGAAGGTCAAAGGTCACGGAGAATTGACGACCGGGTCTGAACTTTGGGTTTCTCATGGTCTTAGAGGGCGGCATGTTTTTCTAATAGAGCCGTGAGTGGAGAGGGGGAAGCCTGATCCTAATCTCAGGGGATAGAAATCCAATTTTCCGAGGAGACAGTTGAGAGTCTGGCTCTCCCCGGGTGAGAGAGAGGACTGTCTCCCCGTAAAGCCTCCTGCATCAAAGCCCCGGTCTCGCCCCGTACACCGAGGCCAGATCTACATCGATAATGACATGAACCCGCGAGCACAGGGACCCTACAGTCTCTCCAGCTTCTCCTGGCGAGGTAGAGACCCGGGGCTTTGTTCCCACAGATAAACTGATCATCACAAGGAAAACATCTGATCCCGCGGTATTTATATCAGCCTCTCTCTAATTCAACTCACAGTCACACCAAAGCCTTGGGTTACATGGCATCCGAGCCTGCTTGGTGATCTGTGATGCCTGTGTGTGTGTGTGTGTGTGTGTGTGTGCGTGCATGTGTGTGCATGTGTTCCTCCCTGTGAGATGCCAGTGCTAATTGTGCGATCACGATCCCGGCAATCACAAGGCCCTCGACACATGACTGTATGAGTGTGACCGGGAGGTTTACAACTCTGGAGTCATTCTGAGGTGGCCGGACGACCTGACTCACACTGGGGGGGGGGGGGGGGGGGGGGTTTGGTGTGTGTGTGTGTGTGTGTGTGTGGTTTGGATGTTGAGGGTCCTGTATCTGTAAAAGACAGTGGTGGTGGAGATGTTGGGGGAGAGAGAGAGAGAGAGAGATGGGGGGGAGAAAAAGACATGCAAGTGAAAGATGGCAGAGAGAGAGAGAGAGAGGCAGTGACAGGTGGCAGAGAGAGAGAGACAGGAAGTGAAAGGTGGCAGAGAGAGAGAGACAGGAAGTGAAAGGTGGCAGAGAGAGAGAGACAGGAAGTGAAAGGTGGCAGAGAGAGAGAGACAGGAAGTGAAAGGTGGCAGAGAGAGAGAGAGACAGGAAGTGAAAGGTGGCAGAGAGAGAGAGACAGGAAGTGAAAGGTGGCAGAGAGAGAGAGAGACAGGAAGTGAAAGGTGGCAGAGAGAGAGAGAGACAGGAAGTGAAAGGTGGCAGAGAGAGAGAGACAGGAAGTGAAAGGTGGCAGAGAGAGAGAGACAGGAAGTGAAAGGTGGCAGAGAGAGAGAGAGACAGGAAGTGAAAGGTGGCAGAGAGACAGAGACAGGAAGTGAAAGGTGGCAGAGAGAGAGACAGACAGACAGAGAGAGAGACAGAGATGGCCAAGGCAGTGAGGGAGAGAGGAAGTGAGAGAGAGAGAGAGAGACAGGCAGTGAAAGGTGGCAGAGAGAGAGACAGACAGAGAGAGAGACAGAGACGGCCAAGGCAGTGAGAGAGTGAGTTGTGGAGGTGTGAGGTAAGTTACCCGATACTCGCTGACATCGGCAGAAGTGTGGTGATGGACACCCTCTCCCTCTGCTGCCTCTCTCCCAACACCACGCTCGTTTCTACCTGATGAGTCTGATGAGTCTGATGAGTCTGATGAGTCTGATGAGTCTGATGAGTCTGATGAGCCTTTTAGAAACCAGACGGTGGAAATACCGGCAAGGCTTCACGTTTATCGGGAATTTACTCGTCGTGCCAGAATCAATCCGTTGGAGTATCTGGGAGAAAGGATAGAAGAGCCTCCGTGCACACACACACACACACACACACACACACACACACACACACACACACATTGGAGGTTGTGTGTGGTCAGATGAAGAGCAGTTTGAGAGACTGGCAACAGGAAATGACCGAGGTCGGGGGATGGGGGCCCACCCGGAGGACTCTGGGAAAGAGAGCGACGCTACGGTGCGGTAGAGGAGGAGGCCGGAGAAACAAAGAAAGTGTTCTTTTTTGTAAACAAAATGTAAACAAAATGTAAACAAAACGTGGAGTCACTCGTCACGGCGGGAGACAACTTTGTGACCATCGCGACTCGAAAGCTAACTGGTGTTGTGAGAGCTACAAAACAACCCCAACCACAGGAATTCATCTCTGCCTTTCACAATAAAAGAACCGCAGAAAAACTAAGAAATGAGATTTCTAAGTGAAATTACTGCCGATCTCCAAATTACACTCAGAAATACAGGGAGGGCGACTTCTGCGACATATCGTCCAATAGGATGCGGGTACGCTCATAAGCCAAGGTTGAGAGGAAAGTTCAGAAGCGAAACTTTTCCAAAGCGAATAGTGTTTTAAATTCGATAAGGAGTGTGGAATACCTCTGATGAAAAATCAATCGACCTTATGAGATTGGTTTCTAGTCTGGAGCCCCGGAGGTGTATGGATGAAGGCAGGTGTTTAGAGACCCGGAGCCGGCGGATGGCGAGTCACGGCGAGGCGCGGTCGGGAAGTGATGCATCACCCGGGATGGGTTCACGGTGTTGTGATTAAAAAGATGCTCACTTTATTTATCTGCTGCTATGAACATGAACTTTTTGAAAATGCGATCACTGGAGGAAAAGTTATTGACACGAGCATCACGTCACCGAGCTTCATCTGCCGTTTTCTGTGGCTTTCGGAGGCAAAGCGCCCCCAAAAGTAATCAGAGTACATCCTGTGTAAGAGATGACGTCGTCGTACAATGTCAACCAGATGATCATCAGGGATTTTGCAGAAGTTTCAATGTAACCTTCAGGCTGGTTGGAGCTGCTTCCCGCCTGAGCAGCAGATGTTTCTCTCACTCAGTAGCCAATAGAGACAGTCGCCAAAATAGATGGATTGTCACTGCAGTATAGAAGAGATGTGAAATGAGTAGTTTATATTTCTAGCCAAGATGCAAAGCTGGACCTTGACAATGTTTCATGTGTACGTCATTTTCACGTTGAGGTATAAATGCATCCATAACCTGAACTCTTAACCTCTCCAAGTCTGCTGACGATGAAACAGCCGCCCTGCCTGTTCAAGTGAATTTGATCGTTTCCACGTCTTGAAAAGTTTGGGAATTGCATACTTATTTTTTGTCCTAAATTATTATTATTAGGGTTAGGGTTATTATTCATTTTTATTATTATATTTTTTAATCCTTTTTATTTTTTTGTTATTGTATTTTTATTAATTATTATTATTAATTTATCTTTATGGGGGTCGTATGTCAAGAAATGTTTTGTTATGTAAAATAATGCAAAAAATTTAAATTAAAAAGTTTTTTTTTTTAAAAGGAAAACTTTTGGAATTGCATACATATTTTTTGTCCTAAATTATTATTATTAGGGTTAGGATTATTATTCATTTTTATTATTATATTTTTTAATCCTTTTTATTTTTTTGTTATTGTATTTTTATTAATTATTATTATTAATTTATCTTTATGGGGGTCGTATGTAAAGAAATGTTTTGTTATGTAAAATAATGCTAAAATTAAAAAGTTTTTTAAAAAAAGGAAAACTTTGGGAATTGCATACATATTTTTTGTACTAAATTATTATTATTATTATTATTATTATTATTATTATCTGTCAATTCTCCGGTTAAACATTGTCAATAATTATTATAATTATTATTTTATTATTATATTTTTTTAAATATTTTTTTATTTTATTTTATTGTATTTTAATTAATTATTATTATTAATTTATCTTTATTAGGGTCCTATGTCAAGAAATGTTTTGTTATGTAAAATAATGCAAAAATTTAAATAAAAAGTTCAACAACAAAAAAGAAGTTTGGGAATTGCACAAAAAGTAATCCCTATAAATGTGTGACTCCATATTGTCATAATGTCACGTGACCTAACTATCATTTTGCCCAGCCGCTATCGGCACACACAACTGTTAACACTTAACACTGACCAAAACATGAATGTCTCTCTCTCTCTCTCTCTCTCTCTCTCTCTCTCCCCCACAGCCTCCACCATCGACGACAGGGGAAGAAGAAGCTGCCTCCGACTGAAAGTGTTCGTCAGGCCTGCCAGTGAGTGGAAATTCGACCGCTTTGTTTGCGTTCCACCTCTTTTTCATTCTGTCCTAGCTCGTGATCAGGCTCTCACAGGAATGACGTTTGGCTTCTGTAATCTTGACATCTCTTCTTTCCCCTTTTTGTTGCAGACAATTGTGTGAAAAATACTGGGAACGTGCAGGAAGGGGTCGATTTTGACGAGAGAATCCACAATTCCCTAGAACCTAGAGGTCTGTAGGGCTGTAGATAGTAGCGTGTGTGTGTGTGTGTACGTGCCCTGCTGCTTGCGGTGTGTGCTGGTTTTTTGTGTGTCTTGCATGTGTGTGTGTGTGTGTGTGCATGCATTTATTTGTGCCTGCTTGCCTGAACGTATACGAAGCACGCAAGCTAACAAACGATCCTCTTCACAGCGTCTTGATTTCCTCATTGTTCTAACACAGCGGAAAGTCGCTCGCAGAGAAAATTGACATAACGACAAAAACCGCGGCGCCATGTCACATATTAATGTTTCAGTCGTGTGCACGTGAGAGATGACGCTTCCTGCTTTTCTTCTGACTCGTACCATCATTTTTTCCCACGCAGACGACACCAGCCACGAGTCCGCCGAGCCGTCCCGGGGAGACGTGAACTCCGCGGGACGCCGTCAGACTTCGGTCCTCCTGCTCAGCTCCGTCCTCCTCCTGCTGGCGGCCATCTTTTCTTTATAGCGCCCCGGGGTCTGGCGGATTTCTGGGAACGGACTGTGCCGATTGGACCACAGGCGCCCCCTAACCCGGCACCCCCCCCCCCCCCCCCCCCCCCCCCCGCCCCCCTCCTCCCCCCAAGGAGCACTTTTTTAAAAAAACACTGACAATCTCTCTCGGTGAAAAAGAGAGAGAGGGACTTCTACGGGGAAGCCTTCTTCGTTTTGTGACGTTGGGAAGCGAAAATGCCGATGAGCGTGATTCTTAACTCTCCGGTGGATGCCGACCATTCACAGTCTGCAGATAGTAAACATTTATAAGCTCCTAAACACACAATCAGGCTTTAGTCTTTAGCTCAAACGGCAAAGAAGCACGACAGGATCCCTCAGAGTTACACACATTTTTGCGTCGAGTGCGTCGGAAACATCCCATAATACCCCCCCGATGTGAAATACCATCTTACGTTGCAGTGGAAGACGTTAGTTTGAAGTTCTATGACGAACATCCAGTTATGACCATGATCACACACAAACACACAACTGGCCAATGGAAGGGAAAAAGGAGCGATGGTTGCCTGGAGACCGTCGGTTGCCGAGGGGATGGAGTGGGCTTTTGATGTTGTTCAACTTTGGATGTGTTGCCTCAGAGACTGGCTGACCCTCGTTGAGATGGAAGAGAGGAAGACAATTAAAAGAAGCACTCGTCTTTTAGTACTTTGTGTCTGAATAGGGGCGATTAATGATCGATTAATGTATTTTTTTTTTTTTTTTTTTAATGGATCACGTAATTCAAGTGTAGCAGCCAACACGGGTGTATCATGTCTGAGAGGAGCCTAGGGGCTGATATGGTATTTTGCCAGGCCAATGTATTTTCCTATTTATTGTGAAGTCCTTGTGCTTTTTTTTCCTTTCTGGTTTAGTCTCTCTGTAATTGCAGTAGAAAGGCAATAAAAAAAAAAACACTTTTCACCACTATTCCATTTAGTTAGCTCATATTACACGGGGTTCATTTGATACCATCTTGCTCAGTACATCTGTATCTATTTGGACGCTGAATTTAACGGCTCGTTTCAAACTGAGTCCAGGAAAAAAGTCTGATGTGCTGTCAGGGTGTCGAAATTGTAGAATATATGTATTTGAGTAAAAGTCGGTCTGTTTTTACAATTCACTATTGCTTTTGTGAATCACTGTCATAACACGATTATGTATATAGAAGTACGTTTCCTACAGAATTCAGGGATGCCGAATGGCGAGTCGGAGGGGTTTGATTTTGGTTATGTCGATCAGGGTAATGTTCCCCAAACGAAGCAGCACAACTTTTCTGTGGCGAAGCAACGACTCAGACAGTGAGACAGCCAGAGACCCCCCCCCCCCCCCCCCCCCCGGGGCAACAGCAGGGTTGGATATGATTTAGTTGCTCTTTGATGTCGTGTAAAGTGGCGTCAGTGCAGACCGTGTAGCAGGGGCACCCTCATACCGGTTATTTATGGAATGAAAAATCGACCACCAAGAGAGATGGGAAAAAAGGAAAGGGAGAGAGAGAGAGAGAGAGAGAGGTGTCCTGTTCATAGTCTATGGTCGTATTCAGCAGCAGGGGAGAGAGAGCGGTGTCCTGTTCACCCGGGGAAAACTGAAACTCTACCACGAGTGGACCAGAGAGAGAGAGAGAGAGAGCGAGAGAGAGAGCATGTGAAGCTGTGTAGTGCTCCTGCTGAGATCAATAGTAATGTTCTTTTCAAAACGCAGGAACACGAGGTAAACGTATCCTCTCCACCCATCACTCTGGGCAACATCAGTACCTTAACGTTCACGCGCTGCCAACTGAAAGACGAACCCCCGCTGTAGTTTTCCTGCCGATAAAAACCACGTTGCGACCCGTAGTAGCTGCTCGTCGTGGTCGTCCAGGACAACCGGGCCGCGACGGGAAATACAAATCAATGTAGTCTTGTGGATACCGTGTATCCAACAGCTAGTCTATGTAACATACGGTGTTAGATAGTTTTTTCACACCTCTTTTGAAGGGCGATTTAACTGAGACACATTATTAATGTTCTTAGCGAGAAAAAGTTGATGTTTGATATATAAAAAAAACAAAAAAAAACGGCTTTATTTCATTTTCTATGTCTTTTATAATGAAAAAAACAAAACAGGATCAACAATGCACCCTATCTGTAAATCTGAAATGCTGTTTGTGCAACTTGGCACATATCAAGCAGTGTGGTCGGGTCAGTACGCAAATGAAAGGGTCTGAAGACGTAGATGTATTTCCATGCCCATCTCCACCACCAGAAAAATAAATCTTCCATCTCCCTCCTCCTCTTTTTACCAGTCTTGTACTTAGTAGTGTATGCATCCAAAAACGTCTTTTTTAGGTGCAGGATGTTTTTAAGTCCTCGTGTTTTGGTTTTTTGTTTGTGGTCTCCGCTAATCTTCACCCTCAACTGTTTTCAAGCTGCAGTAGCGAGCACCATGATGTTGTATGAGCTGAAATCAGGAGATGCAATGACTGATTTATTTTTGTATAGAAGCTTGATTGCAATGTGTTTGTTTGTGGCAGCAGAAGAAGAAACTGAGTCCCATTTTTCATGTTGAATTTGATGTTATCCATGTTATTTTTTGAACGAGTCGTGCTACAAGGAGGGCAGTTTGTTACGAGGACTCTTCTTCAGCTGAAGCTAAGACCGCTGTGCTCCTGGCTTCCTATTTACCCTCGCCTCCGATGTCTGTACCGAGTCCGCGGTGTCCGTCCTCTGTACACTCTCTAAAAGGTTGCGCTCTTTTCACCACGTCGGTGCGTCGAGCATCGGGACGGGTTTCGTCCCAAACTAGACGCACCGATGTGTCAGAAATGAATTTGAAGTGTCTCATCGTAGTAACTGTACCTTGTGCCTATATCAGTCCCATCCCCCATCCTTGTTCCTCTCCTGTGCCCGAGGATAGTCTCCAGGCTCTTCTAATGTCTCCCTTTCATGCTCAGTTCCTCACTACAATTTTCTATAAAAAAAAAAAAAAAAGGCCATTGTTTGTAAATACACGTGTTGGAGCAGCTATGACTAACTAAAAAAAAAAAAAAAAAACATTTAATAAATATTTCTTTGTCGTTGTAATTATTGTGTCTGATTTGTATTAATTATTGTGCAAGATGAGTCACAGTTTGTGAAATGGGAAGCGAATCAAAATCCTTTTTTTTTTTGTCTCACCACGACATCTTGAGCTGAAGGAGAACAACTGTCAACAAGCGGCGGATATTGTATTGGTTGTCACTTGAACATGCATTATCACAGCCTCACTAGAGAGACGTGTGCGAGCAGCTGCTGCTCTGTAATCTGGAGGTAATTCATAAAGTGAAAAAGGAAACTGCTTCAATTAATCTTGCCGCAGCGTGCAATGCTTTCGGGATGTCTGCCAGAAAACTATTGCACGCTCTTTGGCTCTCTCTCTTCCCTCTGTCTGTCTCGGTTTCAATCTCTACCTTTTTTTTTTTCCCGCTCCCTCCCTCTCTCTCTCCAGTGACTTTGGCACTTTTCACCAATCTCAGAGTGATGAGATTTCTGCCAGTTGCAACGCTGCAGAAGGCTTCAGGGGCCTTATCGAGGCTTTAGCGTTGTGTTGTCCCCTGAACGCTGGGAAACCAACAAGAACAGGGTCAACAGGCCGTTCTGCAGCAACAGCTGGCCAAATGTTGCAATCCACCATTTTATCAACAGTCGTAAAGCACCGCTGAGGCTCCCCACACAAAGTGCACTGTTGTTTGAGAGGAAACGCTGCTTTCTCTCAAGATGGAGATCTCAGATATCCACTTTAGATGACATTTCTGTTTTAGCTAGCGGCGCTACGCAGATTTGTGTCGCCCCTGCCGGTCTTGGCTCCCGCCGTCGCTACGGACGATTGGAAGCTGGAGTGCGGCCCACTCCGGCCGAGGGTGAAATATTTTGGCGCTTCTTCCTGCACTCACCTCTCAACGCGGTTGAGTGTGTTGTTTCCATCGTGAACAATGAGGAAACGAGTCAACACGGTGGAGAGGGAGCTTCCTGATGTCAACGCGTGACCTTCACTCCTCTAACCGCTGGTGACACCCAAGCCCACCACCACCGCTCCGTCTGGGTCCTGAGGGGGCCTTCCACGTTGCTATTCTCAGACAGCCCTGTGGTCTGGTATGCTAACTGAAGGACAGAATGAAGCTCACTCTTAGTACACCAGCATTTAAGGAGTGGCCTGGTGGTTAGAGAGACTTTCCTGTAGCTGGAACGTCTCATTTTTGAT
The DNA here is from genome assembly GCA_034670385.1 of Hoplostethus mediterraneus. NCBI lineage: Eukaryota > Metazoa > Chordata > Actinopteri > Trachichthyiformes > Trachichthyidae > Hoplostethus > Hoplostethus mediterraneus. Next base: position 446,787 of record JAXDDW010000108.1, read on the forward strand.
CTCCCGTGACTGCCGAAGTGCCCTCGAGCAAGACGCCGAATTCCTTGCAATTTCACGAGCCGTAGCATCTTCTCTTCTCAGATTACCGTCATCCATAGCGAGGATCAAAGTTGCTGATGCAAGAGATGCAACGAACGTTCAAGTGTCTGCAGGACGGTGATATATACGTTAGAGACAAAACGAGGTAAATCAGCGAGATCAGACGATGACAGTAGGAAGGAAAGGGAGCGGGGTGTGATTTAGCGTTAATATGTCAAATATGTTCTTCTCTTTCTTCCTATACACTCTCATCATGAGATTATCCAGACTAGACCTGTTTAAAATGTCAGGATTAGCTCACCGCCTTGCCTCGCTGTTACATAGATCACCTTAAGACAAGGAAAGCTGCTGATTATTATGAAGGATATGTTTCTTCTAACCCACGGGGGGTTGCAGGGCGCGATTCATTGCAGATCATCCGAGTGTAATCCCGGATTACCATCAGCGTGTTTGTTATAAACCACCTGAGAGAGAGTGAAGGTTTTCTTTGAAACGGTGTGTACGTCTGGAGGCTGTTTTCTGTCCACCTCCTCCATCTGCAGCAGGCCTCACACAGCAGATGCCTCAGCAGGAGGTACGAGGATGTCACGTTCATTAAAGGGTAATTCTGGGATTTTGCTAGCTAAAACCACCAGCTAAAACCACCTTTGTCATATTTCCAACAACTCTGAACTCTCAACTCTGACAAAGGTGGCCTATGAAAGCAAGAGGGTTGACTTGTTGCAAGAAGAGGATGGTGTAAACATAAATCTTTCTCCCGTCCTCTTCCTGCAACAAGTGAACCCTCTCGCTATAGACTACCTTTGTCCACCGTCCATTTCAGAGCAGGACTTCTCCTTGAGCTAGACTTTAGTTTTCTGGTTAAAAAAGGTCTATTTCTGTAGCGATCCTTTCAGTAATGTTGTCAGACACATGAATAACAATCTGAGCCTGTCAGTGGCAAAATCAAGCACTTTTAGTGGACGTACTTTGACCGCGCCCACTTGCCCCTACAGATTACATTGCAGCCATTAAGGCCTTTTTGCGACTGCCGGCTGAGCCGATCTACCGGAGCAACTCGGATCTACTTTGCAGTATGATAGACGATTTTGTGGATATAGAGGCCAGGTTGAAAAATCCCGGAATTACCCTTTAACTCGGTGTGGGGAAACCTGCCACCTTGAGAAAAATGTCTGGTTTGTTGCCGTTGTTTCAGACTGGGAGAGCGGGAGATAACCACGGAGCGCCACAACATGGAGCTTTCCAAGTAGAAGTAGAAGTACTGTAAAAGTACTGGAGGGATGCATTGACTGGCATTCAGCATCCTGAGGGCAAAGTGAGATGTGAGCTAAACTTTCCACTCCATCCAACATACTTAACAGATTGGCGCGTTACCAGTTTGACACCTTCTAATTCATAATCCTACATTTCACTGATTAATATTGCTGTCGTCTTCGTCTTAAGAGCATCTCGTGGGGCTTGTTAATTTGATCTCTCTGGGAGCGCTCCGATAATATCTCCACTTTAATTCTCAACACTCCCCCCCTCCTCCCTTTCCAACTTTATTCCTGTCCTCTTCAATTTAGCTGAAGGCTCGAACAGATGGAATTGGGCGACGGACCGCGGAAAATGAATCGTCGGGGAATGAGATGTAATATCGGCCCCGGCCAAACAATCGCATACCGCCTCTTTTAGGAGTTGTAACCTTTGCCTGAGTGGCAGCATCGCCGACAACCCCGAGGACAAACCCATTTCACAAAATCATGGTGGAAAGTCGCGTTGGCCGGGGAGGGACGGGCGGTATTACTGGACTCCCCGTATTCCCATAATAGAGACCACACAATGGCGCGCTGGCCAATTCTCTGCCCCGCTGTTAAAACGAAGCCCTATTCAGTTTTATGTAGGCCATCTGTAAGTCTACTCAAAACTAAAAATAAAGATGGAGTGGAGGAGAACATATTCATCCCTCCTCTGTCTTCTCTCCCCGTCGATGGCTGGGAGCTCAGTGTGATGTCTGAGAGGAGCTGAGCCAGAGAAAACACAATCCAGCGCCGTGACTGACTGGAGGACATCTGTTATTCAGACACATGCACTGACCAATCACACGGCCTCTTCTACCGGGGTCCAGCACTGTTGGTCTTCAGCCCATATCATAGAGATAATACAAATATGATGGTATGTTGAGTTTTGTAGACGATTATGTTTTCATTATTGTTGTTTATTGTTGTTGTTATTGTTGTGTATATTTGTAATGTTAGGATAATATTACTGTTACATAATATTGTAGTATTTCTGTTTGGTTCTGCCTTAATGGAGCCAGAAGGACAAGTCTTCCTTTTTGTTGTTTAGTGGTAGTAGTAATAGTAGTAGTAGTAGTAACAGTAGTAGTGCCAGTAGTAGTAGCAGTAGACAGTAGGCAGTAGTAGTAATAGTAGTAGTAGTAGTAGTAGTATTAGTAATATCAGTAGTAGTGGTAAAGGTAGTAGTAGTAGCAGCAGTGAGATAGTAGTAGCAGTAACAGTGTGGTAGTACTTGTAGTGATTGCAGTAACAGTGGTAGCAGTAGTAGTAGTAGCAGCAGTAGTAGCAGTAGTAGTAGCAGTAGTATCAGTAGTATCAGTAGTAGTGGAAAAAGTAGTTAAAAAAGTAGCAGCAGTAGTACTAGCTGAGGTAGTAGTAGCAGTAACAGAAGTAGTGGTAGTACTAGTAGTGATTGCAGTAACAGTGGTAGCAGTAGTAGCAGTGTTAGTAGTAGCAACAATAGTAGTACTAATAAATCAAATCTCATGTATTTGTACAGCCTTTCATCACCATTACAGTCTCAACGGGCTTCACAGAGCCCAACGTCTGAATAGTATAATAGTAGTAGTAGTAGTACTAATAGTAGTAGTAGCAGTAGTAGTAGTAGTAGTAGTAGTATTAGCAGTATTGATGCTAACAGAGGATGCTGGTTTGGTCTACAGAGCTGATGTGTGTGATCCTCTCAGCCTTGAGCGTCTGGTTGCAGCAACTCAGCAACACAATAACAACATGATTTACCAACCAGGAAGACATGAGAGAGGACGGTCCTCCGGCGGTGCGGTGGCAGGTGTTCCTCCCAGCCTGGGCCCTCAGGGGGCCGCTTGGCACACACACACACACGCACACGCACGCACACACACACACTGACACACACTGACACACACACACACACACTGACACACACACATTCTTTCACACACAAATGCAACTGCATGAGTTCCCAGGAGCCAGCTCACAGACAGGGCAGTTTCACAACACACACGCACACACACACACACACACGCACACACACACACACACACACACACACACACTGAAGAGACAACCTCCGCCCAGGTAGAATTAGTACAAAGGTACAAAAGTAAGTGGAACAGTCAGCAGCCGACTGTGGGAGACGCAAGAGTTATGGGAATCAAACCTACTTGGTTCCTAACGTCTGTGTGTGTGTGTGTGTGTGTGTGTGTGTGTGTGTGTGTGTGTGTGTGTGTGTGTGTGTGTGTGTGTGTGAATGCAGAACAACTGGGGGGAAAAAAAAAATCCTGTTGATATTGAAAAACAGAAGACGAGTATTTCCCAGCCTTTGTGCGCGACCAGACGAAGGAAGGCGGCGGACCGTTCTGGAAGAGGATGAATAAGCTGCAAATCAGCCTGACATGACAGGGGGTGTAATTACAACACAGATCACAGAGACCGTTCAGTGGGGCTGGATAGTCTCAGGCAATGTGACCTCTGCCTCACACACATGCACCTTACACACACACACACACACACACACACTCGTGCACACACCCAAGAGCACAGTGGTGTTTGCATTCCTTCCTTTGTGAGCTGAATTAGCGAGGCCTCCCAGCGTTTGACATTCCTTCCCTTTATACGCCTGTTCTTTGTTAATTAGGTTGAATGTTTTTACTGCCTGGCTAGTTAGCGTAGCTTTGTGGCGTAGCTTTACGGCGTAGCTTTGTGGCGTAGCTTTACGGCGTAGCTTTACGGCGCGGCGACACCTGGTTGAGGGACGGCGGGCGGGCAGGAGTTTCTCATGCTAGGTTCCAGTATTGATGGATGAGCCACGATGGTCCATCACTCATGCGCTGCCACTCCCAGGGCTGAGCGGGGCAGGCAGGTCGGGATGATAACCATCAATGAAAAATGTGTATATCCAAAAATCGTATGTAATAAAAACCATTACCTGTTGTTAACCATTCAACATATAGAGGATCCAATTCTTTTTTCATCATAAGCATTTATTGATTTATTGGGAAACGTCGCCTTTTAAATGGTGGGAATGTGATTATTGAATGAATACAGGCGAAGACGTCTGCAGCAGACACGTTTTTATTGCCTGCAAAGCAAATAGTAGTAAATTATTATCAGCATCATCGCTCTGTTCACTGTGAGAATCAGAGACTGAATCACTTCAACTTGACAAGTACAACGTGTGTAATTTGATCTGCTAAACGGGAGCTGTTAAGTGTGGGAGAGAACTTTAATACACCGTATAACACCAAATAGTATCACTATCAGTATCACTAATAGTATACAAGTACCACTACAGAGGCGAGGGTCAAAGTGATAGATGTGATACATCATGAACTGACACGATTGGCTAGAAGCTCATCAATTAGATTGGTTGTCATACAGAAACATTGGGTGTATTTCTGGGATCCCATGCTTGTTTGTCTGACTGGAGAACGTGTTACTGTTGCAGTGGTGCACGTTAACGTGGTCTTAACGTGCCTTATTATTCACTTATGTGTTTGTGATGCAAGAAGGGAAGTGGCAATAGTAAATGTGGGAAAGTCTGAGTCGCTCCCCTCTGGCAGGAGGCTGCGGTCCATCAAGACTAAACCTCACGCCACAAGAACAGCTTCCTCCCATCTGCACCCGGCCTGATCAACACGGTACCCCCGCTAACATCTGTCTAAATGTGTTAATGCACAAATTTGCACATACCCTTGCACATATATATGGCATATATTCTTTTTATTTTGTTGTTATTATTATTATTTTCTTATTTCTTATATCTTTTCATGTTAGTTTTTTAATTTAATTTAATTTAATTAGATTTAATTTAATTTAATTTAATTTAATTTAATTTAAATGTTTCTATTTTCTATTGTATTCTTGACCTTTGCCTTTTACAGTAGTTGCTTTTATTCTTGTTTTTTATTCTTCTCTTGCTGTGTTTATTGTTATGCACCAAACACCAAGTCAAATTCATTCAACATTGGCAATAAAACTGATTCTGATTCTGATTCTGAAAAAGGATCGTCCGATAATGTGTAAAGTGTATGGTCCCAGACGGGTAACGTCCTGACAAGACGAGCTAACCATACATCAGAAAGCCCCTCCCCTTCCTGTTCCCTGAGCGGGGCTCCTTTAAGGGGGATGTGTTGGATCGCTCGGAGGATGTGTTGGCAAGTCAGGGAGAACCGACGGGGAGCCGCGAGTTGGCAACGTCGACTAGACTGACAAATTTCCGCGACATAAGGAAACAGCTTTTTCAGCCATCGTTGCTTTCAGTAATCACAACCAGAGTTGGAAATTAATGTACAAAGATTTGTGTTGGTGAAATTGGTACAGAGCGTCACCCTGCATGGTCCCACGTCCCCGGATGTCACAGAGATCTGAATTTGAGTGTTGAATTTTTACTCCAAATTAGACTGAAATTAAAGTTGACAGTTGAATGGTGGCACTAAACTCATCCCATACTGGACCTCCTTCAACACAAAGGGAGAGTGCAACGTAGACACAAAGGACACTAGACCAGTGGTTCTCAACCCAGTCCTCAAGTACCCCCTTTGTCCTGCAGGTTTGAGAACCACTGGTCTAGACTATACATGTCTGGCACAAACAGACAGATAAGAAAACACAGATACTACGCTCCTCCACACCTTGATTCTCTCTCAGTGCCGGGATGTACTGGGAATGTTTATAGTCGGTGTTTACACTCTCTCACGCCGAGTCTCTCATTTCCCACCGAGGTCTTAATGTCCAAAACCGTATGGATTTCCTCAGACGGGTTCAGGCCGTCTGCACATGGCAAAATTTCTCCACATGCTGTCAAAACCCAGTTGATAATCTAAACTCACAGAGGAGAGTGAAAGTGAATATTTGTCTTGGCTTCCGATGTGTCGGGGAGAGAATTAGCCATGTGCTAGAATAACAGCGCACGTCAAAGTCCTGCCGTAATGTAAATGCCCGCTCTGCAAGGGGAAGCAGGCCGAGGTGTGTGTGTGTGTGTGTGTGTGTGTGTGAGTGAAGGGATGTTGGAAGCACATGCTGTCAGCCGTCTGGCAGTTAGGTAGCCGGGGGTCAAAGGTCGAACACTTTTTCTATACTAATATTTCCCCTACTGTACACAGGCGCTCCCTCGCCTCCACTAACCGCAACCCTGGCTTAGGGGGAAACATATAGGTTTTCCATAGGAGTGATGACTAAGGCAGCGCTGCATTTACTTTCCCATATTTCCTCCCCCCCCCCCCCCACACACAGCCTTCCCGAGTGATTCCTCCGCTTCCCTTCAAATTCCCGTTCCGCGGAGTGGTGAAAAATTCTCAGTCTTGGATAAAGCCCCAGAACTCAACATGATCTATTTGTATTTGGAAATAGTGGATTAGTAAATAATCAAATATATAACTCAGCGAGCCGAGTTGAGCTGCACGGGGGCCAGTTGGATTTCCTCGCTCTCCAACATGTGTTGCGCATGAGCCTGCTAATATCTGACGCTGGGGTTTTACGCCCCCGGATATAGGCAAGCGAGCGAAATTGAAGAAAATACAAATAAAGGCAACGTTTCATCGCCAGCGAGATACTCATCACTGTTTACACTCTCTCCCCCCCGTAGATAAAGTCAATGATCTGTGCGGTCGCTGAGAGGCAAAATGTTGGGAAAGACACAATCTGTGTGGAGGAAGTGGTGGGTTAGCGATCCGGCTAACCACACTGTGATGATACACTATGGTTCCTGTTGAAGTTTAGTTGTAACGTTGTGTGTGTGTGTTCAGATCGCACGACACAACACTCATCTGGTCAATCTTTGTATTTTAAGCCTTGTATTATGCTTTTCATACTACACTAACCCCGGGCTAACGTCTTTCTTAACCCTAGATTAAGGACGCATTTAACCTCGGGCTAAGCAGCGTTTCACACTTGCATTTTTGAAAGAGGGTTAACACCGCTTTTAACCCTGGGTTAACAAACCCTGCTACGAAGCAGGGTTAGCACTGCTTTTGTGGTGCTATCCCCGAAATGCGGTGCTAAGAACAATAGTGTGAAACGTGGTGGGGTTAGACGGGTAACGGGTTAGAATGTAACAGGGTTAGAATGTAACGGGGGTTAGAATGTAACAGGGGTTAGAATGTAACGGGTTAGAATGTAACAGGGGTTAGAATGTAACAGGGTTAGAATGTAACAGGGGTTAGAATGTAACAGGGTTAGAATGTAACAGGGGTTAGAATGTAATGGGTTAGAAAGTAACGGGGGTTAGAATGTAACAGGGGTTAGAATGTAACGGGTTAGAATGTAACAGGGTTTAGAATGTAACAGGTTAGAATGTAACAGGGGTTAGAATGTAACGGGTTAGAATGTAACGGGGGTTAGAATGTAACAGGTTAGAATGTAACGGGTTAGAATGTAACAGGGTTTAGAATGTAACATGTTAGAATGTAACAGGGTTAGAATGTAACGGGTTAGAATGTAACAGGTTAGAATGTAACAGGGTTAGAATGTAACAGGGTTAGAATGTAACAGGGTTAGAATGGGGTCTACAAGCTTACAGTGTGAAATCCTGAACACTGAATACCTGGGGTCAATTGTTAGCCCAGGGTTAAAGAAAACTAGTGTGAAACGTGAGATAAGTCAACCCAGGGCTATTATAACCCAGGGTTAAAGTTGACCCTGGGCTAACATATTCAAGTGTGAAAAGCCTATACATGACCATTCAGGACATAGTTATAGGCGTCTAAAGATTTATAGTCTTTCCTATCCACGCTTGGTTTCTCTACCAGGTGTAAATCCTGTCAGATCGTCAGGTCGGCCAGTCTGGTCCCGTTGGTTCATGTAACTTGTTCCAGTAACACTCGCGGTCCTGGAGAGCGATGGACCGTAAATATTCAGATATCGCGTTATTTTCTTCAGCCGCGTCAAAAACAAGCCAACAAAACTAGCCAGCGTTGTTGGCTAACGTGTTCCGGCTGGGTTCTGCCTCCACCTAAGCTCCGCCCACAAAAAAACCTCATCATGTTTACTAACTGAAAAGGGGTGTATTGTCAGTGCTGGATGTTGTCCTACAGTACAGGCCTCTTTTTTTAGACGGGGGCATATCGGGGAGGTGGGGAAGACGTCCGCCCACCGCCGTCAGAGAGTTACCGTCAGATTCGATGTCGGCGAAGTCTCAGGTTGCTTTCATCCCGCCACGCTGACCAGAGGCGGCGTATGAAAGCCGGCTCCTCCCTCCCAGTATCAAAGATGCTGCTGGCGCTCTGTCAGGACGAAGATGTAATGAGATCTTTGCTGTTCAGAGCCGGGCCCCCTGTGAGAGTTCCCCCTCTGCCAAATGTCTGAGGCCAGCCGCAGGTCAACCCTCTCTCGGTGATTTATGTTCTTCTTTATCAGATATAATGAGTGTTCTCACAATTAGCTTGCGCCGCCGCCGCGCTATCAGGATCCAGCTCCGTGTCAGCGCTGACCCACGCAAACACAGCTGCCTTTTAACGACGGCGGGGCGAGCCCGGTGGGGGGGGGGGGGGGGGGGGAGGGGTTTTAATGGGCGGATATCGCGGCCACGGTCGCAGCCGCTGCTCGTTATGCTCGTATCTCCGGAGGACGGGTCTCACCTCGTCACTGCAAAGCGCCGCCGCCGCCGTCGCTTTCTGCCTCCATCCGCGAGACCTTTTGAGGTTTTACGCGGGCTAGTAAATCAGCTTTTCTTAGTTACCTGCTCGCTTGCCTGTAGGTGTCAATGATGGTGATAAAAGAAAAATGGGGTCACATCGCCGCGCATCGTCCGTGTCCGTCTGAACTCAAGGCATCGGCGCCATGATGGTAAAACAGCAACAGAACAGATACAACCGAGAGCTAAAGAGGCATAGATCTCCTCACTGGGCTCGCTGAGAAGTAGGATGGATGGAGGATCTGATGGACAGAGGATGCTTTACCCTTCAATGGAAGATCACTCAAGTACCTTTTTAAAAATCCTGTTCAGACTGTAATTCAGACGCAACCATTTATTAGCGCGTCAACGAGCAGATGTTATCGAATGGCTGTTTGGGCTGCAGAGGCAGCAGGAACCAAGAGGATATTTATCCCTTTTCTCCCCTCAAAAGAAACAAGTATTGATAGCATAGTCGCCTTTCATTTTCATAACTCCCCATGTCCTGTTACGGATTGGACACGGCTAAATAAACACTTTTACTACAGTCAAAATAAACTAAAAGTTGCTTTAATGTGCCAGAAATGAAATGTCATAGCTGTGGAGAATATAATTTTTTTTAGTATCACATTTTTTTTATCTTAATGGCAATAATTTGATCTTCAGAAATAACTCTTGTCATTCAATACTAAAGTATCCATAACTTTTCAAATGAAATTACAATTTGACATGAAAACATGAGATGTACTGCAGTAGATTAAAAAAGGTTGCTGTGTTTGAGTAGATTCCACTACATGTTTACTGAAATGTGAATTCTGAGGTTGTACAACACTAACCGCTCTGAAATATGTTGTAAAAACAATATTTCAAACCCCTTTTGAATACTTCGACTCAGAACCACATCATTCGCTTTTTAAAAACTTTGCAAACGAAGCAGTTTATTTTTTCAAGGATCTCTGACCAGAACAATATTTCCTGCTTCATCTTGTGCCATTTTATTCATTCCATCTTAAATTAGATATAAACTTCTCATTCCACTCTTAGAAATTACAGATGGCAGACGGTTGATGTTTTCCATCAGAGCAGATGATCGAGTTCAAAACACGATATATCCATTTTGATAGCGTTTTTTTTATTCGGAATCAGAAACAGGTTTATTGACAAATATGTTTTCACATACATAACAATAAACAATAAACAGTAAACATAGAAGTATAAGAACAAAACAAGAATAACAGCAAGTACTGTAGAGGCAAAGGTCAGGAATACAATACAAAATAGAAAAATACACACTAAAATATATGAAAAGATATAAGAAATAAGAAAATAATAACAATAGAATAAAAAGGATATGTGCCATATACATGTGCAAGTGTATGTGCAGCATGTCTAAATATACATGATCCCACTGCAAAAGTCATTTTGTCAACCAAAGACTGAAGTGACCTAATATCCATTCAAATAAACCAGAATTAGCATTAGCACATTTTTTGTGCTAGTAATCATTTTCAGTTCATTTTCAGTTTTGGGCTTTTCAAATCTTGTTTCTAGAACAGTTGAACTAAACGAGAACGAGCCTGTTGAAAGTCTCTATTGTGTCTCTATTGTGCTTCTCTCTCGGTAAGTCAGCCGCTGAACTATTGTTTCCTCTCAGCTAATTAATATCTCCATGCCTCGGGCTCCCAGCATGCATCACTGCATGTTGCCCACAGAGCCAGACTTCCTGGCAAATTGGGACCACTTAGGGAATCGCGCACGCACACACACACACACACACACACACACACACACACACACACACACACACACACACATACATTAGCATTAATGCACAGAAGTTAGCGAGCTCCCATACGCTCAGAGACGCTGAAGAAAGACGTTTCCCTGTGAGTCGCCTGCAGGTCTGCCAGAACCACGGACATCAAATACTGAGAATATTTCTCATACAACTTTTCAGATGCACCATTTGTCAAAATACACTTCTTCACTCCGTAAAGAAACAACTCTCCGAAGAACAAAAAACACATTCAGATTTTTGTTGTTGTTAGATTTCAGTTGAATACTGCACTGCAATAAAGAAAAGCCCACAGGAGGACTGTCTCCTGATTCATATTACTCACTGTGTTCAGGGTGGACATGGGCAACATTACTTCAGATGGATATATAACGTCTCTCCTGGCTTTCATGTGGGGACATGCTGTGTCCTCCTGTGACTCACAGCCTCCTCTATCTCATATTTCCACTGATTCCAGGCCTACATAAACCACAGTGCAGAAACCGCTCTTTATGGAATGGCCTCGGCTATCAATTATAAGACAGTCAGACACAACCAATATTTGGTCATAACTCAGTGAACCGGCCATGCAGCAACCTCCTCCTGCAGCATTTAGCCAGCTAATGGTGATTCAATGGACAGGGCTCGACTTAGATAAACAGTAACCTCGTTCTCGACAAGGGAAGCTACTAATTACATCATACTGTACGGGCCGAGACTAAGTCTGTCTCAACATGAACAGCGGGGTAAATAGCCGGGTGCATATGTCTTCCATATGGAGCACCTAGCCCCCGGGTGACGTGGGAGACCTGGCGACGGCGAGCCACGAGGACGGCGTCTGAGCTGACTTTGATCATTATGAGCAATGCGTTGGCCGATCAACAATCACGCTGTGCTCCGAAGTGGTTTGTGATCATCGGGGGCTGCTCGTCACAGCACACCCATTGTGCACACGACGATAAACACAATGATGCCGCGAAGACAAGACACGCCAAGTTTCATTATTTCCACTCTTTCTTCATTCGTTTTGAATGAGGCGTATCAAACGCGGCCACGGGAAACGCTTTGGCGATGTAGTGACGATATCGGGACTCGTTTTATTCTCGAAAGCTATTAAACTTCTAGATTGACGACTTTTCATAAAAACAAAAATTCACATTATGCAGTTGACATCTTTCGATACGTAATCTTGACGCCCTTGGTGAAAACCGTCCAATTTGCACGGATGATGCTGTGCAACCCGGTCACTGAAGTGCCGTCTTCATCAGACGCCTCCTCCTTCTCCACTCACTCTTTCCGGTCGCTCTTAAAACGGTGTGTTTGGGGAAGCTGCTATTAGGGAAAAATCCAAACCGGCAGTGCTGCAGTGCAGGCTGACCCAGACATTTATAAGAGTGAGAGATTTATATGAAAGTGGAGGTTTAATTATGTGCGAGGAGGCCCAATGTTCTCATCAGACTCTTCATTTCCTCTGAGATTTCCTGGCTTAAACCTCCAGAGAACGTCTTTCACCAGAAGAGAGAGGGAGGATTTCTGGGGAAGCCATGCCCAGGACAAGATGTTGCGATCCCCAGAGCCCTCATGTAACCTCCAAAACCGGCTAATCGCAGCTAAATGCTCTGATACCACACAAAGGCAAGTCGCATGCCATTGTGGTCGCATCTCTTGTGAGAATAAAACTATACATATACATTCATAAAGTGTTCCCCATCATCCAGTTAAGAAACCCTCCATTACCCTGGCCGGAGCGGGAGCCCAGTGTGAAGACTGACCTCAACGCTGTGGCTTGGAGCTTCGCTGGCTCATTTTCCCGTCTGCTCTGTTTCTGACATGCCACCCATGCTGAGGTCATCTCCACAGCACTGACAGCCTTCAGTTGCATTCTGGGTAATAATTGTTGACATTATAATTGTTTTGGGTACATTTTTGGGTGGTTTTGTGATTTTTTTGTTTTTTTCTTTGTTTTGTTTCTTTTATCATTGTATATGTGCAACTGAACTAAACTCAACTCAACCAAACCAAACTAAACTAAACTCAACCAAACTCAACTCAACTCAACCAAACTCAACTCAACTCAACTCAACTCAACTCAACTCAACTCAACCAAACTCAACTCAACTCAACTCAACCAAACCAAACCAAACCAAACCAAACTCAACTCAACAAACCTAAACTAAACTCAACCAAACTCAACTCAACTCAACTCAACTCAACTCAAACTAAACTAAACTGACCTTCCATGAAACACAGAAAAGTCAACGTCCTCCCGTCTCGTTGAGTCACACATCCCGTTCTCTTTCCTCCCACCTAGAACATCGTATCGGTTTCCCCGAACAGCCCCGGAGAGAGTAATTCATGGTGTTTGGTTCTGAAGGCGTCGAGGCGAGCCAACGCGGTCTACAAACGGACCGGGCTTAATCATAACCACTCATTTTACGCGAGACAAAATATCGAGTGAAGCCGCCGGCCCCCCCGCTGGCGCTCCTCTACTCACATTCCTGGTTAATCCCGTCATGTTGTGGTGTTTGGCTAGCTAACACAATTTAGCCCACGTGCACCGGGCCAGAACCTCGACCCTCTGCAGCAGCCTGAGTGGCATATGAACTTATAAACACACCAACATGGAATTTGCCATCTTCCATCTTTTTTGCCCCTCCAGCCGAGGTAAAGAAGAGACGGGGATGTACGGAGGTAAACACGTTTTGAAATATTACTCTGAGTGGAATTCCGTCCTGCCTGCCGGGCGCCTGGACATCCCAGGTGTTGCTGTGAAAATACCATCTGGCTCATTAATTGGAAGTTAGTCCAGACGATTGCTGATACCCCGAAGGACCGCCGTCCACTCTCTCGCCACGCTTATTGAATTTCATAAATAAGACACCACCACGCCTCGGGGGGGGGGGGGGGGGGGGGCTGGACCGGGGCTGTTTTTATGGGTGAACATCGATTATCAACAGTTGAAGCTTATTTTGTTGCGCAATGAGCAGAATTCACCAGCGAAGGAGGGAAACGAAACCTCGAGTGTACGTGGGCAAAAAACATCAGATGAAAGGTTGTTGAGCCTCCAGACTGTGCAGGTATGCGTCTTCCTCTCAGACGCCACGCCATGAACAATCACATCTCAACACTAATTTGTTGAGGCGATGGGAGTTCGTCAAATTTAATCGACTCCCTCACACGAAAGAACTCCGTTTTCTGCTCAACTCAACGTAGTGGGTCGTCTTTGCAAGCATGTGCTGGTAGATTAGGGACAGCCCTTGCCCTTTGTAACTGAGGCGAGGGCATCAACCCCTCTGACCCTTTGACCCCCGCTACTTAGCCGCGACCTCCAGCCAGGCTGCAGGCTGCATGATGTTATTGTTTTTTTCTCCTTCGTTTACAAAATGTTTCCATATCTTCTTCCTCCGTCTCACCAAGAAGAGCCAAACAAACCTGGAATGATCCTCCTGTCCCGTTATATTCCACACCATGTTTTAGGGCTTGGTGATGATCGTGTTTATAATCGTAATCGCGATTTAATTATGTAATCGTGGCAAATTTTCAAAATGGTTGATTTCGATTGTTATTTAGGCGACAAGAACGAGGAACGTCTAGAAGCGCCAGTTAGCAAAGCAACCAGTGTGTGTGTGTGTGTGTGTGTGTGTGTGTGTGTGTGCGCGCGCATCAGACGTAACATCACTTTCCCCGTGAATGAACGGGCCAAATACTTTCCCCAATACTGCGTTCATGAACTGTCCCCTTAAAAAATACTACGTGGTATTCAGTCACGTCCCTCCGTGGTCAGACAGGTTTGGACCGTCTGGAGCGAATGTGTCAAGCCGGGCAGGAAGTCAGACACAGGAACGGCATAGAGCATCCGGTCAATTTCAAAATAAAACACATTTCAAAATAAAACAAAACAAATAAAATAATCGTTCATTAATCGTAATCGAGGTAAAAGTTTGAAATAATCACGATATTGATTTTTAGTCATATCGCCCCCCGCCCCTAACATGTTTCTTTACAGTGACTCAGAGGAAATTGTCATAGGTAAAGTCTCCCCCCCCCCCTGTAGTTGACGTTTAAGCTTCAGGAGTATACCCAGGAGCAGGATGTGGAGACGGGGCCTCGTTTGGGGGTTGAGTGATGGATGCTGGTGGTCGGCCTGTCTGGTGGATAATCAATGTGATCGCACCGCAAACAACCAATCCATCGTACAGATCCCCGCATCATCTGCTCCGTGCCCCCCGCCCGTGAGTGATGGTGACACCTGTAATTGGATTCACTCCGTGAAACAACGGAACAGAGGAACGGTCCGGAAAGAATTAGACAATTATAGAGAACGGTGCGGCGGATTCAGACAAACTCACGGTTACCCGGCGAGAGGAAGCGGAGCAGAAGGCTCGGTAGGCTCTTCTGAGGTGTTTTATTGAATTTGTCAGGCTGTTTCCTTTTCCCCCGGCCCAATCCTTTCCTCTATCTGTTCTATCCATCACACACACACACACACACACACACACACACACACACACCCTCTCTTTAAAATGATGGGTTTCTCCATACACCCCAGGGCTCGGTCGACCCCTGCACCAGATTAAATCTGACACTCATGACCGACTCTGTCAGGGAGAAAATAGCGGGGTGGGATGGGGATGGGGGTGGGGGTGGTGGGGGGGGGTGGGGTGAGAGAGGGGGGAGGGAGGGGGGGGGGTTGGTACGTTGAGAGTGACAGACTAATTAGGGTTTCCTGCGTGAAGCTTTATTTTCATATTTACTCCAGAGCATCAAAGGCCAAACACCACTCTAACCATATCAGCTTGGATTACACACACACACACACACACATACACACACACACACACACACGCACACACACACACACACACACACACACACACACATACACACACACACACACACACACACAAAACAAACAGGCAGAGTAGACTAATAATGTGGCTCTTAGACTCACAGAATTGACAAAAGGCCAGAAATGATTGACGCTTCTGTCAAAGCCAAGAGGGATATTTGGTCAAACTGGCACAGAGTGGCTCCCTCTACTGGTGGAGATGAATAAGCACAAAACCACCACATCATCATGCATGGATGAGGTGATAACAAGCTGAAGTATTAATAACAACCCCAAGAATCACAATCAAATCTGAAACGGAATCAAACGGAATTACTTTGATTGAAAAGTAAAATCAATTTATTTAGATTGTATCTTGGTGACATGGAGGGTAAAGACATATGGACGAGATGTCACTGTACATGCTGACACACATACAGTGCAATGGGACCGGCCACTTCATTAGGTACACCCATCTAGTACCAGGTAGGACCAACTAGGTGCCCCTTCTGCACACCACTGTTGTGAAGAGCTGCTGTGTGGCCTTTCTGTCAGCTTGAGCCAGCCTGTCCAGTCTCCTCTGACCTCTCTCACTAACAAGCTGTTGTTTTGTGGCTCGCTGGATGTTGTTTTGTTTCTCCACCTTCTCAGTAAACTCTGGAGACTCTCGCGGTGAAAAACCCCCCGGAGGGTTCGGCTGTTTCTGAGATGCTGGACCCACCAACATTCACACCACGGTCGAAGTCGCTCAGCTCACACATCTTGGCCCTTCCAATGTTTGGTGGAATAAAAAACGTCACCATGTCTCCGTGCTATATATATATATTTATACACATATATATATATATATGGAGCTGCAGCCACATGATTGGCTGTTTGGAGGCTATTTGCGTTAACGAGCAGGAGTACCTAATAAAGTGGCCGGTGAGTGTATACGCCACACTGTTTACATTCAACTTTCTATTGCTATCCGTGGCTGCAGCTGTGGAAGAAATTGTGGTGAGTGACCAATAGCGCATGGCTCAGTGCACCATGGGAAGGTATGCCGAGCAGAATGAGATGAGGTAACTTGAATAGTATATCACTCGAAAAAAAAAAAAAAAAAAACCCTCTAAGGGAGAACATGACTGGGCACGGGAACATTAATGTTGTATGAACGTGAAATATTGAATGTACAACATGTTGCTTTTCCATGAATCATGATACATCCATTTCCTGTATTGTAGTTTGTGACTGATCTCTCCCCAAGGATAATTACAGCCTCTACAGTTTAGCTTTTCTCCAGTGATTTCCTGCCCCATGAAATTAGGCCTCGCTAAGTCCATTTATCATTCCATTACCACAATGCCGTTCTCTAAATATAGGTCCAGGTCTGGAGAGGAGGAGAATGAGAGCAGCCTGCCAACAACAATACCAGCAATCACACGATCGCTCACTGCTGCTTGATTATAGCATTTCAAATGACCCGCATCTTTGGAAACAAGCTGCACCAACATCCGTCTTTAAGGGTGATTTGATGCATGGTGCTGAAGGTGACGGCTGCAAACAACACCCATCACGTTGCTCCTTTTTCTGTCCTTGGTGCCTTTTTCAGATGGAAACAACGAGATAGAGTTTCTAAAGGCGCGTCGCTAACACTGATCACCCGAGCACGCAGACACGGTGACTCATTTAGTCCCATTGGAAACATGTAAAGCCATGTTAAAGGTCCATGTGACTGAGAAGTGCACCTGCTTTAAGATAAGATAAGATAAGATAAGAGAGACTTTATTAATCCCGCCGTGGGGAAATTCACGTTACAGCAGCTCACAACAATAGAAAAACAGAATATAGAATAGAATAAAATATACAATATACAATATAGTGCAAAAAAAAACAAGTTTGCAAACAATAGAGTGCCATAAGAAAAAGCAAAAAGATAAACAAGTAGTATTAACAAATTAAATATTAAATATATTTACAAGGTGGTGGAGGGGGAGATGATTGACTGGTTGTTGGGGGGGGGGGGGGGGGGTATTGCACAGGTCCATATAAGAGAGGAAAGATTAGACTGTTGACTAGACTGTTGGGTTGAACAGTCTAACAGCGGTGGGGATGAAGGACCTGCGGTAGCTCCTTCCTACACTGTGGGTGACGGAGTCTGCCGCTGAAGGAGCTGCTCAGGGCCTCCACTGTCTGATGCAGTGGGTGAGAGGTGTTGTCCCTGATGGAGGTCAGCTTGGCTAACATCCTCCTCTCACCCACCTCCTCCACAGAGGGCAGTGGGCAGCCCAGGACAGAGCTGGCCCTCCTGACCAGCTTGTTCAGTCTCTTCCTGTCCCGGTCAGTGCTGCCCGCTCCCCAGCAGACCACAGCGTAGTGGATAGCAGAGGCTACCACAGAGTCATAGAAGGTCCGTAGCAGGGGCCTGCGTACTCCAAAGGACCTCAGTCTCCTCAGAAGGTGGAGGCGACTTTGGCCCTTCTTGTACAGGGCGTTAGTGTTGTGTGTCCAGTCCAGTTTATTGTTGAGGTGAACACCCAGGTACTTAAAACTGTCCACCATTTCTATGTCCAAGCCCTGGATGTTCACCGGTGTGAGGGGTGGTGCCTTCCTCCGGGGGTCAATCACCATCTCCTTCGTCTTACTGGTGTTTAAGCACAGGTGATTACGCTCACACCAGTCCACAAAGTCCATGATGACTGACCTGTACTCCAGCTCATTCCCCTCAGACACACAGCCAACAATGGCTGAGTCGTCAGAGAACTTCTGGAGATGACAGCTGCTGGTGTTGTGGGTGAAGTCCGATGTGTAGAGGGAGAAGAGGAAGGGAGAGAGGACCGTTCCTTGGGGGGCCCCAGTGCTGCAGACTACCCCCTCCGACACACAGTTGCGCAGTCTCACATACTGTGGCCTGTCGGTGAGGTAGTTGATGGTCCAAGCAGTCAGCTGTTCATCCACTCCTGCACTCATCATCTTCCCTCGCAGCAGCGTCGGTTGAATTGTGTTGAATGCGCTGGAGAAATCAAAAAACATGATTCTCACAGCGCTCCCAGCACTCTCCAGGTGGGACAGTGATCGGTGCAGGAGGTAGATGATAGCGTCATCCACCCCGATGTTCTGCCTGTAGGCAAACTGCAGCGCGTCCATCGCTGTGCTCACCACAGAGCGAAGGTGGCTGAGGATGAGCCTCTCCATGGTCTTCATCAGGTGGGAGGTCAAGGCGACCGGTCTGTAGTGGTTTGGTTCCTTGGGATGTGTGATCTTTGGAACTGGAACCACACAGGAGGTCTTCCACAGGACAGGGACCCTCTCCAGACTAAGGCTCAGGTTGAAAATGTACATGACCACCTCACAGAGCTGGTCAGCACAGTCCCTGAGCAGTCTGGGGCTGATCCCGTCTGGTCCTGCGGCTTTCCTGCCCTTCAGCCGCCTTAGTTCACTCCTCACCTGGTCCGATGTTAAGGAGAGGGGGGAGTTGGGAGGGGAAGAGGAAGGGGGTGGACAGTGGGGCTGTGGGGGGCTGTGGGGCTGTGGGGGGCTGTGGGGCTGTGGGGGGGCAGTGGAGGGGGATGGGGTGAGTAGGCGTGACAGGGGGGTGCTGGGGGGTGGGGATGTGGATGGTGATGGTCGGGGGATGGTGGAAGAGTCCGCTGGCCTGGAGATGTGTGAAGGGGGGTGGGGAGGGGTGGCAGAGGGGGGGGGGGTTGGAATTAAATCTGTTGAAGAACAGATTCAATTCATCTGCCCAGCTCTGGTCTCCATCAGCTGTCCCTCCGGTTCCACTCTGTCCTTGTCCTGAGATGGTCTTCAGGGCCCTCCACACATCTCGTGTGTTGTTCTGCGCCATCCGCTCCTCCAGCTTCTTCCTGTAGCTGTCCTTGGCCCGCCTGATCGAATACTTCAGATCGCGCTGAACTCTCTTCTGCTCCCCTCTGTCTCCTGAACTGTAGGCCCTCTTCTTCTGGTTCAGCAGGGCTTTAAGTTCAGGGGTAACCCAGGGCTTGTTGTTAGAGAAACACCGTACTGAGCCGTAACTGAGCTGAGTCTTGATGTGTGTACTCCCTGACTGTTGTGTTTTTATTGTTGTATTTTGCTGTTTGTATTCCCAGTCTGTGTTTTTATTTATTTTCATTTTAAACTGTAACTGGCGAACTGTCTTGGCCAGGTCTCCCTGGGAAAAGACATTTCAATCTCAAGGGACTTCCTGGTTAAATAAAGGTATAAATAAGCTAAAGGGGCATATAGCCAGTCTGGTGTCGGCTGTTCAAACCTGCTGTGTGCCTTACATAAGATCTTACATTGATCAGCAGTGAGCATTTAAAGCCACTTTCTTCTCTCATCTAATCTGTGCAGATGAAATGTCAAACACGATTAGGTCTGGACTGTCAACACAATATTAAACCTGTAGGCATAGCGCAGCATCACCTGGAAAGAGTTGAGTATTCACTCTTATTGATAGAATAGTGCAACGTGTGGATGAAATATCCCTTTAATGATTATTTTTATGGTGTATTTTTGCTTTATTAGACAGTTCACAATGAAAAGACACAGAAAAGATGGGAGACGCCAAAAAGGTTCCCATCCGGAAATGTAATATATGACATATATGCCCCGATATCAGCGAGCGATACTGCCATATATGTTACATATAAGGCGATATATTATTACCACGTACATACATCCTCTGGATGTATGAGGATATAGGTTTTTAACATATATGAAATATCCATAGTAAAATTTGTATATGTACATATATTAAAAATGTGTATTGTATGAATTTGTATATGGTATTATATGTTGCAACTATATATGTTAACAATATATGTTTAATTTATATATGCAAGTTTATTAAAACAAC
Source organism: Hoplostethus mediterraneus (assembly GCA_034670385.1). NCBI lineage: Eukaryota > Metazoa > Chordata > Actinopteri > Trachichthyiformes > Trachichthyidae > Hoplostethus > Hoplostethus mediterraneus. Next base: position 467,136 of record JAXDDW010000108.1, read on the forward strand.
ATATATACAACATATATAACATAAACATAAACATATGCCTCTCCTCGTTAGTATCGTGGTTAGTATCGCCTCCTGTGGCTCAGGAGGTAGAGCGGGTTGGTCTCCAATCATAATCATAATATGCTATGCATGTATGTGGAATTTGTATATTATACAAATACATATATGTTATATATATTTATATATATATAAATAATTATATATGTGACATATATGTCACAAAATGCATTATACATAAACATATATATTTGTATGGGCTAGACATATATGTCATGTATGAAATTGTTTCAATATCTAATAGGTTTCATATATAGTTTGTACATACATGTACATATATGTTTTTCCTTCATATGTACATATATTTCATATATGGAAATATACTATATGTACATATATGTATATGTACATATGTACATATATATCATTTCTGTATGGGTTTAAACCAAAGACGGTGCATCTACGTGGTTTAGGCTCCTGAGCCAGCTGAACCTGAGCTCACCACACGGTGACATACATTATGTCTCTGTGGGACATGTGAAGAAACAAATCACAACCCCACACGTGATCCGTGGTTGCCATGGATTGAACATGTGCAGCACCACACAGACAAAGCAAACAGCCCATATGACTGAACAGTCCTTTACGTTGAGCCTCACCGAGACACTGTGTTGGTACACTATACACAAGTACAGGATCTTTGAGGACTACGCTTGGAGCAGCAGTCCTGTAAGGCCGTGTGATAAACTGTCTGACAGAAGCTCATTACTCACAGACGTGTGTTTGCGTCCGGGGGGATGTCGGTGCATCTCACGAGCCTCTCTGCTTTACGGCTGAGGATGTGATTTCTCAGACATTAACATTCTACGACGCTTCATTAAAACAAGGGCTCTCGTTCAGCCTCTCTTGCAGGAAATATTTTTCATGAGTGGTCATTAAAATGCAGTTAAACACGTACACCGAGCTCTCGGGGGAGGTGCACGCTGGTAGCATAAAATATGACCGTGGCATGTTTGACTTTTGTGGCCGATGCTTAGGAAATGAGGGAACAAGCGCTAACACTTAGCGTGATGTTTATTTGACAAGCTTGTCACTCTGAGGGAACCTCTGGACTGACCTGTAAACACACTTCACCTGCCCAGCTTTAACACCTCGTCTGTATCCCAGAACAAGATGGTTTTTGTTCATTTTGTGAGTTTTCTCCTCTTGTATGACCAGACCAGCATGGAAGCGTTTATTTTCCAAATCCCAAGTAGTGAGATTGAAAAGACTTTGACCTCTGACTCGTTGTTGGGTTCAGATTAAGGAAGGTGGTGGAGGTCGAAATCAAAACGGCCAGCGAGGCCATCAGGGTGGCACGGGTGAGTGCGTCACATGTGGTGGGAAAATGCTGAGCGGGAAGTGAGAAGTGATGAGGGTCACGGCGGGGTCCTGACAGGACTCGCTGGGGCAGATTGAGCGAGGGGCCCCCGGGGGCCGCTGTGCCTATATGAACGATCTCAACCAAACAAAATATTTATCTGAGCATCTGAAGAATTCTGTTCCCAGACACATACAACATATACATATATATATTATTTTTCTATTTCACTGAAGTGTATCACTCAATATCTGGGTAGATTCAGTCTGTGTTGTCATGTTGTCAAGTACTTTTTTAAACCTGCAACCCTTAAAAATGTCACAATTTGTTTGGATTTTGCTGCAATCACTTTGGAAATGTGGAAACTCTTTGGTTTTGTTTTCATATGTACATATATATTGTTATATATATGAATAAGAGCGTAAGAGAGAGAACAGAGATAATATTGTATATATTGGTATAAATATATTTATTGAATTTATTGATTTATATCAAATTAAAACTATTGAAGATGGAAGGGCGTCCCTTTACACCCTTCTGGCTCCAGCTATTGAAAGAAGTCCACTGACACCCTTTATGTCAAGATCATATTGATTCATCTTAAAATAGATTGTAGCAGGTTTACCAGCAATAATACTTTATTATGAGAACACTTCTCAGTATTGCAAGATCTTTTCTCAGTCTCTATAGAATAACATATTGTAACATCATTCAGTCCGATGATATTAGATCAATAACTATGATGTTGGTAGTCACCATAATCTAGCGGTTTCAGTCCCACATCTTGTAATTATTTGGTCCACTGATGCAACGCCTGATTTATAACAGGGCATCTGTCATACTGGTGACCCATCGTTATTTTCGTGCTTTAACCGTGAACAGCGTGACACACAAAGTGTTGGGATAAGACTCCAGGTTGTCAGTTGTCCAGAACAGCATGCAGTCTATTTCCTTGTACAGTAGACATCCCTGTTGACCCCAGAGGGTTGGGGCGTTCTTGGCCAACACACCGAATGCTTCTGCCAGTTTGCTCACAGCACCATGTTTGGCCCCTGGCTGGAGCCAAAGCTCTCTGGCAGCGCTGGAGTCCAAGATGATTTAGCCCTCAGTAAGGCATCACAAATCAAGGGTGTAATAGTACGGTATTATTTTAACATATTGCCTTCTCAATGGTTGTAACAGAAATATTTCATACTGGACCTCTGTGTGTACGACAAAATACCTTTTGGACCAGACAATTTGTCTTGAAAACATATGAGCTTGGAGCCACACGGTACTGGACCGACCCTGATGGGATTATGCTGACTACCTGTGTCATAGTTATTAATATAAGCTATAAATTAACTGAATAATATGTTAAAGTCAAAAATCTGTCAAGTTTTATGTGGTTAGAAACAGATTTAGTGTTAAACTAACTTAAATTTTCCTTTAATTCGCAAATAAGAATTGTGACTCAGGAGCCAAGGTCAGCCTGGTGATCATTTTCTTGTGAAACAAGAGGAACTGTTAGCTAGCATGGAGGATATTGGTTTGGACAATAAACTGATAAACTGATTTATTAGTTTACTGATAAAAATCGACCACTTCAAGTTGTCACTCTTTGAATCTGTACCAATACGAGTATGAGTAATATCCTGAAGATACTGGTATAAAAAGGAAAGCCAGATTTCATGAAAAGCTATCCCTCACCATGTCACCATGTCAACATGTCAACATGTCACCATGTCAACATGTCTTAAATGAATTTAAGATTTTAGTCTGGTTTATGTAATCTTCTCTAGTTTATATTCCTGGTGGTTTTTAGAAAAGCAAGTGTAAGTGATTTTAACATAATCCATAAAAAATGTCATGAGTTGTTCTTGTGTTGTGTTATGTCAATAACAATTGTCATATTTTTGTACTAATATAACAACTTTGTGTACTTTTTTCAGTTCCGCTCGCTAAAACCAACAAGGAGTCAGGAGGTGGAACTGGCTGAACATGTTTAATGAAACATATATATTTGTACTTCTACTATTCACTCAGCAGCTGGTGAAAATGTAGTAATATTTCCAGTGTAGTTCAGTGTACTGTGTTGGGGTTGTCTCAGGGTTACGTGTAGCCAGGCTGGCTCTTCAGGTTTGGATTAAGATGTCTTCTGTGTGTTCTGATGCTCTTGAACGCCACTATGTGCTGTGAAACGCTGTAAGTCGTCAACATGTCTCTGCACCAGCGTCAGGACGACCACTTCCACACCGTCTGATTCCACTTCAAATACACACCCTGTGCTTTGCCTTGATGTAAGCAGGGGCTTGACCGAACCTGGTATGATGTTCTCTTCCCCATAAATGTTATTACTGGTCTTATCATATTTCCTCAGCAGTATCTATGTCCTGTCTTCCTGCGGAGAACTAACTCAAAACATGTTTCCTGTGATCCCACGGACTGGGCTGAACCGCTATTTATTCATTAAACAGAGCCCTTGGTTTTTGGCTGGGAAGAAGATCACGGAGGTTCCTGGATGGGATCGGGTATCACGGAGGCCCGGTCATCCCGGGAACGTGGAAAAGACTCTCCAGGTCGTCAGGAGGGGAGCATTCCAGAGGGGGAAATATCGCGTCCATGTGAATGCCAGTCAAGTGTGTCAGCTGATGTTTTGAGTTAGGCCTATAGGAAATAATAAGCAATGATAAAAGGCCTATAAACAGTCTAGGAAATATAAGTTTATATACCTTATATATACTGTCTGGTGTGCTGGAAGGTGCAGATTTGTTTGACATATATAAACTTTACATACGGGATGGAGGAGAAAGTCATCCTGCAGAAATATATGAATTTGACACCGCAGTGAAACAGTTGTTATACATTACAGCCTTTGTGTTTTTCAAAATTAAAGCCATAAACCCTGTTTCTTCCTGCTACTTGTCTCTCCTCCCCCATCCCGGTTAGCTCTGCATGCATTTGTTCTGAAGAGCTAGAGGAAGTATACAAGCCAATAACAATATTTGATAACAGTATTGCGTTGTTTCAAGTTGAAACTATTACATTACGTTACATTACATTAGCAGACACTTTTATAAGTGCATTCAACATAGGTAGGTAGAGAACTACTAGTCACCAGAAATCATAAGTGCATTTCCTTCCTAAACAAGCAACTAAGAGCAGAACCAGTGCTGAGGTAAGAGTGCAATAAGTTAGCTAGCTACTTTTCTATCCAGTTAGAATAGCAGAACTAGAAGAAATTGGTTATTACTTGTTAAACAACGAAGGTTCCTGTTTTGTGCCATAAAGCAATACAGCAGATTTCACATAAAAATCCGTCCTGGTAGAACACGATTTAAAATGCAGTGTGGAGACTGTCAGTCGCCATGGTGACACTCTAATTTGTTTATGGTAAGTATAATAACGCTGCAAAATGAATGTGGTAATGATTGATTAAAATGCTACACGTGGCATTTAAGTACTTTTAAGACTGAATACATGACGACTGTGTTCTTAGGAGAGAGGGGGGCTTTCTTCACTCTCAGTTTAATTTGGTCTGAACAAAGTACCGACACAGCACTTTTTTGAGCTATTTTTTAGTGACACCTTTTTAAAATTTTGGCGCAAAGTTCCTCTTTTTATGGCTGAAACGGTAAAAACCCATTATGGGCTGGACCGGAGGTACTTCAGGAAAAAGACCATATGATGTTAATTGAGATGATCAGGTGTGGGTGTGGACAACGATGGATCAGGAAATTCAAGGATCAAGGATCTTCAGGAAACACTACCCTGACCCTTCCTCTTAGCCTTGCCTATTTGTCATCAGTTATTTGTATGAGCTCTTGCGTACACTTATTTGTCTTATTTGTCTTGTCTTATTTGTCTCATTTCATTAAGGAAAGTTGGTAGCTAACTTATTGCACTTTTAGTTGCTTGTTTAGGAAGGAAATGCACTTAAGATTTCTGGTCGTAAGTGCATTTTATCACTTGGATAAAAGCATCTGCTAGATGCCTGTAATGTCACGTAATCACGATGATGATGGCAATGATGACTAACCAGTAATCACCATCACCACAGCAGAGACGAGAGCAAACAAGACGATGACCAGAATGAAAGTGAGAAATGGAAAGTGCGTGGCGAAGCAGCGGGAACAGGAAGTCAGCGTTTACATTTTTAATAAGAGGTAATGTGCTTTCTCAGGGAAGCGTTCCCTCGACCTTTTCCTTACTTTACTCTCTCTCCTCTGGTGTTGTAAGAGTGAGTCACCCCCGATGTCCCGGACCGCAGCCTTTGACTTAGCGAGTCTGAAATGGGTTCTGGCGTTTTTATTATCTATTCCCAGAACCGGCGAATTCGGATTAAACTGCCTTTTTTTTTTTTTTTTTTATACTTTCTCCCTTTTCTCCCGGGCTCTTATTTCCTTACCCAGCACTTATATCATATGATCATTCTGGGTCCAACGGGAATATTTGGCACATTCTTGTCAGGGTGCCACGGCTTTGATCCTTGCGCCCACTAATGTTTGACCATCTAGGGATCTAAGCTTATTGGACTGTTCGGTGCAGGTCTCTCTGGTTAGGAGCATCCTCAAAATGCCATTTGAGTATAATGTGAACCCAAATATAGAATTTCAACGTGGACCAGGACAGGCATCGGGACCCTACTAAGCCCATAGACTACTCCTTGATAAATGACCCACCTAGAGCTAAAGATAATTCAATACCATATGCTTAGCAGAGAGCTGACACTTGGGATCTTGCATCCAGAATTAGGAGGTGAAACTTTTCTACTCGCATTTTTTTGTTTTTCTTTACTATCTGAAGCCGAGTACACAGCAACACATCTACTGGAGCAACTGGGGGGATAAAACCTTTGCTCAGGGGTCCCTCAGCTGCAGTTGCTAGGTGAGGAAATCAATCAGGCAATAATTGCAATATCACATTTGCAGATTTTCTTTCAATCAGGAAAGTCAGTCTGTTTGCATGGGTCAAGTTGCCACACTTGCTGTGTTACCGTGACAACAGATGTGTGCTCAGCCAAATAAAAACACTGTTGTGCTAACACTCAGAGTCCCATTACATCCTGCAGCACTTACAGGCATAGGCGCTGATTTCTGTTTTTGCCAGTGGGAGCTCAAATGAAGTGAATACCACCAAGGTGAAGATTGTCACCAAATCACTTTTACTGCTCTTGCTTTAGTAATTACCGTGGTGCAGGCTACTGTCATCTGTCAACGTAGACACACACCCAAACCAAATGCAACACTGCTCTGCTACAAATTCATCACTGGTGGTGGATCCTCACTTTGACTGTCTTTACACTCGATATCTCTCTCCGTTTTTTAATGACAAATTCGTACGTTTTTACCTGATCATCACCATGTTTCACACTTGCTAGCTAGCAGCTACGTGATGGAACAACGTTGGTTTAGCCGACTCTAACGTTACACTGGCAGTTGACTACGTGACCCTTAACGTAGTTTAATTGGATAATGCGATTTGTAGTTAAAACGTTCACCGATAATAATAAGTATAATAAATAAATAATATTAAAAATAGAATAATAGAATAAATAGTTGGGTTTATTTTTTTTTAAAGATGCAGTTTTTTAATACATTTATTTATTAATTTATTTTTTAATCGGCCTTCCGAATTGTTTCGGCGCGTATGCTTTACAGGCCTCCCAAATAATGAAGTATAACGAGAACTCAAAATAAAGTGTTTGTTTCAACTTTACTTCACCAAGTAGTCCCACTGACAAGAAGCATGTCTCTTTCAAAGAGACGTGGGCAAAAAAACTGCAGTTAGAATGAAGCGCTGTGGAGGCAGTAGCCCCATAGCAGATAAAGGATTGGCAAGGATGTCACGTTGTGTTTGTTGTTCTTTTCCAATCTGTTTGTCCTGGACGTCTAATCTTTGTTAACAGACTCGTGAGCAGAGTCATCTCCCACAAAGCCGTTTAAAGACTTGAAGCATGCCTGAGCGAAAGGGCCACATGTGGTGTTGTTTATCCAACTCACGGCTCGATGAGGAAACGCATTCTGGTCAAGGTTGCCGCCGCGTCTGATTTCATGTTTGTGATATTTTGTGTTTTCTTTTGTCTTAAAGTGTGTTAGAAGATGTGTGTGAATTCTGTGTTCGCTGATGTCAGATGAAACACTTCACCCCCCCATCCCGTCTCCTCCACCCTCTTCATCACTTTGCTCCTGATGTTACTGCAGTCTCACTTCCTTACCCAATATTGACACTACATTTATTACACCTAATATCTGGGCACCTTGCACTCTTTACTATGGGTTGCTTGCAATGTTGACCATCTAGTCATTTAGGCTTATGGTTGCACTCATCAAGTCACTCTGGGTGAGAGTGCCAGCTCAGTCGGGTTTTCAGGATTTTCTGAAAAACATAACATATTATTTTACATTGCTGTCCAATCATTTACACAATTGTACAATGGGAAAAAAACATGAAAACAAACTGTAAACCTGTTAAAAGTTAAAATATGTCCACACAACTGCAGCAATATAGGACATATACAGTATATGGAGGTATAATGTTGTTTTTTTGTGACTTTTGAGGAACCTTCCATCCATCCTTTCATCCATCCATCCGTCCATCCGTCCATCCACATACCAGAAGTTGTGGTTTGTTTTCCATGGCACACTGTCAGACACTACACATGGAGTCCAGGCTCCACCTCCATCAGAGGAATGCTGCACAGACAGAAGAATGACTTAAAACCCCCAAACTTTAAACTTGAACCTTTTTCTTGAACCTAAATCTTTAAAATGTCCATTCCATTTTAAAGGTCCACTCACATCATGTCTGATTGATGAACTGAACTGAATTATATGAAATAAATGTATATTCAAACATTTCTAAATTCTTATGGGAGTTGATTGATCAGTTTTTCTCTCCATGCATTTATCCAAGTAGGTTTGGTAAACAATAATTAAAGTAATCAACACATTCACACCTCATAGCTGTCTATGGCACACAGCTCTCTACTGCTGGCTGCTGAACAGTTCTCCGGGAGCACGAGGAGATCCGGTGCCTTGTCAAGTGTTATGTTGACGCTAATTCCCGAAGGACAGAGCTTTACTTTTACTGCCTGTATGATTTTCCCAACTCATCCGAGGATTTTGAGCAACTGACTTCCCGTAATAAGCTTGTATCTCTGACCTTGAGCCTGCTGCTGCCCTCCAACACAGACATCTATTTTTGGATGCATGTACTGTGTCACTAAACCACTACCACTGGGTTGTGTACGTTCAACTCAATGCCTGTGTAGAAGATCTTGATATATGATGATAAATGTCCACATTTTTTCAGGAAGGATGAAAAGAAAGTTGTTTTTCTTCATGTAGTTTTGAAACTCCACAGTGGCGTTGTAACAGGTTTCCAAGGCTCGGGGGGGATGTACAACTCACTCGCCCATGAATGATGATGCACATTTCTAATTAAAGTATGAAAAAGAAAAACACCTCAGTTGCAGTTACCTGTTTTTTACCCCAACAGCAGCTCCTCTTAAGCCCCGAGCCCAGACGCAGACTACCCCGCCCATCCATAAGGGTGGGGATGGCGCCTGGTGCCTCGGGGCCCGTAGCGTCCCCCCCCCCCCCCTCGTCCTGATTGATTCTCCAATAAGGAACGAACAGCAGACCCGGGTACTCTGGGTAATTGTCATATTTGTCACCCTCAGACGCGAGCTGAGCCGGTGAGCGCGAGAAGCTTCTGTGATCTAATTGGACAGAGTTATCAGGCGCTGAGCGAGTGGTGATCCATATCCCGCTCACAACGAGAACGAGGAGTCGTTAGCCAGACAGAGAGACATTAGGCGCATCACACACACATGCACACACACACACACACACACACACACACATACATCCGGTGTATCATGTTGGCTCTGCTGCCAATGTTCCTGCTCAGATGGATGACCGATCGCTTTATGCTTCGTCAATTTAACATTATGGATGTCTCCAAATCTGCCAATGCGTATTTATCTTACCCATAATGCTGCGTGCTAACATGCTGCAGCTTTCCATCACACGTGCACATACCGCAAACATGCACATACAAGACATGCAGAGAGAGAGAGAGAAAGAGAGAGAGACAGATTGAATGGAAACAAAGCGAGAGAATGATTTCCTTTTACGCTCCTTCACAACATGCAGGAAAGGAGTCTACCTCGTTTGAGAGACGTGATGAAAGAGTTGAACTAATGTACGTGTGTCTCGCCGGGTAATTTATGACCCCCTGCAGCTGTGCAAATACCAGCGTTGAGCAACATTCCTCACCGCTAATGACGTTTGAGTGTTATAACGACAGATCCGCTCCGATAATTCATCCGAGGGCCTTAAAATATGTAATGACTTTCCAGTTTGCTTGGAGTACATCCATCACGGGTGTCAATGACTCGCCCAGAAAAGCATATCAATACAACAACGTTTCTTGCAACAATTTCTCAAGAGCCTTTGGGAAGACAAAGAATCTGATATACGGTCGGAAAAACAGAGAGAGAAGAGAAGAGAGAGGGAGAGAGAAAAATCACAAATCATGAATTCCCTGTGGTGAAGATGCAAGATGCTGCCTTGACCTCTGACATCATCAGTGACGTCAGAGGTCAAGGCAGCATCTTGCATCTTCACCACAGGGAGGCGGGAATGAAACGTTCTGCTCCAAAACACCATGAATACATGTGACATCGCTCATGTCATTTCATATCCAGTGTCCAGCCTGTTAAGGTGTATTTGCCTGTTATTATTTTGCCAACGCAGGACGCAAGTTACCCTCTATTCTTTAATTACATTACATTACATTACATAACATTACATTACATTACATTACATTACATTACATAACATTACATTACATTACATTTCATTACATTACATTACATTACAGTCATTTAGCAGACGCTTTTATCCAAAGCGACTTACAATAAGTATATTCAACATAGGTAGGTAGAGAACTACTAGTCACCAGAAATCATAAGTGCATTTCCTTCCTAAACATCAACTAAGAGCAGAACTAGTGTTAAGGTAAAAGTACAATACGTTAGCAACCTACTTTATCTTAAACAAATGAGACAAATAAGAAAATCAAATAAACAAGATCCAATAGACAAGAGCTCATACAAATAATTGACGACAAATAGGCTAAGAGGAAGGGTCAGGGTAGTGTGTCCTGGTGGTATTCTTTAATAAAACAGCTTCATTTGCTCGCTTTCAATTATTTTGCAAGAGAAGCTGTCAGGTTTTCAAACGGTCCATGTCTCCTTTTGGACCCCAGTTCTTCAGCGGACTCGACTCGCTTCCCCAGCGGCTACCGTGTTGACTTTGCTGCAGCGTCTAATAAAAAAGAGATATCTATCAAGTTGTTTGCCAAAGCAGCGACTAGCCTCTCTCCCCACACCGGCGCTGACTGAAATATGTACATCTCAGAGGGAGTGAAGCCGTTCTTGTGTGATGCGGTGATTGAAAAGTTTTGCTGAAATCAAATCAGCCGGCTGGTGTCTCGACCCGCAATCAGTCGGTGTGTTTGGTGTCTGGACCTCCGTGGAGTCTCAACGCTGCTCCAGGACCAAAGCAGCTCATCAGCAAACGCATCACAGTTTCTTTCCTCCAGATGAACCCGTCAGCACCGGCCTGTACGGAGGGATGGAGCCGTTACCGTAGTAACGCTCCCCCGGTAATACCTCTGTCACTCAGACCGGAGCTCTTCACATAACTGAGTCATGAGGAATTAGCATGAAGGCTAATCTGTGTGATTATCGGTGGGTGTAGCGAGGTTGAGCTAAACGATCACGGGTGGGTGTAGCGAGGTTGAGCTAAACGATGACGGGTGGGTGTAGCGAGGTTGAGCTAAATGGTGACGGGTGGGTGTAGCGAGGTTGAGCTAAATGGTGACGGGTGGGTGTAGCAAGGTTGAGCTAAACGATCACGGGTGGGTGTAGCGAGGTTGAGCTAAACGATGACGGGTGGATGTAGCGAGGTTGAGCTAAACAATGACGGGTGGGTGTAGCGAGGTTGAGCTAAACGATGACGGGTGGATGTAGCGAGGTTGAGCTAAATGTTGACGGGTGGGTGTAGCGAGGTTGAGCTAAATGATGACGGGTGGGTGTCGCGAGGTTGAGCTAAGTGATGACGGGTGGATGTAGCGAGGTTGAGCTAAATGATGACGGATGGGTGTAGCGAGGCTGAGCTAAATGATGACGGGTGGATGTAGCGAGGTTGAGCTAAACGATGACGGGTGGATGTAGCGAGGTTGAGCTAAATGTTGACGGGTGGGTGTAGCGAGGTTGAGCTAAATGATGACGGGTGGGTGTCGCGAGGTTGAGCTAAGTGATGACGGGTGGATGTAGCGAGGTTGAGCTAAATGATGACGGATGGGTGTAGCGAGGCTGAGCTAAACGATGACGGGTGGATGTAGCGAGGTTGAGCTAAACGATGACAGGTGGGCGTAGCGAGGTTGAGCTGAATGATGACGGGTGGGTGTAGCGAGGTTGAGCTAAATGATGACGGGTGGATGTAGCGAGGTTGTTTTTTTATTTAACCAGGTAAATCCCAAATGAGTTTAAAAACGTAACAAATATAACAGTATAAAATACAATACTGATGTTTAAACTGATGAACAGAAAAAGGAGAGAGAGAGAGAGAGAGAGAGAGAGAGAGAGAGGAGAAAAGATAGAGAGACGGTTGGACAGTGAAAGAGAGAGAGGCATCTTACTAAAAGCATTGACAGCTGATTGATCCATCATCCATCTTCCCTAGATCTGATATTTGCTTTGAACTTGAACTTGAATTGAAGTCATCAGTTCCTTCAGTTGCGAGTCGTTCTGCTCAGCGTTCATCATCAGCCGAGATCATGAAATATTTCTGCCTAAACTCCGTTTGAGCTCCACACTTCTGACTAAAATAGACACTTAAGTAGGAAGGAAGCTTTCCCAGAACGGCCTTATAAATAAAGATGATTATTGAGGGCCTTGGGGAGAGTTGCTGTTACCATGGTGATAATAACAGTCTGAGTTACTGAGACCCTTGCTGCTTCCTGTTGGACCACATTCCTCGGACCTTCCTGAAGTGAACTCTGTCTTCAGTGCACATCCTGTCCACTAGGGGTCCCTGTCCCGGCCTGGTCATTGATCCACCTGCTCTCAACTATCTTCCCACTCCAGTCAGGGCAGCAGTTACTCCCCATCATTTCTCATTCAGGCTGAAAACTCGTCAGTGAATTAATCCTCTACTCATGTACTCGATCATGCAGTGGCCACAGTAATACTGTAAGGGTCCTGTGGCTCTGACTGCTGCAGTCCTTACTGATCTCTTGTTATTTAGGTCATCTAGGAACAAACACACATTTTTATTCCTAATTCCTAATAGATCAACAAAATAACAAGCGATCAATAGTAAGGAGTGCAGGGATCAGAATGGTGACATGCTGAGAAAATAAATAAAAAACAGCTAATAAGAGATTTTGAAAGCAAATAGAGTTACTAAGGTTAATTGTAGTTGTTGACATTTTAAAACACTTCTTCTCATATTCTTTAAACATTTTTCAATGGGTTTGATTTAATTTTCACAGTTTCACTCTCATCAGAAAATCTGTACTGCTTCCTTCAGCCTCTAAATCCCTCCTAGCATTGAGTCTACCAGAGTGCTGTTACAGGCGTGCCACATGGGAACGTGTGTGTGTGTAAAGCAATATTGTTTTTCATTAGCTGCCCTGATGTTGTTACACTATAACGTAACAATATCATACGCTAGTTTTTAATTAACTTGTTATGGTGAAAGCAAAACAAAGGTGTGGCAGCTTGACTTCAACAGGAAACATTTAGAAACCTTTCACAGTAGAAATGAGGAGGCCAGCGATATTCAATTGTGAGGTTACTTCACTCACCGATGACACACTAGAATCAACTTTGACCCTAGAGCAGATTCTAGTGTGTCAACTGTGAGTGAAGTAACCTCAGCTACAACATTATTAAGGATTTCTAGTTTAAGTATTGCGTTTACTCACACTTGTCTCTAATTGTATGTATGACACAAACCAGAACAGAAGAACTCTACTTGGTTTTGTATGTTTGTTTGACAAGATAAATAAAGTTTTCTTGAATGGATAATGTAACACAGTTAGTTGTTTTAACTCAGAGTATCAGGTTTTAACAACAAATGACCATTAGTTAAACAACTTGTATAACTTAACCTTTTGAGTTGAAACAAAGCGTATCTTCAAGTTGAGTTTACTCACGTTTTTAAGGCAGCAGGAGAAGTTTGGTTTAACTGATTTGAAATGTATTACAGTGCAGATAACACCAAACCAAGAGCCACCAGGATCTGCACACTGGAGCATCAAGATCATCATGATGTGTCCTAGTTATGTTGCAAACTGAAACGACACAAACATATTTATCGTCTGCATACCGTCGTTTCAACGTAACGCCAGATGGAGAGACTTATTATATATATATATAATATGTTATTATATGTTATTTATGAGCACCAACCTGTCAGATTTCACCTCTCAGCTCCTTCAGCCAATCCAAACTATCACTTTCCTGCTGACCCCAGTACGATTGAACACGTTCCCTTCTTAGTTCAGGTGTTTTCCCTGGGCAAGTCTGACTGGTGAGAGAGGAAACCAGGTTACTGTGAATGGTGACACTGGTTTGCTTCACAGTGACGTACATGACAGTTGGTGTGATGGTTGTGATCAATAAAGGCTGAAACATGATTCTCATCACAAGAGAGTACTGCAGTGTTAAAGTAGATTATTGAGATTATCCAAATAGCAATGTAGAAGTAGAAGTATTTGAAAACATACACAGCAAGTATTCAGTATGATAGAGAGAGAGAGAGAGAGAGAGAGAGAGAGAGAGAGAGAGAGATCCTGCACTGTGGTACATTTTGTCTGTAATGACACAAACAGGACGATGTATTTGTCCCAGAACCAGACTAACGGATGTTGTGGAAGCGATTCGTCTTTCTGAGAGGTTCTGGTCTGGGAGCGGCTCGGCCCGGTCCCTCGGTCCAGACCAGCTTCTGAGAGGTTCTGGTCTGGGAGCGGCTCGGCCCGGTCCCTCGGTCCAGACCAGCTTCTGAGAGGTTCTGGTCTGGGAGCGGCTCGGCCCGGTCCCTCGGTCCAGACCAGCTTCCTGTGCAGTAACAGTGATACTCTGGAGTCAGTCAAGCGCAGGAATCCAATTTGCTGTGTGGAAGTTTTAAACCTCCTCTGTTAATTTGTTTCTGAAATGACTTCCACTTGGTTCTGTTCACACAGGGACCGGGGGAGAGAGAGAGAGAGAGAGAGAGAGAGAGACAGATAGCAAGGGAGAGAGAGAGACAGTGGAAGGTAAAAGGGGAGAGAGGGAGAGAGGGAGAGAGAAAAACAGACTGAGCGAGAGACAGATAGCACGGGAGAGAGAGAGGGAGAGAGAGAGAGAGAGAGAGAGACAGACTGAGAGAGAGACAGATAGCAACGGAGAGAGAGAGGGGGAGTGCAAGGATAGGGAGAGAGGAAGGGAGGGAGACAGACAGACAGAGAGGCAGAGAGGGGGAGACAGGACGGAGAGAGAGTGGGAGGGAGACAGACAGACAGAGAGAAAGACAGACAGAGAGGGAGACAGAGAGCAAGGGAGAAAGAGAGAGAGAGACCATGGAAGGACAGGGAGAGAGAGAAGGAGGGAGATAGAGAGAGAGAGAGAGACAGGATGGAGAGAGAGTGGGAGGGAGAAAGACAGACAGACAGACAGACAGAGAGGGAGGGAGGGAGACAGAGCAAGGGAGAAAGAGAGAGAGAGAGAGAGAGAGAGAGAGAGAGAGGCCATGAAAGGACAAGGAGAGAGAGGAGGGAGAAAGAGAGTAAGGGAGAGAGAGAGACAGAGAGAGAGAGAGACAGACAGAGAGACAGAGAGAGAGAGAGAGAGAGAGAGACAGACAGACAGAGAGACAGACAGACAGGCTGGAACAAACATCTGAGAGAGCAGTGATGCAGGTCCGTCTGACCTCCACCTTGTTTTCTTCTCCATCGTTTTCCTGGAATCCAAAACCTCCGATGCGAAAACGAAACACAACAAACATTAGAAAACAAGTGGAATCACATTAAAGTACAAATAGAGTCTACAGAGACATTTCGACCACAAATGAAGTATAACAGAAATCACACACAGTGGGAAGACATTCTAAACAATAGTAGACAATAGAAGAAGAAGAAGAAGAAGAAGAAGAAGAAGAGGATTGTTGTACTGATGCTGTCTAGCTGTTCTGAGGCGTGATGACGGTGTAACATGAAGCCTGAAGTCTTCACAGCTGGGAACCAACAGCAGCACTCTGACCTGTGTTTCTCAAGTGGAGCAAAACGTGGCTATTAGCCAGAGAGGAGGTCGCTAGCCAGAGAGGAGGTCGCTAGCCAGAGAGGAGGTCGCTAGCCAGAGAGGAGGTCCCGCTAGCCAGAGAGGAGGTCCCGCTAGCCAGAGAGGAGGTCACGCTAGCCAGAGAGGAGGTCGCTAGCCAGAGAGGAGGTCACGCTAGCCAGAGAGGGGGTCCCGCTAGCCAGAGAGGAGGTCGCTAGCCAGAGAGGAGGTCCCGCTAGCCAGAGAGGGGGTCATGCTAGCCAGAGAGGAGGTCGCGCTAGCCAGAGAGGAGGTCGCTAGCCAGAGAGGAGGTCACACTAGCCAGAGAGGAGGTCGCTAGCCAGAGAGGAGGTCACACTAGCCAGAGAGGAGGTCAGACTAGCCAGAGAGGAGGTCGCGCTAGCCAGAGAGGAGGTCGCTAGCCAGAGAGGAGGTCACACTAGCCAGAGAGGAGGTCGCTAGCCAGAGAGGAGGTCAGACTAGCCAGAGAGGAGGTCGCTAGCCAGAGAGGAGGTCGCTAGCCAGAGAGGAGGTCACGCTAGCCAGAGAGGAGGTCATGCTAGCCAGAGAGGAGGTCACACTAGCCAGAGAGGAGGTCGCTAGCCAGAGAGGAGGTCGCTAGCCAGAGAGGAGGTCCCTAGCCAGAGAGGAGGTCACACTAGCCAGAGAGGAGGTCGCTAGCCAGAGAGGAGGTCACACTAGCCAGAGAGGAGGTCGCTAGCCAGAGAGTAGGTCACACTAGCCAGAGAGGAGGTCGCTAGCCAGAGAGGAGGTCACGCTAGCCAGAGAGGAGGTCGCTAGGCAGAGAGGAGGTCACACTAGCCAGAGAGGAGGTCTCTAGCCAGAGAGGAGGTCACGCTAGCCTGAGAGGAGGTCACTAGCCAGAGAGGAGGTCGCTAGCCAGAGAGGAGGTCACGCTAGCCAGAGAGGAGGTCACGCTAGCCAGAGAGGAGGTCCCACTAGCCTGAGAGAAGGTCACACTAGCCAGAGAGGAGGTCCCGCTAGCCAGAGAGGAGGTCACACTAGCCAGAGAGGAGGTCGCTAGCAAGAGAGTAGGTCACGCTAGCCAGAGAGGAGGTCGCTAGCCAGAGAGGAGGTCGCTAGCCAGAGAGTAGGTCACACTAGCCAGAGAGGAGGTCGCTAGCCAGAGAGGAGGTCACGCTAGCCAGAGAGGAGGTCGCTAGGCAGAGAGGAGGTCACACTAGCCAGAGAGGAGGTCTCTAGCCAGAGAGGAGGTCACACTAGCCAGAGAGGAGGTCACGCTAGCCAGAGAGGAGGTCCCGCTAGCCTGAGAGGAGGTCACGCTAGCCAGAGAGGAGGTCCCGCTAGCCAGAGAGGAGGTCACGCTAGCCAGAGAGGAGGTCACGCTAGCCTGAGAGGAGGTCACTAGCCAGAGAGGAGGTCGCTAGCCAGAGAGGAGGTCACGCTAGCCAGAGAGGAGGTCACGCTAGCCAGAGAGGAGGTCCCACTAGCCTGAGAGGAGGTCACACTAGCCAGAGAGGAGGTCACGCTAGCCAGAGAGGAGGTCACGCTAGCCAGAGAGGAGGTCCCTAGCCAGAGAGGAGGTCACACTAGCCAGAGAGGAGGTCGCTAGCCAGAGAGGAGGTCAGACTAGCCAGAGAGGAGGTCACGCTAGCCAGAGAGGAGGTCCCGCTAGCCTGAGAGGAGGTCACACTAGCCAGAGAGGAGGTCCCGCTAGCCAGAGAGGAGGTCCCGCTAGCCTGAGAGGAGGTCACGCTAGCCAGAGAGGAGGTCCCGCTAGCCAGAGAGTAGGTCACTAGCCAGAGAGGAGGTCCCGCTAGCCAGAGAGGAGGTCGCTAGCCAGAGAGGAGGTCCCGCTAGCCAGAGAGGAGGTCCCGCTAGCCAGAGAGGAGGTCCCGCTAGCCAGAGAGGAGGTCACGCTAGCCAGAGAGGAGGTCATGCTAGCCAGAGAGGAGGTCCCGCTAGCCAGAGAGGAGGTCACGCTAGCCAGAGAGGAGGTCGCTAGCCAGAGAGGAGGTCACACTAGCCAGAGAGGAGGTCGCTAGCCAGAGAGGAGGTCACGCTAGCCAGAGGGGAGGTCATGCTAGCCTGACGTGGGAGTCACTCGTCTGCCTGTCCCCAGCGGCGTGGACTGTACATGAACCAAAGGACCCGAAACATTTGAAAGGCTGAGTTGTCAACGTATGTCAACGTGTGGCTCTCTGGGCTGCAGGGATTGGAAATCTTTCAGACGGTAATGTGGATGGATGTCTAACACACACACACACACACACACACACACACACACACACACACACACACACACACACCTCCGACCACACACAGCTCCGGTATTGACTCAGTAAACACTCGCTGCCTCGCTGTGAGTCGAAGCGTTCAGACCCCATTTCTCGTCTCGTCTCCCTGATTGTGGGTGGTCTGTTTTTTTGTTGGACACAGGAAGACTCGGGTTTGACCATTTCCTGTCCAATATGTGCTGAGCATGTCTGATGCTGCTGAGGAGAAACAGGAAGTTGATCTCACCTGCCATTTGCGATTCCAACATTCATAAATCCATCCAACGATCCATCCATCCATCCATCCATCCATCCATCCATCCATTCATCTCTGAACCCCACAGTGTGTGTGTGTGTCTTGAACAACCCAAGCATGCATGATTGACTCTCAAACAAACCCAGAGAAACTGAATAGTTTAAAAACACACTTCCTGTATGTTTTGAGGGTAATGTTTTATAAACTGTGTTCAACTGAATAAAGCCTTTTTTTTCTTATTTGAATTGAATTTTACACGTTTTTTTTTATGGTTATTTATTTAGTTTCATGGTGCTTGGACCCACAACATTTTATTAAAAAAAACATTGTGTAATTTCATCATCAAGTGAATTCAGGATGTGCATGCAGAAATGTCACTGTGATGCAGCAGCGACTCTTGGCCACCAGGCGGAGCCGTTGCTCTGTGATCTTCAGGCCGATACAGGGTGATGCTGGAGGGGTTTAAGCGACATCACAGCCTGTAGTATCACGATTGCACCACTGGATGGCACATTACACACACATGTACGAGGAGGAGGGCCCGGGCCAAACCAAACTGTTCATTAATTGACCTGCAGGTTGGTCAGCAGGGTTTAGATTTAGAAAGATGTACAAATTCAATAACGGGTTCAAATTAATTCAGCATTTAGACAGCAAATTGATTAAATGAAAATAGCGTCTATTTGAAAAGATTTAATATCACACCGAAGTGTAAATGCTGATGCGGTGGAAACTGGGTACCTGGAGACTCAGATCAATATCAGAGTGAGGCAGCCGGCAGCATAATAAACCCCTATTGATCAACAGAGAAAAGCAAATGAAGAGTTTTATTGTGAGATATGCACCAAAAAAAGTGACACCCATTCTAAAAAAAAATGTGATCACATATTAACAAAGTATCGTACCTTGATCGGTGACTAAGTCCTCGCTTTACAGAATGCTAACACCTTTAGCGACGGGGACGTCTACATTTTATTGACCGTCACTAATCAATCAGACACGCCGAGGGAAGCGCAGCATCCTACAACACTAAAACAATAAAGCGCCCACCCACCTGAGGCACATCCACAGCTAATTGAGACTGGCTCCATTAACCACGACACCGCTTCGGCCAATCAGGAACCAGCCGTGTGCTGTAGTCGGGTAGAGCGGGGCGCTATCTGAGCTGCTATTGGCTGAGCTGGGAGTTTAGTGCTCATAACAATAGTGATTCCTGAACAGATGATCTGCGTCCATATGGCAGACCTCTGGGAGTCCTTTGTGCCGTGACGGATGGACTCGCCCATTAATGCCTGTCAACTTTAAAGGTTTCCTTTTTCACTTTAAAGGGCCGGGTCTCCTGAAGCCCCGCCCCCCCCCCTCTGCTGCTGCTGCTGCTGATCTTCAGGATGAATGGGGAGCCAATCGCGTTGGTCTGGCAAAGTGTGCCTTTCGTTTTGTATACACCACCCCCACCCCACCCCCCCCCCCCCATCAGTGCACCCACCCCACCCTCTCTCGGCCCCTCCCCTCCCCAACCCCACCCAACACCCCCACCCCTGCGGCCTGCACACTCCCCGTCTCCAGACTTTGTGTTGGTGAAAAGACTCGTCTCAAATGTCCCGTGCAGCCACAGCAGCTGCTCCTGGACCTCGCCATTCTCACAGACAAAGGGAGAGAGAGGGGTGAGGTCTCGGTGCACCTTTGTGAAGGGCCCCCCCCCCCCCGTCTCCCCCCCGTCTCCCCCCTCTGTGCACATTGACGAGGGTGTAAAAGTGCTGGCTGGAGCTTTTGTCTGAGTTTTGTTTTGGGAGGTGAGGCGGTGGGGGAACAGCACAAGCACATTTAGCCATCTGATCCGTTTAGAGAGTGCACATGCACGTACATGCACACATGCACGTACATACACACACATGCATGTACACACACACATGCACGTACATGCACACACACACACACACACACACACACACAGCCTGCTAACAGAGACGACATTCAGAGCACAGCTGGCTAGCACAACCAACACATCCTATCCAACCCCCACTCACACACACACACACACACTCACACACACACACACACACTCTCACACACACACACACACACACACACACACACACACTCACACACAC
Organism: Hoplostethus mediterraneus; assembly: GCA_034670385.1. Lineage (NCBI taxonomy): Eukaryota > Metazoa > Chordata > Actinopteri > Trachichthyiformes > Trachichthyidae > Hoplostethus > Hoplostethus mediterraneus. Next base: position 487,432 of record JAXDDW010000108.1, read on the forward strand.
ACACACACACACACACACACACACACTCACACACACACACACACTGCACATACTATCTTGCATGCATGCACACAGAGATACACTCACATATATACTTGCACATGTGCACAGTGTGTGTGTCTGTGTGTGTGGGGGGCTGGTGGCAGTGTGTGTGTGTGTGTGTGTGTGTGTGTGTGTGTGTGTGTGTGTGTGTGTGTGTGTGTGTGTGTGTGTGTTGCTGCTGTGTCTTGAGGGCCTCAGCATTGTGTGTGGAGGAGAGCAGTGTTTTGTCAACAGTTGGCAGCACTAGTCTGCTGGGTTACACTGACCGGCTACCGGCTACCGGCTACCGGCTACCGGCACTCATCGGTTCTCATTGGGCTCATTGTGTTTGCAGTAAAGTAGTATTTGGGTGGTGTGTACAAAAGTCTGTTTAAATTGCAGTATTCAGAATTAGTTAGAATCAGATGTAGTATTTAGTATTTATAGTATTTCTGCATTAAGGCACCGATAGATAAAATACTGAATCCATATCAGAGGTTGATCTGTTCTCTGTCTGACTAGATGAGATGAATCATGAGTTGAAATGAGCATGAACAGCTGATGATTAGGAGGTGTGTGTGTGTGTGTGTGTGTGTGTGTGTGTGTGTGTGTGAGTGAGAGAGAGAGAGAGAGAGAGAGAGAGAGAGAGAGAGAGAGAGAGAGAGTGCACACGCTTACGTTCATGTTTATGTATGTGCATATACATAAGTGTGTCTGCATTTGCACACACACACACACACACATACACACTTGCTTACACACGTGCCTTTGTATGGGCATAGACTTATCAATGAGCCGCTGCAGTCCGGACCAGACCAGACCAGACCAGACCCTCTGAGCCCGGACCAGACCAGACTCTCTGAGCCCGGACCAGACCAGACCCTCTGAGCCGCTACAGTCCGGACCAGACCAGACCCTCTGAGCCCGGACCAGACCAGACCCTCTGAGCCCAGACCAGACCAGACCCTCTGAGCCGCTGCAGCCCAGACCAGACCAGACCCTCTGAGCCCGGACCAGACCAGACCCTCTGAGCCGCTGCAGCCCAGACCAGACCGACAGCAGGGTGATGGTATTGTTGGTGGAAGGTATTAGCATAGCTAGCAGACTGGGAGGAGATGAGAGGAGATGAGAGGAGACGAGAGGAGACGAGAGGAGACGAGAGGAGACGAGAGGAGACGAGAGGAGATGAGAGGAGACGAGAGGAGATGAGAGGAGATGAGAGGAGATGAGAGGAGATGAGAGGAGATGAGAGGAGACGAGAGGAGACGAGAGGAGACGAGAGGAGACGAGAGGAGACGAGAGGAGATGAGAGGAGATGAGAGGAGACGAGAGGAGACGAGAGGAGACGAGAGGAGACGAGAGGAGACGAGAGGAGACGAGAGGAGACGAGAGGAGATGAGATGAGAGGAGATGAGAGGAGATGAGAGGAGATGAGATGAGAGGAGATGAGAGGAGATGAGAGGAGATGAGAGGAGATGAGATGAGAGGAGATGAGAGGAGATGAGATGAGAGGAGATGAGAGGAGATGAGATGAGAGGAGATGAGAGGAGATGAGAGGAGATGAGAGGAGATGAGTCAGCTGGGGGCGTTTTAACAACATTTCATCTGATAATAAAACATGTGAAACGTTTTAATTCTGTGTCTCATTTAATGTAAAACTGTGGGGGAAAGTGTAACGTCAAATCAGTTACTGTCCACCGTAGGACAGGTGGGTCAGACCAGTCTCCACAGTACAGTTCATCTGGGTCCAAAGGAAAACCCATTTGAGGACGTGAGAGAAAACAGATCAGATCAGATCTGAGTTCAGCAGGAGCTTCATCATGGATCATCTTTCTTGCTTTCTTGGATTTTGTTTTTACTTTTTTACTTTCTAATGTATTGACACTACTGGGAAGGAAACTCCTCAGACAGGGCAATAAAAATGTAAAAAGTTTGGACATTGTGCAGGAGAGGATACCTCCCCGTAAAGTATATCAATAATCATACTTGCAAGGAAAAAACATGAAAACAAACAGACAAAAAACAAAAAAACTAAGGAAAAAATAGATAAATAAATACAACAAATGCAAAAAAGCAAACACAATAGTGATGTCATACCCTTATCCACAGTATTAAAAACACATCATCTCTGGTATTAGTACTATTTAACACTACTACAACGCTGCACACTAGCAAGGTACAATTAGCAACGTATACAGATAAGTACAGTGAAAGTACAGTGAAACCTTTGTGATCGTGAGTTTGAATATGATCCATTTACTGTCCATTGATCTTGCAAATTGAATCATATGATCAAGTTCCCCACTAACAATAGAAATACAACAAACATACTGCAAGACCTCGGCAACGTGGTCATCCACAACACCAGTCAACACACACACACACACACACACACACACACACACACACAACATCAGTACCATCTGCTGTAGCTCTAGGGGCCTCAGCTCACCACTAAGGAGAATAGAGTGGGGGGGCGGGGGGGGGGGGGGGGGGGGGGTGTTGAAAGGACACTTGAGACGGGCCATGTGGCTCAACACAGCGCTTG